>VDFB02193867.1:49652387-49739714 GCA_007258455.2 Sequoia sempervirens | reverse complement strand
TTGTGTGGGGTCGATGTCATTTGGTACGTGGGTTTCCTGCAAGGCTTTATTGAGGATCTCTTGATGTACCGAGGAAGACTTAAGCAAATCCAGAATAGATATATGAGCGGGGGTCTTCCTTAGGTGATCAAGAATGTTATATTGAGGGTTTACAGGAGTGGGTTGGATGGGTGGAGAGGCTGCAGGGACGGTGATGCGGGCCCATCGTGTGGTCACAACACATTGAGGGTCTTTGGCCTTAACGTGTATCATGGATACTCGCGGTTCCACCTGCTCAATGTAATGAATAACGCCTTCATAATTGAAGGGAACATTCTTGTAATTCACATTATTGGTGCTGTTGTTTTGGGGATGACTAGTGGAGGTGCTAGGACCTTGACTATGGTTTGGGAAGGCGTTTTGATAGATTTGTAGTTGAGCATTGGACGACGAAGGTTGACTGGGGTCAACCTTGATATCTCCTCGATCAATGAGATCTTGGACATAATTTTTTAAACCCTGACACTTATTCAAGGAGTGTCCCTTGATTTTATGAAAGTCACAATACTCATTGTCTTTGAACCATGCCGGCTTGGGTTTGGACTCATCGAATGGTTTGGTGACAGGATATGCGATGGGGTAATTGATTTGCAACAATTTGCTAAAAACAACACTCAAGGGTTCACCCAATTGGGCGTATTGACGCTTGGTGTTCCCTTGATTTCTTTGGTTTGACTGTTGAGGGGGACGAGGTGTCCCCTGGGGTACTGATATGGCGTTGGGTACAGACTGTTGTTGACTTTGGGATGCATTAGCCACTTGGACATGTTTGGTGTCTGTCACTCCGTCATTCACTACATTTTTGTTTTTGTTCCAAAATCGTGATTTATCTCCGAATGACCGTTCTTTATCCTGACTGTGTATTTTGATGTGCCCTTTGGCAATAAGGGCTCGTTCAAGGATAGGTCCTTTTTCCACTATCTCGGCAAAAGTGGTGACACAGTGCAGTCTAAAATTGTGGGCCATGTCAGGATGAGAATTTTCCACAAAAAGGGTGACCATGTCTTTTTCTTTCAAAGGATTTTTCATTCGAGTGGCTAGTGCGCGCCACCGTTGGAGGTAGCTGGTAAAGGTCTCTCCATCCCGTTGCTTCTCTTTTAGGAGATCTAAGGTGTCTGTATCCTTTTGCAAATTGAAAGAGAAGTAGGATACAAACTTCTCTGATAAATCTGCAAAAGTTTTTATGGACCCCTTTTCGAGGGTCATGAACCAATCTAGGGCATGGCTTGCTAGGCTTCGTGGGAACAAACGCAAGAGATAGTTATCACTATACATGACTTCTTGACACTGTGAATAAAATTCCTACAAGTGAGCCTTGGGGTCTTTGCCTCCCTTGTATTTGTCAAATTTTGGAATCTCGAAATGTTTAGGAAATGGGATCAGCGAGATGGAGGGATCAAACGGATATGGGCATATATCTTCTAATTTGAATGATTGTTTTGTAGCCCCTGCTTGAAGATCCTTAAGTGCGGCTTTGATTTCCAACAAATCCGAGCTAGCTGGTGGTGGGTTGGGGGGATATTGATGGTAGAAAGATGAGGGATCTTGTTGAAAGGGTGTCGGATTGTTGAAATGCAGGTTTGGGCGATTGGATGATGATATAGCTTGCTGGTAGGATGAGGGGTTTTGTTGAAGTGGGGGTTGCTGTTGTGGGGCGTAATATGGATTTGTTTGGTAAACATGCGGGGTAGGTTGTTGAGGAACTTGGATAGGACGTTGTATGTTAGTTTGTTGGTATTGAGGGTATTGTTGTGATGGTTGGGAGGTCGTGTAAAGAAGTTGTTGGGAAATTGTTGTTGGTTGTGATAGTAGTAGGGTTGTGGAGGTTGCTGTTGTGGCGTCGAGTGCTATATGGATTGAGGCGGGATATTATGTTGCGGTTGAACCTTTGGACGTAAAAGGGACGTAAGAAAGGGAGATATGGTTTGGGTAGGTGGTTGAGATGGATTTCCTTGTGATTGGTAGGATGGTTGTTGTGAAGAGGTCAAAGTATTGGGTATAGGTTGTTGCGGATGAGAAGGCGGAAGTAGTGTGGGTACATTTTGTAGAGATGGTTGTTGGGTACTGCTCGGAATGTTCAGCTGGGGTGTGCTTTGTGAAGGTAATTGAGGCGGAATGGTAAGTGGGGGAACCTGTTGAGGTGGTATATTGGTGGTCCCAGAAGGCGGGAGGGGTGTGGCAAAGGAGGTGCCCCCAATGTTGACAGGAGGTTGGCTGGAAGGGGAAGGTGTTGTTAATGTTAATGGCGGAGGTTGTGGAACGCTTTGTGGCATGCCATAAGCAAAAGGGTTATTGGGATCAGGCACTTGAGGTCCTCCTATGGCTGAGGTGGAAGCGTGTGGGGGATAATTAACTTGATAGAGAACGGCATTGCCAAATTCGGGTTGATGCCAACCTTCGACTGGAGGAACATTGGAGAAGTATGAACCTTCGGGTGCACTTTGGGTCTCTTGGAGTACGTTAGATGGGGCGCCCCTATATTTGGAGAAGTCAACATTGGAGGGGGGTTTAACACCCTTCTCAATTAGGTGGGCCAGGATTTCTTCCCCATGTTTCTCAAGCAAACGGTCAGTCATTTGTACATTGGCAGGATTACTAAAATGTTCCTCAAGTGTAAGTTCAGGTTGATTAACCATACTCTCTTCCCTATGCGGCGAGTTATTCTGATTCTCAGTGTTGGAGTGCGATGAAGTACCATTGTGAGGGTCATGTGAGATGTTGGTACCCTTGTTAGGATCTGATAAGATGTTGGTTGTGTCTTTGGGATCTTGGGAGTTGTTTGGTTGGGCATTCTGAGCTTGATGGTCGGCCATTTTCTTTGCTTGTGAACAGGTCTGAACAGGCATGCAAATGCTAGATGAGTAGGTTAATGCCTTTGTTAGATGGAGTGTGGATTGGATCTAATTGGACTTCGATCAATTGGATTGGATTTAGATTGGATTGGATTGGGTTTGATTGGATTTGATCGGATTTGATTGGATTGGATTGGATTTGATTGGATTTGGATTGGATTAGATTGGATTGGATTGGATTGGATTAGATTGGATTGGATTTGGATTGGATTGGATTGGATTTGATTGGATTTGGATTGGATTGGATTGGATTGGATTGGATTGGTTTGGATTGGATTGGATTGGATTAGATTGGATTTGGATTGGATTAGATCGGATTGGAAGGCGTGAGAGAGAGACCTCAAGCTTGATCACGTGAGATCACCTTTAGTAACCCTAGAGCTTTGATTGATTGATAGGATGATTACGGCACCGAATCCACCTTAAGCTAGGAATGGATTGATTGGGCCGAGGATGATAACTTGCAACACTGAATTCACCTCAAGATGGAGGCGAATTGATTGGGTTTGAAGTTAAAGACTAATAATCAAATTCAAGCGCTATGGTCAATTTAGGTAACCACTTTGTAATACAAGGGTAGGATGATTTGATTATGGGTGGTATTTGGAGATGCAAATGGCAAGAAATGATTAGTGGATTAGGAAGGAAGTAGAATGAATGGGGGGTTAAGGATAATTGTGGAGAATGTATGGGGATTTAGGATGGTTGAACGAAAGGTTGGAATAAGGAGATGGAAGTTTAAAATAGCCAAACGGGGGTTTTTCAAGGTTTAAAGTGACAACGCAAAGGTTTGGGATGATGAGGTGATGGTTGGGAATGGTTAACTGATGATTCAAAGACTAAATGGGTCTGAATGGAAGAATTTCGGGTGTTTAGGAGGGTAAATCTGCCTTTTTGCAGCAAAGATTAGGGTGTTGGTAGCAAAATCAGGGGCGTAGACAGCTTTCTGCAGTAAATCAGGGGCGCTACCGCGTTTCTGCGCAGGGCGCTACCGCATTTCTGCACAGGGCGTTACTATTTTTTTGTGCAAGGCGCTACCGCTTTTCTGCACAGGGCGCTGCCGCGTTTCTGCGCAGGGCGCTGCCGCGTTTCTGCGCAGGGCGCTACTGCTTTTCTGCACAGGGCGCTGCCGCGTTTCTACGCAGGGCGCTACCGCTTTTCTGCACAAGGCGCTGCCGCGTTTCTGCGCAGGGCGCTACCGCTTTTCTACGCAGGGCGCTACCGCGTTTCTGCGGGGACAAAGCTTGGTTTTTGGATGGCAAAGGCTATGGCAATGACACAAAATGATGAAAACAAGTCAAAGGTATCAAAATTTGATAGAATTTCCACAAGAAAACACCTCAAGCAAGGACAATCCTATGATTAATATTACGGGTATGGTAAGGCAAAGTCTTAATCTAGGATGCACAAAGCTTCTAGGGAGTCCTCGATATACTCTCGGTACGTGAGGCACAACCGTGAACACCAGTCCGTCACAAGCGTGAGTCGGGAACCCCAGCGAGATACTGAAAGGCTCGGACCAACTCTTCACATCTATACAGGTATCACCTGAGTTTAAGCGCTCGCCAATTCACGGCCTTATTTGGTTAAGGGGTACAACTTCGTTCTCCCCTTTATATACCCACGCCGGGGGTACCGCGTGGTTGGGAGGAATGCGTCCCTTAGGGGTGATGGAAATCTAGCGGAGTCCCACTAAAGAAAATACTAACTATTTCCAACTTCTCCCGGGGCTCACGAGTGCAAGGGGAAGTGAAAGTGAATCAATGCCCCCTTGGGTAACACAAAATAAGCAACCACAGCAAACAGTGAGGTTTAATCCCCCTAATTAGACTATGTTTGAAAACGGCAAAGATAATTTTTTGAAAGTCTGATTATGTAGATGACCCTGCAAACAAATGTTAGTTGTCCTCTTTTTCGTCTTTGGTCAAATTTCGCCACAATATGTTGCAAAATGTTAGCGAAAAACAACAATATCCTTGCCACCACAATGTTAGAGTTATCCATTGAAAGCGCAAAAGCTGGAACAAAATGATAGGCCAAAGCGCTGTTTACCTTCCGGTATGTTGTTTTGGAAGATGCTTACATGTGAAGTATTTGCCCGTACAGTGCAATGAAGAAACTCAGCACTTACGTGAAGAAGCGACTACTTGGTGTGAAGAAGTGACTGCCCAGCACTTTATGAAGAGGCGGCCAGCATATACGTGAAGAAGTACCCACATGAAGAGCGTACCCGCGCCGCCGTGAAAGAAGCGGTACCCTTGAGTCTGTGAAGAAATTGTACCCGTGTGAAAGTTGATTGATTGCGTAGGCTACCACATACGTGAAGGGCTACCACATGTAAAGCGCGCTGCCGCACTTCTGTAAAGCGCGCTGCCGCACTTCTGTGAAGGGCGCTGCCGCAGTTCTGCGGGGGCGCTACCGCCTTTCTGTGAGCTTTTCCTGCAAAATTCTTAACTCAAAGAAATATTAAATGCAAGACCCGTATGTGGGTCCCACCGGGCGTGCTAGAAATGCATACCCTGATATTTGCACTTCTCTAAATGAGCAAAACAATTAAGAAATATGAAAAACAAATATCAAGGACACCTCAAGATTAGCCAAAAGAGAGATAGAGTAAGAAAGGAAATGGATAAACAAAATAGAAACGATATCACCTTCCTTGCTGTTGATTTCTCCTTGATTGGCCCTTAATTGGAATGGATTGTGTGCTCCTTAGATGATGGATTGAGTGACTAAGATGCAAGATTCTATATGCAAGATGATTAACAAAGATGGTTGAATGATTGCAAAGGCTTGAGGATTCAAATGGACATCATGTAGTTATCAAAATGCAAAGTGTTGGAAATGCCCTTGAGGAGGGGGTATTTATAGGAGAATTTGAATTCTCTAGAGAATTCAACGGTCAAAATTGCTCCAACAAGGCCAAGATGAAGGGCTATGGTGGGTTGAGAACCCACAAGCCCTCACATCTTGACATGTGGAGGGTGAAGTGGACAAAGGGATGTGAGGTGTAAGTGAGGTGTCAAAGAGGTACATGAGGTGGAAAAGGACATGCACTTTGGGGAGTGAGGAGATTTCCACAAAAAGGGATTTCTTGTCCCCAAGTGGGAGTGAAAGGGACATTTGAGGAATTTTAGAATTTCTCAAAAATCTACATGGGAAAAGGAAAGGTGGTTGGGGATATAAATGTGAATTAAAAATTCACATTCTTAGGATGATCTAGAGGGTAAAAGGTGGGCTCCAAAAAGGTGGGACTTGGTCACATGTGGAGATTGTGACAAGTCCAAGGTTCTAGAAGCCTTGGAAGAATGGAATGTGAATTAAAAATTCACATATAAAGGAGATGAACCTAGGACAAATAAATGTGAATTAAAAATTCACATGGGAAAGGGGGTCAATATCCAAAAAGGAAAAATGGAAGAATTGACCAAAAAGTGGTGCTAAATTTAGCTAATGATTTTGGTTAAGGTTGTGCAAACATTGGATTAGGCTAATTAATGGAAGATTAGAGGCAAGTGGCAAATGTAGGAGGATGTGGCATTAATATTTGATTAAGAGGATGCACATCATAACCCTGAATTAATTAAATTAATTCAGATTAGGGTGAGGTTATGGAGGATGTGACAAGGAGAGAGAAAGTGAGGAATTTTAAATTGATTTCTAAATCAAAAAGAGGAAGAATGACTAAATTAAATAAATTAGTGTATTTATTTAGTTTAGAGAGGAATAAGGTAAAAGACAAAGTATTAATTATTAAATTAAATACTTTATCGGTATGAGACAAAAGGTGTAATATTAATTTAATAAATTAATATTAATATGATAGATGGACATGCAGTAATTTTAATCATATGGAAGCGATTAAATTTTGATGTCTACAGATGTAAACTTTATATTTTGATGTGATGAGATTTTAATTATATGTTATCATTATGACATGTTTTGAATTAGCGTAACAATTGTTTAATTTAAAATGCTTTATGCTTTAATTATATTGTTGATGGATTAGACTTGTCATTTTTAGAATCTGTATTGGTGAAGGGGACGAGATTGTATCACTTGCTTGCGAGCGCCCTATGATTCCGAGATTTCCCCTTCATGGTGTCTTATTATATATGTATATTGCATGTTCGACATACTCTTGGCTTGCAGGTTGACAGGTACATGACATTGACTCCACCTGGCTTCACAGGTTTGAGCATGTCCATTGACCAATGGTAATTGATTGGGAGATAGTAGCTAGGTTTCTCGTGCCAAGTCGTCACCCTAGTCATAGTTGTTGTCGGGTTTAGTGGGTTTGATATGGTTCTTTCCTCTCTGATTAACCATTTCTTTCCTTATTTTAATGATTATTAAATGGTAGATATGGTTTAAATGATGATTTAATGTATTTAGTTTACATGTTGAAAAGCAATTTATTCCATTGGTTATTTTGATTTAATTAATAAAATCATTTTTAGTCTATGGATTAACTACGTAAATGGTGATAAATTAAATGAAATAGTTATTTTTCCATTATTGTATTTTTAGATTTAAATTTATAACAAAATTGAAAATCACATTAGATATTTAAGTTAAAAGATAATAAAAACATGAAATGTATTTAAATGTCACACTTTGGAAATTTTGGAATTCTTACAACTTTGAGATTTTAGTTTTAAATGAAATTTTGAATATGCATGAGATTTCAATTTGAAAGTAAAAGTGTTTTAAAAATTTAAAATAGAAATATCCTCCAAATGATTTAAAAAAAAATTTAGTGAAAGGGCTATTTTAGGGTTTTGGCCAAATTTGGGGAAAAACCCTATGTAAAGGAGGAAACTTCATTTTTGGAAAAAATTTTCTTGGTTTTGTTTTGGTGGAGAGTTTGGTGGTGGCTAAATTTTGGAGTTGAAGGAGTGCTTGGATTCTCCATTGTTGAAAGCTTCAAATTTGGGGAGAAAACACAAGGTTCCTTCCTTTCTCTTTTCTCCTAATTTCTTGCTTCATCTTGAAAGGGTTTAAAATTTGAAATGTTGTTTTAGATTCATAGAAGAATCCATAAAATGCTTTCAAACTTACAAATTTGTAGATAGATGTAGAAATGAAAACCAAAACAAAACTTACACAATGAAATATGAAAAGATCAAAAGAGATCTCTATTTCAAAACTAGATCTTCAAACCCTTTTGATATTTTGGAAAATTAATTTATGTTCTTACAATTTATTGAGATTATTTGCTCAATCTCACTGAAAATGATGAATCTGGGTATATATATATTTGCAAATATACTTATGTATTTAGAATACATAAATACATTTACAAATATATATATATACAAATAAACCTAGGTTTATTTGAAAATTTAGGGCCTTTGAAAAAACGAAGGGGAAAAACCCCATATTTTTTCCTTTTAGAAAACGCATTTTTTGTTAAGTACAAAAACAAAAAAAAAAAAATTTGGTTAAGGCGGAGGGTAGGGCCGAAGCCTTGCATCCCCCGCGTCGCGCCGTGTGGGAGGCGTTGCTCCCACACAACTTCCCCCCACGGGAGGCACTGTGTGGAAGCAACGTCGTTGCCCACAAGCAGCGGCGCTGCCCACGCAGTACCCCCGTAAGGGGAAGGCTGCACGACAGCCGCAGCCAGAGATTAGGGCATCGCCCTCAAACGAAAATCCAATTCCATTTTTTTTCTATTGTTTTTAAAATTTAAAATTTAATTTAATTATATATATATATGTTATTTAATATTATAATAATATTATTATATAGTAATATATATATATATATATATTATTTATATATAACATTATTTTGATATTTAAATAATATTAATATAAATAATAATAAGTTATTAATATATATGTATATTTCATATATTATATTTATGAATAAATTAGTAAGTTCAATTAAATTGTTTTATTAAGGAGATTGAAATATTTAAATAATAAATATATGTCATAAGTAGATATATACTTTTATGATTTATTTATATATATTTAATGAATAAGGTATTTTAGTACGAATGAGCTTTAATTAATTAATGGTTCAAAGTTGAAATAAGTTTAATTGATTTTAGATAAATGCTTTAATTTATTAAATGTTTGAATATGAAAATAATAGTAAACTTAGAGTAAGTAGATTGATTTAATTTTAATCAAAATGACCTCATTTATTAAAATGTTTTTTTTTTATTATGATTATAATTGTGAAACGTAGAGTTAACGATTGAGTTATTTTAATCGAATGAGTTTATCTATTAAAATATTTTGATTATGAATATGAAATAATTGTGATATGTAGAGTAATGAGGGATTATTTAGTCAAATGATTTTAATTATTAAATGCTTAGATCATAGAAGTTAATTGTGAAACTTAGTATAAATGATTGGCTTTTAATTATTACAATGTCGTGAGAAGAAAGTAGTTTATTTGATGGGATAAATGCAAGAAATGAAAACTATGATTGACTGGATTTAGGAAATCCGAACATTAGATTATTTAATTATTTGGAATGCGTTTAGTGTTTAATAGTTATTTCTCGATGTTGTGAAAATAGAGTAAATATTTTGAAGTCTTCCAGATAGGGGTTCATTCATAGTTTTGGGTTGTCACTCTGTTAGTCAACCTTGGGTTGTTTTGGGTGATGTGTATAGCCGTAATCTGTTGTTTTACCTGGTTGTCACAAACGGGGATAGTTTGTGTCTCCTTGGATTAAAAGTGGTTTTTGTGATTTGTGCCTCCTTTGGAATGAGTGAATTATGTGTTTTGTTGCCTTCGGTGTTTGGAGAGAGTTTTGACTTTTGTTGGCTCCAGTGTTTGGAATGAGTTTTATTTTTGTGTTCCTCCTAGAGTTGGAGTGATTTTATCGTATTAGTATGCACTTGAGATTACCTTGGTGATTGGTTTTATTTAGTATGTTGTCAAGTAGAAGAGTGGCTTCTGTTAGGGGCCAGAGCCCAAAGAGGTAAACTGGGAAACCTTCAGAAGTGGTTTAATTAAGTGATAACTAAATAAATGTACTTAGAATTTAGGTATTATTTCACACTAATTAAGATAATTGAGCCTCGCTCATGGACCCAAGGGCTTGTATAGACTTGGGATGAGACGGGAAGGCCTGGAATGGCAAGGTCATCTATCTTGTCTTTACGAGAGGTATTTGATTCCGCATGAGTGAGCATGGGTGCCAGGATTTGGTAGAGGCCACCAGGACAACTCATAGTGGAGGCTAGAGCCTATGAAGATTCCCAGAGGAGATCTCATGATGAGCTGTGTGATGACACTCTTTCTACACCAACAGTTGGTATTTGGGTTTATGTGTATGGTCTTCTTAGCATACTTGATCTGTTTTATTTCTGGAAGCAATGTGACCTATATCAGTGATGTGTGAGTCGTACTAGAGTTGTTGGTTTGACCTTTCAATTCATGTGATGTGGTACTTGTATTTATTCGTATCAGTTTTTTGTAGCCTGTGTCTTGTGGTAGATGGTCTTGTGTAGGAATTCCTTGTTACTATCTCCAAGCATGGGGGTGAGCCTTCGGGTATCACATGGTTGGGTGGAACGTGCATCTTAATCCATTGGGTCATCTTGTGTTCGTGTGGATGAGATTTCCAGTTGGAGAGCTCGTGGGACCAGTTCTTCATGCTTACTCTTTCAGTTATTATTGTAATTTTATACCCCTCTTTGTATCGAGGTGGAAGTTGTAATTGTAATCCTTATATTTGGAAGTATCTCATTCGGGGAATGAGAATTGTAACCATATTGTAAAGTATATTATTGATCACGTGGAACTCTTTTGTCTCTGATTTAATTTTATCATATATGGAATTTATGTGCAATTTAATTTGTCAAACAATATTATGTAATGGTTTTAATTCAGGTGTTCTTGTTTGGGTTGAAGTAAACCCAGTCTCGTAACCTTAGGGGTTATTGGCATCAAGTAGTGAACTTACTTGTTGTTTGTATTTAAACAAAAAAATAAAATTAGTTCGTTTGTGTAGTAATTGCAACTACCCCTAGGGTTGCGTGGCGGGGCGTTACACATGTTATCAGAGCCTAGGTTTAAACACTGGGTACTCTGGGATAATGTGGAACCCGTTAAGCTGTTAAGTTGCGTAGGTTATACTCTGGACACTGAGTCATGGTGTTGACCTAGTTGCTTTATTCGTTGGTTTATGTTTTCCTTTTTGGGTTGATTTCGCTTGTCTACCCGGAAGTTGTTGTTACATGGTGTAGGTCCAATGGTGCAGGAAACTAGTGGAAAGGATAGGATCCTCAGTGTAGTGTACAATGCACCGATATCCTTTCTACTGGAAGAATGTATTATGGAAAATTGTGTAGTGTGTGAATTTGGTGTGTTGTGTGTGGTGGACAACAACTAGTTTTGTTGTTATTTCCGCCCCTTGCATGTCTTGTTGATGAATTCTTTTGTGAGGGTTAGTTAGGCCACGAGCCTACCTTGAAGTGTTTTTTGATTGGTCTCCTTCTTGATGCATGGCTCTTTCGTTGTGTAAAGAGTTGTGACCCTTGAGTGGTTCTTGAGTGTGGTTGTAGTGTGTTTGTTGGGTGTGTTCCAAGTGCTTGTCGGTGCGAGATAGTCATAGGACCTCTTGCTTTGAGTGCCTTAGTATGGCGTTTTAGAGGGTTGAGTTTTCCAACCTTGTCTTGTGTTGTGGAGGAATGATGCTCATGTTCTTGGAAGCTCTATTTGACCTGGAGGGTGCCAAGGAGTTCCTTCGATGTGTATTCTCTGTTGGAGTCTTGTTGTTTTCCTTCTCCATGCAAGTATCTAATGCATGTTTTCTTGTGCTTTACCCCATTGTGCTAGTGATTTCCTGATTGACCTATGTGGTTTTGGAGTTGCTCTTGCATGTTATATTGTTTTGAAATTATGAAATATGGTAATAGAAAATGAATGATCATGTTGTTAGTTCATAGAGATTGTGTATACTCTTATATGGTTGATGCATTTGTGTGAAAGTGATTGTGTGATAATGAAACCATGATTACATTCGTGCCTATGTTAGAACTGTAAATATCTTGTCTTCTCTCTCTTTCCATTGGGTTAACGAAGATGTTGTCCTTAAGTGTGCGGGGTATCAACACCCAGGGTATGTTGTATCTTATGAGAAATGTTTATGTATTCATGAAGGTTTGTTTTATTAGAATCAAACCTTGGGTAAAGGACCTAAGTCCCCAAGTTGCATTTGTAATCATGGAAAATGTATAATACGAATAGAAAATCATTTTGCAGTAAGAAAAAGTTTAGAGAAAAGAGATTAGTGAAACCATTATATGTTAATGATAATTGCATAATAGGTGCATCTTGTTGGTGAGGCCTATAGTCCCCAACTTTATTGTTAAGTCTTAAGAAATCATGTAGATGTTAAATTATTGTACCTGGATTCAAAATGCAAAATGTTAAATGAATTTTGAAGTGATAATGTTGCGTACCTTGTCTTATGTTGTGGTATGTATCTGCACAGGATCATGCCACCTAGGCAAGGTCGTGGTAGAGGTCATGGCCGTGTAGGCAGTTGAGGAGGTAATCAGCAGGATACACCTCCCATTGTTCCCCATGTTTTAGATCTTGAGGAGTAGCATGCTTCTCAATTTGTACCAGAGGTTGGTAGTCAGCATCAAGATCCACCAGGGATCAGGAATGCTTTGTTGCATTATTTTTTAGAGGAGACTCTAGCTCTTCTAGGCCCAAGGCAGGATAGTGATCATGATGCTATGGGTGAGCAACAACAACCTTCGCAATCAAGGCAACAAAATTCTTTGTCCCAACGTGATAAAAGTTGGAAGTAGAAGAAAAGAGATCAGAGTAGGATACGATCGCATCGTAATCATTGCAATCAAACTACACAAAGATCTCAGTCAGTGTTTAGTGGTGATGGTCTTCCATGACCTAGTGTCTCTCCAGGTGTTCGGGGATTTAGTAGAGGGATAGGATGTGTTGCTTGTGGTCAGCAGGTGCCTTCTCAGAGTGAACAGTATCAGAGTTCATAGTCTACCTTTAGAGGTGGTGTTTAGCAATTGAGCACACCTTCTAGAGGTAGAGGTTATGGCAGAGGTATTGGGTGTTTCGCATGTGGTCAACAGGGTCATATTGCTAGGAAGTGTCCCAACAGGGGCACATCTAAGTTTTCTCAGGGACCAGTGGCATCTGAGCCAGCAGTAGGAGATGCAGGTAGATCGCATAGGGCATTCACTGTGGTGGATATCCATCAGGTCGAGCATCTGGATGCAGTTCGTCCTTCGGCTTCAGGAGTTGATCCTCACAGATCGAGGTTCTGAGTAGGTTAGGGTTTAGTTGGTTTAGAGGGAGTTCCTCCCTATTTTTGTTTGCAGGCTTCCAGGAGTAAGCCTGACCCTAGGGGGGAAGGATGTAGCACCCCTCCATTTTGCTCGTTTGATTAATTAGTGTTTTTATGTATGTTTCATTTTTGTAGCACTTTGACTTTGATACTTGGTTACTTTTGACCGCTATTTGTTAAGCGATGTAAACTTTATATTTTGATGTGATGGGATTTTAATTATATGTTATCATTATGACATGTTTTGAATTAGCATAACAATTGTTTAATTTAAAATGCTTTATGCTTTAATTATATTGTTGATGGATTATACTTGTCAGTTTTAGAATCTATATTGGTGAAGGGGACGAGATTGTATCACTTGCTTGCAAGCACCCTATGATTCTGAGATTTCCGCTTCACGGTGTCTTATTATATATATATGTATATTGCATGTTCGACATAATCTTGGCTTGCAGGTTGACAGGTACATGACATTGACTCCACCTGGCTTCACAGGTTTGAGCGTGTTCATTGACCAATGGTAATCGATTGGGAGATAGTAGCTAGGTTTCCCATGCCAAGTCGTCACCCTAGTCATAGTTGTTGTCGGGTTTAGTGGGTTTGATATGGTTCTTTCCTCTCTGATTAACCATTTCTTTCCTTATTTTAATGATTATTAAATGGTATATATGGTTTAAATAATGATTTAATGTATTTAGTTTCAATGTTGAAATGCAATTTATTCCATTGGTTATTTTGATTTAATTAATAAAATCATTTTTAGTCTATGGATTAACTACGTAAATGGTGATAAATTAAATGAAATAGTTATTTTGCCATTATTGTATTTTTAGATTTAAATTTATAACAAAATTGGAAATCACATTAGATATTTAAGTTAAAAGATAATAAAAACATGAAATGTATTTAAATGTCACACTTTGGAAATTTTGGAATTCTTACAACTTTGAGATTTTAGTTTTAAATGAAATTTTGAATATGCATGAGATTTCAATTTGAAAGTAAAAGTGTTTTAAAAATTTAAAATGGAAATATTCTCCAAATGATTTAAAAAAAAATTTAGTGAAAGGGCTATTTTAGGGTTTTGCTCAAATTTGGGGAAAAACCCTATGTAAAGGGAGGAAACTTCATTTTTAGAAAAAAAAAAAGAAAAAAAAAGAAAAGAAATTCTTGGTTTTGTTTTGGTGGAAAGTTTGGTGGCTGCTAAATTTTGGAGTTGAAGGAGTGCTTGGATTCTCCATTGTTGAAAGCCTCAAATTTGGGGAGAAAACACAAGGTTCCTTCCTTTCTCTTTTCTCCTAATTTCTTGCTTCATCTTGAAAGGGTTTAAAATTTGAAATGTTGTTTTAGATTCATAGAAGAATCCATGGAAATGCTTTCAAACTTACAAATTTGTAGATAGATGTAGAAATGAAAACCAAAACAAAACTTACACAATGAAATATGAAGAAGATCAAAAGAGATCTCTATTTCAAAACTAGATCTTCAAACCCTTTTGATATTTTGGAAAATTAATTTATGTTCTTACAATTTATTGAGATTATTTGCTCAATCTCACTGAAAATAATGAATCTGGGTATATATATATATTTGCAAATATACTTATGTATTTAGAATACATAAATATATTTACAAATATATGTATACAAATAAACCTGGGTTTATTTGAAAATTTAGGGCCTTTGAAAAAACGCAGGGGAAAAACCCCATATTTTTTGCGTGTTTTAGAAAACGCTTTTTTGTTAAGTAAAAATAAATAATATTTTTTTTTTGTTAAGGCAGAGGGTAGGGCCGAAGCCCTGCATCCCCCGCGTCGCGCCGTGTGGGAGGCGCTGCTCCCACGCAGCTTCCCCCCATGGGAGGCATTGCGTGAAAGTAGCGCCGCTACCCACAGGCAGTGGCGCTGCCCACGCAGTACCCCCGTAAGGGGAAGGCTGCATGGCAGCCGCAGCCGGAGATTAGGGCATCGCCCTCAAACGAAAATCCAATTTTGTTTTTTTTTTGTTGTTTTTAAAATTTAAAATTTTAATTTTATTTTATATATATGTTATTTAATATTATAATAATATTATTATATAGTAATATATATATATATTATTTATATATAACATTATTTTGATATTTAAATAATATTAATATAAATAATAATAAGTTATTAATATATATGTATATTTCATATATTATATTTACGAATAAATTAGTAAGTTCAATTAAATTGTTTTATTAAGGAGATTGAAATATTTAAATAATAAATATATGTCATAAGTAGATATATACTTTTATGATTTATTTATATATATTTAATGAATAAGGTATTTTAGTACGAATGAGCTTTAATTAATTAATGGTTCAAAGTTGAAATAAGTTTAATTGATTTTAGATAAATGCTTTAATTTATTAAATGTTTGAATATGAAAATAATAGTAAACTTAGAGTAAGTAGATTGATTTAATTTTTAATCAAAATGACCTCATTTATTAAAATGTTTTTTTTTATTATGATTATAATTGTGAAACGTAGAGTTCATGATTGAGTTATTTTAATTGAATGAGTTTATCTATTAAAATATTTTGATTATGAATATGAAATAATTGTGATATGTAGAGTAATGAGGGATTATTTAGTCAAATGATTTTAATTATTAAATGCTTTGATCATAGAAGTTAATTGTGAAACTTAGTATAAATGATTGGCTTTTAATTATTACAATGCAGTGAGAAGAAAGTAGTTTATTTGATGGGATAAATGCAAGAAATGAAAACTGTGATTGACTGGATTTAGGAAATCCGAACATTAGCTTATTTAATTGTTCAGAATGTGTTTAGTGTTTAACAGTTCTTTCTCGATGTTGTGAAAATAGAGTAAATATTTTGAAGTCTTCCAGATAGGGGTTCATTCATAGTTTTGGGTTGTCACTCTGTTAGTCAACCTTGGGTTGTTTTGGGTGATGTGTATAGCCGTAATCTATTGTTTTACTCGGTTGTCAAAAACGGGGATAGTTTGTGTCTCCTTGGATTAAAAGTGGTTTTTGTGATTTGTGCCTCCTTTGGAATGAGTGAATTATGTGTTTTGTTGCCTCCGGTGTTTGGAGAGGGTTTTGAATTTTGTTGGCTCCAATGTTTGGAATGAGTTTTATTATTGTGTTCCTCCTAGAGTTGGAGTGATTTTATCGTATTGGTATGCACTTGAGATTACCTTGGTGATTGGTTTTATTTGGTATGTTGTCAAGTAGAAGAGTGGCTTCTGTTAGGGGCATGAGCCCAAAGAGGTAAACTGGGAAACCTTCAGAAGTGGTTTAATTAAGTGATAACTAAATAAATGTACTTAGAAGTTAGGTAGTATTTCACACTAATTAAGATAATTGAGCCTCGCTCATGGACCCAAGGGCTTGTATAGACTTGGGATGAGACGGGAAGGCCTAGAATGGCAAGGTCATCTATCTTGTCTTTACGAGAGGTATTTGATTCCGCATGAGTGAGCATGGGTGCCAGGATTTGGTAGAGGCCACCAGGACAACTCATAGTGGAGGCCGGAGCCTATGAAGATTCCCAGAGGAGATCCCATGACGAGTTGTGTGATGACACTCTTTCTACGACAACAGTTGGTATTTGGGTTTATGTGTATGGTCTTCTTAGCATACTCGATCTGTTTTATTTCTGGAAGCAATGTGACCTATATCAGTGATGTGTGAGTCGTACTAGAGTTGTTGGTTTGACCTTTCAGTTCATGTGATGTGGTACTTGTATTTATTCATATCAGTTTTGTGTAGCTTGTGTCTAGTGGTAGGTGGTCTTGTGTAGGAATTCCTTGTTACTATCTCCTAGCACGGGGGGTGAGCCTTCAGGTATCACATGGTTGGGTGGAATATGCATCTTAATCCATTGGGTCGGCTTGTGTTCGTGTGGACGAGATTTCCAGTTGGAGAGCTCGTGGGACCAATTCTTCATGCTTGCTCTTTCAGTTATTATTGTAATTTTATACCCCTCTTTGTATCGAGGTGGAAGTTGTAATTGTAATCCTTATATTTGGAAGTATCTCATTCAGGGAATGAGAGTTGTAACCATATTGTAAAGTATATTATTGATCACGTGGAACTCTTTTGTCTCTGATTTAATTTTATCATATATGGAATTTTTGTGCAATTTAATTTGTCAAACAATATTATGTAATGGTTTTAATTCAGGTGTTCTTGTTTGGGTTGAAGTAAACCCAGTCTCGTAACCTTAGGGGTTGTTGGCATCGAGTAGTGAACTTACTTGTTGTTTGTATTTAAAAAAAAAAAAAAAATTAGTTCATTTGTGTAGTAATTGCAACTTCCCCTAGGGTTGCGTGGCGAGGCATTACAACATATGCTGATAGGGTTTGAATATATTTTGAAAACCTAAGTAATTTTGGGAGAATTTTGTTAAAACTACTTGTAGTCAATTGTAATTTTATAAATCTCTCAGTTTTTTGTATGTCAATATGAGAAGCTTTTCACAAGAGCCAAGTTTTCGTTTGTCCTAGCAATTTTTTTAATACTTTTATTTATATAATATAATAGGCGAAATGCCTTTTTCTTTTAAAAAAGAATCTAATCCTTATCATAATTTAATATACACTAATTTAAATAACCAACATAGCTACATGACCAAAAAATCAATACTTCTAGTTATAATTATACAATTAAAATTTTGTGACAATTCTATGTGGACTTATATTTGAGTGTAAGAGACCTAAAAGGGTTTATATTTGTTAGTAATGTATAAAATTTCATTAGATCAAATCCACTTCTTAGACTATCCTCAAAACACATAACTTACAACCATTAACATAAGTTCTTATTTAGTATGTAGATTTACTCTATCTGAGCTATCACTACTATATAAAGTTATAGTTACTTATACAATAAGATTAATATATCATACTATATAAGAATAAAATCATTTACATCTATATAATCTATTAAAAAAAAAAAGTGATCTACACTAACCTAAGTAAACTAAGTAATATTGAAAAATGGAAGAATTCATAACATTTAAATAATTCATCTGTTGTAAGAAAGTTAAAAGATAAAAGTAATCCAATTCTTATTTAACCATAGATGATTTCACTATTTATCATTGTGGACATAGTCTAATATGAGAAGTGAAAAAGTTAAAAAATATACCCTTTCAAAGTATTTTTTATACCTACACTTCCATATAAGATAATGACTCAACTTCAAGTTTTTAACATATCGCAATAATTATAGGAAAAATAATATAATGCTCTTAATTTTTATTTACTAGACCTTTACTAACATTACCCATTTTATCATATGATATCGAAGTACCATGCTATACAATTCCATAGATTCAAAACTTACAAGGTTTTGAAAACTAAATAAATTTTATGTACCTTACTCCTAATAGAACAACCATGAGTCTCTCCACCTTAAGCTACAGTCTTGAGAATAAAATATACATCAATCCATCATAAGAGCGTATAACATGATAACGTTATATCCACCTTAAATGCCATATTTATATATTACACCAAATATTTTACTAGTCCTATTCCATATTACTCTAAAAGCAACTTCACATGCAAAACAAATCCAAAATTCTATCGCATATTTTATTGATAATGATAATGTAAGGAGTATGAAAACTTATGATTTACTAAAATGACCTACAAGAACTTATACTCATTAGTAGTTCACAATATTTTCTAAGTCAAAACTTAATTTAAATCATATGTTGACCACACAATCCGACATAATCACTTATTTCTCTTATCCAAGGAAATGATCATAATTTTCTGTTAACATTCAAAAATTGATACTATAGTAATCATTTATTACATATTAAATTCATTCTTCAATCATTAGAGTTAATTAGGACTATTTTAATACATAATTAATATCTTTCATAACCATATCTAAAATGAAATTTATATCACAAATTATAAAGGAATAATGTACACATACAATTCTTAAATCAAGAAATATATTCATACTACCCATTTCATTTTACTCTTAAGGTGATGACGTCGCTATGAATGATTGCATTATCAACTTTAGATTTATAGCCCCTTAAAAAATCTGTAGCACATATGTTTCTTTTTGTATGCACAAAATATGAATCAAATTAAATTGTCCATTTGCATTAAATCTCGTTTAAGTTAAGCAATAAATTGTTCAACTCCACTACCTTCTTAATTCTTTAACAAGATCATTACGGAAGAGTACTTTAAGTGATGCAAACTAGAGTAATTTCATTAATCATAAGCTATAGATCTAAATAAATAGTCAAACTAAAAGGTTAGAATCCCCTAGGTTACCTTGATAACATAATTCTAATATATAACATAATTTTAATATAATTCCACATAAATTATAAATAAAGGATACACTAAGTTACATTTAAACTTACAAATAAATTACATATTAACAACCAACCCAAACCTCATTAAAAGATAATTTAAAAAAAAACTTAAAGTTCACATACAAATTATCAATCAATCTAAATGTCTTGGAAACTAAAGATTAAAACACAAATCATTTACCCAAATTTTAAAAACAAAATAACTCTCTATACAATTAATCCTACATAATATTTGGGTCATTCACATAGCTCCCACTTCCTACAATAAATAGAGCTCCCAATAGCCATTCCTACAACAAATAGAATTCTTAATACATGGAACAATTATTTAAGCTCCTAATTGACACAACAAACCTCTTATCTCATGAAGTTCCTAGCAATAAGCCCAACCAAGCTCAATTACATAGTTAAATTAACTCTTATAGGATCAAAACTATAAATTAACTTTTATCTACCCTATACACCTAAAATGATCAACCCTAATATCATTGATCATAAAAAGCCAACTAATAAATGAGATTTAGATGACCATAATTTTTTATTTTTATTTTTTCTAAATTGTAATACTTACTACTACTTAATCCTTAAATCCTAAATGCTAGACCCTATGTTTAAGCTCCATAGAATTGCCACTAAACATAGCCTATAATGAAAAGCCTTAGACAAAGAGGTCAGGATATTAAAAGCCAACTTATTATGAAAATTCAAACCGCAGCCAGGAGTTCCTCTAGCTTTCAAATATGAAACAGTAATTTTCATTCCTTGGAACTTATTATGAACATTTAAACCGCAGCCAGTTTTAGCCATCTCTCACAGCTGTATGTATTAATTTATTGATCCTAATTGCCACCTGTTACATTTAATTCAAATTACTGTGGTGGAGCAAATTCTGTAGAGAAAATTATATTTGATATTTGATATTACTTTCCCAATTCACACTAGATAAATTACTTAAACCATATTTCTTTTAGATTAGGAAATTTAGACTCTGTATCACCCAGCTAACAGTGCTGAAACAACAATACCCACTCATAAATAGATAAATGATCAACATGCCGTAGACATATGCAACCATAAATCCATTTATGGTGGTGGTTGTTTTTAGAGCTATTAAATCTTCTTAAATCGTTTCAATGGTTGCTGTTTTTAGAGCCATTAAATCTTCCCAAATCACTCTCTACTTCTAGCTACCACACAAATCATCCTCTAAATAAACAAATAAACAGTTCAAAAACAGAAGAAAGATTGAACATATTTGCTCAAAAAGCAATTGGAAAACTAAGAGGTTAGTGGAAATACATGACCACCTGCTTTAAAAATGATTTTACCTTTGATCAACCCATTATAAATGGCTTCAGAGCTTTTTCTACAGTATAGATATTCATAAGTTTCTCTCATAATCATACTCCTGCAATGGCTTCCATGAGACTTGGAATGGTTGTGACGATGATAACACTACTGTGCTTATTATCTAAGACCCAGTGTGCAAATCCATCTGAGGTTGTGGACATTCCTGATTTTCAAAACAATGCAACTGTACTAAAGCTGGCGAAGTATGCTCTAACACACTGGAACAGTGCCCATGTAATGACAATTTTTTTTTTTTTTTTCCTTTAGTTTTCTTTGATTTGAAAATTTTGGATTTGGGTTATGAGCAGCAGTACTTGGGATATATATTGTCTGTTCTAATGGCCAAAGCATTTGTGTGTTTGTGCATTAATCTTGAACAATTGCTTTGGATTTTTTTGTTGTGTAGAATGCTGGTCTTGTATTTCAGAAAGTGGTGGGAGCACAAGTGCAAGCAACAACAAACAAAGAGGCGATCTATTATATCTTGATTCAAGTTTTGGATGCCAACAATTTTGTGGTAGTTTACAATGCTCAAATATTGTATGGGGAAGACATTGGTCCTTGGGTGCAGATATTCACTCCTTTATTTCCACCTACACCTCTGTAATTCTTGGATACGCCTTTTGAAATTGACAGAGTGTGGAATCTGTATGTTGTTTAAAGTTGGGATGAAGTATCAGCATATATTGAATAAGTGTATTGTTAAAGGAAAAGGATAAGGGAGTTGCATAGTTGGTTCTATTTCAGTTTTGCATGTCTCTACAATCTCTATGTATTCATTAATATTATTTTCTCTAATGGGCAACATTTCAACTCGTTTGCTTCTTATTAATAATTTAATTGAAAAAAAATAGTTAAAATTAAAAATATATATATATATTTGTTCATTATTTAGTTTAGCACAATATATAAGTTTTAAAATAATATAAATATTAATGGGTCTTTTTTTTTTTAATAAAGAGTGATTCTAGTCTATTAAAATCTTGCTGAAAAAATTTCAACCTAAACATATATTGTGCTTTTGTTATTACTTGTTTTATCTTTGTTTTCTTGGCTCAAATATTGTGGAGCAAATCTTTCTATTTTCTATAATAAGTAACATTCTATATTGTCAATCTCATTTCTTTTTTTACCAAGCCAAACCAAATATATAAGATTAAATCCTTAGATTTTCTTTTCCCTTATCTTCTAAATAAAACCTTCTTAAAAAAAGATTAAATTGATTTTTTTTCAAGTAAACATTATTTATATTCTATTTTGAATATGAGTAACATTTTAAGATCAGAAAATTTGCCCAAATGTTTCACATTTATGTACCTAGGTATCATATAGTTATTTAATTTTTAAAGATTTTTTAAATAATCAATAGTGTTAAAAAAAGTTATAATTATAGATTTTCCAATAGTTGATTTTTAAAAATAAATAAAAAAATGAGAAAATAAAATATATAATTATATGATAATTTTGTAATATTGTAAAAAAATATTGCATAATTTTAAATTTTTCTTTCCACTTTAAAAATTAAACATCCAAATTATAAAATTTATATTTATATTTTAACATAACATTTAAATTAACTAATTAAATTATTGTATAAGACCACTTAAATCTTAACAATTAAGATATAATCAATTTTATAAAACCATTTTGTTATAAATTTAAGAAATGTATATTCAAGAACTTAAAAATTAGAAAGTTTTGAAAAACAAACAAGTTTTATAGTTAAAATATAAAAATATATTACATATTTTATTATACTTTAGATTTTTATTAAATTTTAGAATAAAGAATCTTAAAAATAAAAATAAAAGTATATATTATATATTTTTAGTCTCCAAAATCTCACTTATTACATAAAACCATTCTATTTCCATTTGCACTGTTTTTTTTGTCAATTTGATGACAACTTTTTTTTTCCATTTACATTGCTTTATGTTTTAAATATGTATACAAATATTTCATAATCAAATAATATTAATTTATTTAAGAAAAAAATCTACAATTATCTCTTAATTTATTTCATTTCATGAAATACCATATGTTCCACCCAAAAAATAATGCACAGCCAATATTTTTAAAACAACATCAGGAAATCAATCTAATTGAAACAACATTTGTTTATACCAGTGAATTCACTCCAATTTCCTTCTTTCTTTCCTGTTAGTTTTCCTTTTTTTTATGGGATTACCTGTCCTCTCCCTTCTAAATAGCATTTCCTTCCTTATTTATAATGACTTAATAAATAATTATACGTAGCTGCCCCCAACAACTCTCTCCATTTTGAATTTACTAAACATATCACTTAGCCATTACAAAAGAGATTTAATAATATTTAATGCGTCTAAAATGGATTAAGTATCGATTAAGATGTATCTAGTAGTTAAATACTTCTTTTTTAGGATTTTGCATTAAGTATTGATTAAGATTTATTTGGTAGTTAAATATTTTTTTTTAGGATTTTGCATTGTTTTGAGAGCTAGCAAGATTTTAAACTTGAGTTCATCATACCTTACGATTTGAATGTATTGACTAGGATGTTTATGAACTTCAAATTGTACATGTTAGTTCATAACAGTGTGGTTCTTATGTCCAACAATCAATCAACACTTCTATAAGGTTATAAGATTAGTAGAAAAATATAAATGACTAATGAACAATCTTAGTTGGTGGATCATGTCTAAATCCAACTAGTGTTAAAATACAAAGAAATGAATCTCATTTACATGGTCAACAAAATAATTTCTAGTCTCAAAGTAAATCTAATCATTTATACTACACAGGTAATTATACTTGATATATACATGCTAACTAGAAATTGTGTCCCGACTTGAGATATCAATAGTTCCATGAGTCTACATAATCTCTTATTATCTCTTAATCTTAGAATCATAGCTAAAGCAACAAGTTAGATTAAGATAACAACATTTTCTCGTATAAAAATTGAAAAATGTGCAACATCACAAATATAATACTCAATGAGCATAACTAAATGATAACAATTAAGATTGTAATTATATCATAACTCAATTTCACTAGTCACGATTTATCACATAATTCATAAATTGTATGATTCATTGTAAAATGTATACAATATCATGAATGTATAACCATAGTCACACATAACCCTACAATAAAATTAATGCATGAATATGAAATCAATACTAAGTATGGGTTAGTAGATGTGTATGATAATAAATAATCCATATCAATAATCCAAAGCATGTGTCCACATATATAGTTTATTTCTTAGTTAATTCCTACAACATGCCATATAAACAAACAAGGGTAGAATGAAATCCCAAAACCAAACATTAGTTCACACAATAAAATGAAAGTACCAACATAAAAAAGAAGCCCCAAGCTTGATTTTTTATAGAATATTTTCATAGTACTCAAAACATCATCCATAAGGAACCTATCATAAGGGTATGGATTGTAGAAACATTATTCCTTTGTGCTATATTCCAATGTTCTATCCTCATTTAATTTACAATCATTGCCTAACATGTTAGATCATTTAATTGGTATAGAGTTCTACAAAGCTTTGTATATGTGATTATTCTACCCTAAAAATAATTTGTTAAGGGTTAATCATGATAATCCAGATATTAGAAAGGTACAACCTATTATTATTACTTATTGATATAATTTGACCTCCAAAATTCATTATGATTTGTTATTTTTATTACCTAGAAACTTTGACTGAGTAATATGGTCTATATTTTCTAAACACATCACACTTGTTCTTCAAAGGTTAGAGTATTAGCAGAAATAAGATTATGACCAAGATATTTATTATTGGTGAATTAAGTAAAACATTCATTCATAAAATCAAGATACAATCCACTCAATCTTTTAAAAATATATTTTTCTTGAAATTGATCAAAGATAGACCAACATTTTATTTTATATATTGAATTCAATGTTCTTCAATCAATATAAACAAGATATAATATATACTTCAACCATCAAGGTTATTCATAACTAACTGGCTTCCTCTATATCTTAAATATTTCACTCAATATAGAATCAACTATAAATAAGAATTCCATTTAGCATAGCTTTACAACATCAAGAACAAAGTGCATTCTTTGCAATTTATACTCAACCTATCAAAGGCCCTTCATGGCTGTGATACTAAAAAATTGAACATAACCATCTTGAAAACAAGTAGAATAAATTTTAATTCCAACAATAAGACATAAAATAAGCTCAACTTCAACAATAAATCAAAAGATGACATGCATAAATGCTTCAAATAACTCATCAAAGATTGAAAGGGATATCAAAATCAAAAAGATACATTTAACATACACTACATGACTAATTCTGGTCACAAACAAGCAAGTAAAATAGTACACTACTATATTTTAAAAATCTATAGTAAGTTAGAGAGCATGTTCAAGGATCACCAAGAAAATAAGCCTTATAAGACTTCAATCACACTTATGATATACATACATGTCACATATTGATAAAATCTTATGATCTCCAAAATTATACTAGGACAAAATTTAGTTCACAATTCAAGATGAATTAACACATTCACCTACTAATTTTAGTTAAACCAATCAAGAACTTTAATCATTCATACTTTAATTTAAATGTTCATAGATGCAAGTCATTTTCCCTGACAAACCCTTCAAAATTTAATTACTAAAGAGAATAAATTTTACAAATACCTTACAAATTTTCTCTCTATCAAAATTTCCTTCATAATATATGTAGGTTGTAGTAGGCTTTGAGATCTAGTGACTCGACCAAATGTTTTGATACCACGTGTATGGACCTCAACTAGATCTTTAATAAATAAAATTTAAAATATGTTAAACTTTATAAAATTGATATCATTATTTCTAAAATTTTGTTTATTTTTGTTTCTTATTTATCCATATTCTAGTCAATATAAATACTCAATAATTTTCATTTGCCATTCCAAGCTACCTTTTCCAACATGAGAAAATCACATTTATAGCCAATTTGGGATTTTTTTTTCTATTAAAAAAAACCATTACATATCCAATTTTGGCTCTTTTGTCCATTGGGCTAAATTTTCCATATGGGACTAATAATTTATCATGATCAATATGGACCATGTTTCCATCCATTATGGTATGGTATTTGAATTACCAAATTGGCATACTAGACAATAATCAAAATAAATATGCTCTAGCTAAATAATTTGATTAATTGAGACCAATCTAGTTCCTGAGTCACTTATAAAAGATTGGTAGTATGTCCATTATATGATATTAAGTTTTTTCTATAACTTCACATAAATAAAAATAATTTATCTTGTAATTTTCCTTGGTTTTTGGGCTACATGTGAGGCCCAACCTCATCTATAAATTTTATGACCCCTTAATAAGTTCAATTATGCTAGATTAGTGAGCATTTGATGCATTGACCAATATTATTTAAATATGAGATAACTGTTGATGATCAGAATAACACAACAATAGTTAAAAAAATATCTCTATTCTGCTCTCCTGAAAGAGAAAGAATAACACATAGATATCTAACTCCCAAAGTCTTGGTAATCGGTTCTCGACTATGTTGACTTTACTCAATGGTTGATGTGAATTGTAGTGTTCAAGGGGCCACTTGGCATTGAGCTTCTGGATTGTTCTAAGACCAAACATGAATTTAAACCTACTTTAACCAAGGTTTTAAAGAAAATAGAAAAAGATGGATCAAATCTTTGGAACTGAAGAAAATGATAACTCATCTAGCCTAACTAGACTTGTTACCTTCAAGGAATTTCTAACTAAATACTACAGAACAAAATTAACTTGTGATTAACACAGTTTTATTCATTCACATTGCTAACTTTAACAACAGATTGCAAGTTGCCATTTAAACAAAACATAAAATGAGATTTCATTCCTTGAAATCCTTTCAAATCAAATGATTAACCTAAGATAAATACCATTCTGAAGCATAATATGAAGTAGATTTAAATCTGGTTGTTTCTACTATTTGTGAAATAGATAAACAACATTTACAAATCTGGCACAATCATCGGTGTACAAAAAACCTATGACTCCAGATCATCTCCATCTACACTAAGAAAACTTGAAAGATACATTACTATCTTTGCTAAATCTAACTCCTATTTTGTTGCTACTCTTAAGTTTCTCTTACTTCTTAGAAAATTACTATTGTTCAAAATCTATATCTCTATGTCTCCATAACTTTTTTTTACAAAGAGGCCAAAATTCCATATATACAGAATGTACCAAAAAGAATGCGTTGGCCCCCTATTTTAGTTTTCACAAAGATATCCTCCTTCAGAAGGGTTGGCTCCCAGATCTTTTGAATAGAGTTAATGCTGTATTCAATGTGAATCCTTGCTGTCTGTGTTGGTGAAGGATCTCCCTCAGGAGAAGCCTTTAGATCTTTTACAATCACAACATTAACTCTATGCCTTCGTGTCCATCCTCGAACCCCCTTGCAGAGCTTCCTTGAATGCTCTAAAGAATTATCATTAATGTTGATCTACCTTTACCAGTAGACACCACAACCATCCCTAAGACTTGTGGTTCTTTCTTTCTTTCAGCCTTCTTCCTACTCTAGACCCTCCTGCAAGTTGACCGTCCTCTAGAAGCAACATCATATTTTCCATTAGATCTCCACACCATTGTTCATCGAGCTGCTCCATCACTTTTGATCTCAGAGTAATTCCATGTTGTGTATGTTCTGTTGATCTTCTTCACAGGGGTAGTCAATCAGTTAATGGTTTTCCTTTAGTTCCTTCTGATTGGGCAAACACACTCCACGTAAGATTCCCGAGTAGTCAAAAGTCATTCACCCAGAATCGCATGTTGGTGAGACACTAATCGTGTCTCCCCGATGCGATTATACCTCATGGCAGCCATCGGCGTAGCATACGACAGTCGACGAGGCCTCATAGCGAGCTGCAAAAGTCATATCAACATCCCCAAAACCATCGGCAAGACTATTGTCTTTAGCCAGACATCATAACGAGCCCTTAGGAGTGATACCGATATCGCCTTCCCATTAGCTAGACATTAGCATTCGGGAAGAGTTCTCACCGAAGCCTACAACAGACCCATTTCTATCGGCAAGACCAATGCTTGTCGGCAAGAAGACATAGAAAAGGCATTTCACTTGCTCGGAGTCTCCCCGAGTTAATTCTATTCTCCCTGAGCTCGACCCCTTTCATTTTAGTGAGACCCCACTTCTGGGACCACCATTCCATGTTGACAAGACCCTATCGTCGGTAGGACCTTTCATCAAAGACACCTTGCTTCGGCGAGAGCTCATATCAGTCGGGAAGACTTTACTTGGTCGGCGAGACCCTTCACTGAGCTCACAACTTTCACCGAGACAATCCATAGTTGGCTAGACCTCATATCGAGGCTTCCCCCTTTCACTGAGACTCCCGATAGTCAATAGGAGATTACACTGAAGGCATAACCTTTAGCGAGACATTCAATAGTTGGGGAGATATTACCCCGAAGCAATCCCCTTTCGCCGAGATCAAAATTTTTAGCGAGACTCCCCCGTGTTGGCAGGACATCATGGCGAAAACATCCCACTTCGGCGAGACCCTAGCATGTCGGCCATACCTCATGCCGAAGTTAAACCACTCTCCCGATGCCATTCCACTTTGGCAAGAGTTCACCTTGTTGGTGAGACTTCATGCTAACACTATCCCCTATTGTCGAGACTTCCATTTGTCAGGAAGACTTCTCCCCGAACCTGAATCCTTTTAGCGATGCTAGCCTTGTGTGCAACGGTCGGTGAGACATACAAAAACCCACGGTGATTAAAATGTCTGGGTGACCGGTGGATCCAAAATGAATATAACACACTGCCAGTCGGCCAAACATCTGAAAGGTCTCAACGACTTTCTTCATTAGGAGCTTTATGCCAAATCTGGTTGTGGTATGCTTTCCATATGAGTTCCTTGAGAAATATCTTCAGATGAATAATTGAATCCTGCAAAACAAATGCCTCCATTAGTCCTCAGAGTATATAAAATATATCATTTTTATCATTTCATCCAAGTTTTTAACAGAAAGAAACCCAACTCTAACTGAGGTAGAACCAAAATTTGATAGAAAAAAAGACAAAGTCAGGAGAAAAATAGAAGAGCTCCTAAGAGCAGAGCAAATAACCAAAGGAAATGAAGACAAGAAAATGGGGACCCATTTTGTTCCATAATAAAATGGGGTGGTTATGCAAGGCATAACAATAACATTGGAATCATTAATGAATAAATTGTGTAAATATATATTTTTTTTCCTTATTAACATTATGTTATAATGAGTGTGTGTAATTGAGAAAGTTATATATATTAATATTCTAAAGGTATAGGAGACCATCAAAGATTGTACTCGACTACATGCTTTATGTTCTAATTGTTCAATGGCCTAGTTCAAATGATTATTGTAGTAAACGTGTCTTACTAAATATGAATTGTAAAACCCATTAGGAATATGTGCAAGCATCATGAGAGGAGAAATTTAAATTGTTATGAGCAAAGGAATGAAGTTAACCTAACTTTAGTACAAGTTATTTTCTAATGTGTTTTATGTTACTTCGAGAAGGATAATAATTGGGAAGGAACTAGGACCTTTGAAGATCATAGAAATTTCAAAAGAACTATTGGTTGAACATCGTCAATGGTAAGCTGAGACAATTCTAACTGATTAAAAGTAAACCTAAGGTGAGTTAACAAGGTAAGTTATATGCATTGGTTATCAAGTCGAATAATGATTTTAGTAATAAATGAATGTTCAAGGACTCAATAAATAAGTGTAGTTAAATAATTAAGTTAAGGGTTAAGTTTTTGTTATTGCTAAAAGATATATTCAAATTTTTATCCTACACTGATGAAGGTAAAAAGTATACATGTAGATATATTTTCATCCACTGATGATTGAATTTAATCTTATCAAAATTGTGAGTAGATGATCACCATGATTTCTTGAACAAGCATGTATTGATAAAATTTCATATGAGACAGTGCCAATAGATAGAAGGAAGAACCATTCAAACCCTTGCTAATATGAGGGTTGGTATTAAGAGTCTAGTGAATCTTGTGTTGTGGTTTATTTATTTTGAATTTTTAAAGGTAACCTTAGAAGCTAGAAAATGTTTTGAGGGCTAATGACTATAGATCATGTGTAATTGGGTTTATGGGATAATGCTTGTGAATTAGGTATGAATTGTGTTTAGTGTTTAATTAGTTGTAAATTCACATCATTAAGTTGTATAAGTGGTGTTATGAAATGGGAGCTTCAAGTAGGTTTAAATTTTTAGATTCATCATTCAAGGGATTTTGAAAGGGCTTAAAAAGTTTATTTTGGAGTATAATCATGTTTTTTAGAAATCCTAGGTGTACTAGCTATGAGTTGGTGGTTAGATTTGGGTCATATCTTTGGTCATACTCCATTTATAAACTCTCTTAAATGTCATTTAAGGGAAGTGACGAGTTTGGGATGAAGGGATGTACTTGACCATCTAAATCCCTATTGGGTCGTCCATCTCATTTATGAGAAGGGACTAGGAGGAAGGGGTGTACATATTACACCATCCCTCTTTAATATGGAAGAGGACAATGGTAGGTGACTTGGGTCAATGTGAGAAATTGTAGATTTGATGAGATGATGACAAGTGTCACCATCTCATCCAAGGAAGTTGAATTTTAAATTCTTTAAATACACTTTGAATGGTTGGGAGAAGGGCTTCTTCTTCTTCAAGATTCTTTACTTATTTATTTTTGTGGGGGGAGATCTTGGAGGAGTGGATTATTTTGTTCTTTTTCATACTTACTATTTTTGGAGAGAAAGGAAGAAATGGAAGATTTTGGCATAGTTGGATTGTGGGAGTCCAAGTTCTTGGGGAGACTTCATTCCTACAAATGGTGTAGAGAGATAAGTCCTCCCTACCTTCCTTTTTACCATTTGTTGTTGTAAAGTTGTGTAGGAATTTCTCCTAAAACTGGTATACAAATAAAATGGGTTTTTCCTTTCTTTATTAGAGTTTTGTGTGTGATTATGAAAGAGTTTTATTTTGCTTGTGATTTGAAAACATTAGTGTTTCATGGGAATTATTGAGATATTGTTGTTAAATTTGAGTGGAAAAATTGGAGTGAAATAGGTTTTAAATTGTTCTCTCATCTCAAGGGATGGCTAGGGTATTGCAATGGCCTAATGATGCCATGTTGGTAGGGTGTTGAGCTTTAGTTCTTCTATTGACATGATTCTCTAAGAGTTCTTGGAAATTTTGGTTGGAATTCTTTTGTTATTATCTTGAGGGTTATGTTAATAAAATGATAATAAAAAGTCAATATGTTGTTTGTCAAAAGGGAGAAAAGAAGTATAATAGATTTGGAGTTTTACAAATGAAGTTAAGTTTTCTTCTTGATATAAATATTACTTGCAAAAGGGGTTATTGTAAAATAAATTATTTTATTGTAAGGAAAGGAAGTTGAAAATGTAGAAATTCATTTCAATTACTTATGGTTGGAGTAGTTACAAATAAATATCTAATCAAGAGAATGCTTATTTGGAAATGTGTACTTAAGTATTGTCATGCCCCAAATTTTCTACCAAATTATAGTTGGGGACAAACCATAAATTCCAAATTTTGATCCCAAACACTTGCATAATTCACAAAAGGTTGTTTCCCTTACATGCACTTCGTGAAAGCATAACAACATTTGACCAATCCATTACAAGAACTTGGTTAGGTAAAAAATGTGTTGACTATCATGGTTGGGATTAAGTGGAGACACAGAACCCACATCATCGAGAATGTCTTAATTAGTTATGCTAACTAATTAATAATATGAAACATAATTCAAGTTGCATGTTAAACAGTAAAATATCTATATCAATAGTAATCTCAAAGTAAAAATAAGAGAACAAGACGTAGAGGCTAAACCTAGTCCTCGGGGGCTCATCTTTGACAACCTTGCCTACATATTTCATAGAGGCTCTGTAGTTTGACAAGTTGAGTTTACCCAACTCATATTTGATTGCCTGACAATCACATATTTGACCCGAGGTTTGAATCACAACTCACAATGGTATAGTAATTACATAAAATAATCAACACTAGTTAATCTACAAGGGAATCTCTTTTTACTACAAAAAACAATGGTTAGCAATCCCAATTGTAACACTCCTCAAGGGGCCACTTCACAAAATAGATAACCAAGAATGATCTAGGATGAAGGTAGCCATATCATATCTTGAATAGATGATTATAATTGAAGTTGTGGTTTTAATCCAAACCATACAAAGGTCACCATATAACATTATTAAGATTACAGGGTGAAAGGTTTGTAAGACAATTCACATATTGAATCTTTCTAGACAATTCAACCAACGTACACTTGGTTGACTAACACAAGGGATAGAACCCTTAAGTTTAAAGATGAATCTACCATAGTCACACTCATAACCTAATGACACTAACTATACCAAACACATTTATCTACTCTAGTTCACCTATGCCTCTATTCTTTAATTTATAAACTAAATGAGTGGGTAAACAACCCTTTCTATGGTCCTTTCTCCCCTGGAAGTTTTACAGTCAGTTGCCACCCAATTAGGTGAAGTCAAGGATCAGAAGACTCAATAAGGAGAACTTAACAACATAAGGTTATAGAATCAATCCTTGTTAATTTGAAAAAAATCGGTCATGCATAATACGAGTTGAATTTATGTATTAACATAAGAATGTATTATAGGGATCTTCGCCATGATATCTCATGTTTCCCTTATCGTACTTTTGTTGATCAATAAGTGGTTGAAAGATATTCGGGGGCATCTTGCAATATTATTCCCTTCTAAATATGAATGTATTAAGTATTAAGGTTAAGAAAATTTAATACTGGATTTACAATTCAATTCTGCTTACTTTGTAAGGATCCATTTCCATCCTAAGAATCCTTTTAAGATATGCAAAAATTTCATAAAGATACTTTATTCATAAACAATGCCCACCATGCATACATGAAAATTTAATGCTTGGAATTAATATTTGTTTCTCTTCAAGGAAGAAATCCTAGTAAAGTGAAAAGTTCAAAGACCATCTCTAACCACGAGATTAGTAACAACAATGATATAACTCAAAAGAATCAAACTTGCTCTCCACCTAACCATATTGGAATCATGAAGCCTCATGAGCTCTAGTCAAACCCCCAAGAAAGAAATCTCTTAGCCCCATAATGATGGAATGGGTTATTCCATTCAGATAATATAAAATGGTATTTCAAGGAAATATTTATCTAAAAAAATTGTGAAACAGTGCCATGAGTGGAATATTTTTTTTTCTTAACAAAGCATTGCAACGCCCATTGTTCTTACTAATTATTATGTATTAAAAAAAAAAACACACACACACACACACACATATATATATATATATATAAATTACTATTACTAGCATTTGAATACCAAGAAGGACATAGAAGCCCAAGCTCTATTCATTTAGGAATAACATTAAAATTTTCATACGATGGATTATGAACAAGGGTTTCGCTTGAGACCAATGAAATGGTCAATGGAAGCCAAAATTATAAACATAGTCCCAAAAATCTTGTAGATATGATCTAGGTATAAATAGAAACTCCCAAATATTACCCCACTAAAACAATACATGAAATACACAACCAACACCCAAATACACACGATAGGGTTCAACATGTGAATGCACCTATACATAAGAAATACTAGGTGGGTATGCTTAAAACTAGGTAAAGATAGACTCCCATATGTGCATAAACATTATCCAAGGGCCTTAGATGGTATTTCGAGCCTTTGCTTTTCCTTCAACATTCTTTGTCCTCCATGAAACCCCAACTACGGGTATTCAGCCATATCATCCATCTCAAATGGTAGTGTGATTCTCCCCCCTTCAACCTCCATCAATTTCAAAGAAACCTATGCCTAGCACTCTCCTCTTTTATTCATCGAAAATATTCTCCCCTCGAGCCATGCATCTCTCACCAAATTCATTGCATCTATAAATTTTTGGCATTGTACAATCTAGGGTTTTTTTTGCATTAAATTCCTTCTTGAATCCTCCACCCCTTCCATATTTGATCTGCATTTGATCCCATGTCTCCATTTGCATGATCACTTACATGGTGGCATTCATTTCTTTCATTCCCTTGCAAGAATACTTCCTGGAGCTGACATATCATTCTCTATGCATTAGCTCCATTCGTCTAGCCATTGATACAATCTAGCCTTTAAATGTAGGTCATCAATATTGAAACTCACACCATGATCAAGCACATCTCTATTACTTTTCTTAATTTAAAATACCACCACCCGATTTGACTTGCTTTAATTCTATTCTTAGATCTCCATCACTTCATATTGTCTATTGCTTTTATGCTTCTGGCTCAAAAACCATTTTTCATAATGTAAAAGAGTTGTGCGATGCAATGGACTATCGCCATCTATCGCCTTGGAAACGTGTCATTATCTTGCTCGCCTTTCTCTTCATCGTAACTTTGTTTGCAATCAAGAGAAGATAAATGTGATGTATATGGCCTCCACAATATAATAAACACTCACCAACTATCATTTTTAACATGTGTCCTCTTATCAATTCATCGCTCATTTGAAATAGAGGGCCCACTATGCTCTTTGCTACCCTTTTTCCTATCACACAAATGCCTTGTGCTTTGAGAATGTAAAGTATGATGCATATAAGTTCTATGATGAAATAGACAATTGCCACCTATCCCTCCCGACACCATACTCCACTACCATCACATATTCCTCTTATCCTTACACCTAAAGGATGAGTTTTGCGATGTGAAGAGCTTACACAATGAAAACACGAACTACCACTTGTCTTTGTTCCTAGAATTTTTCTAAGTATTGGCTTCGTCAGTATTTTTTGAGTTTTATAAACCTTGGCGATCATTGATAAGGTTATCATAACTCCCTTTCTTGTCAACGCCTTTATTTCATTAGTCTTTAGTATAGTTAAGGAAACCTTCCTCAATACTGATATCTTGTATGAAAAGTTTTTGTGATCAATTTAAAATATTGTTAGTCTATACAAAAGTTTTTATAACCTTTTTAAAGTCTGTTTATGAAAGAAAAATACTAAGGCATTGAAAATAAAATGTTCGATGTCAAGACTCACCAAAGGTTTCAAAACTTTTGTTGGTCTCTGACTGGGTTTCAAAAACTTCCTTTATGTCGATTGTATTGATGCCTTATTAAAATTGAAAGTGGTAAAAGGAAAAAAATTTGTAACCAAAGAGGGACTCGATGGTCTTTTTAGAGCTTTCCTTAAAATATCAATAGCAATGCATGAAGAATTATTTGTTGAGAGAATGTGGACATAGAAATATAAATATGCAGAAATTAACACAATCAAATGTCATTATCAAATGCAAAAGAAATTAAGAAAGTCCAATCCATTTGTTAACAAATAGAAACTTCCATTTTGATGGAGAATCAAATAGTACCATCATTAGATGGTTATTTCTCAACCATCATGACATTTAAATTGCTATCATTGAATTAGACAAGCTTTAAATGTTGGTTGTAGATCTTCACCTCACCTCATGCTTGAAGTGTAATGAATAACTTTAGAGGAGAGCCTGGACACCTAAGTTTGAGGCTTCTTACCCTATTAGGGTCTTGCCATCAACCTTACCCTCTACCTTCTACCTCATAATCGACATGCTTTGAAGGCCTCAAGAAACAAGACTAAATTGAGATGCCTGATCCTCTTTATGCATGTTGGGGTTCAAACATTGGCCTTACCCTTTATTATTGGATTTTCACTTCTTTACACCATCACAAACCAACACACTAGCCTCTGAAACACTAAAGCATAAGACTCTGAATAGTGCTTTAAGTTGTTAGAGGTCAAGGATCGCTAATTCCTCTTTCCTCATCCTTGAAGTGCATAGCTAAGCTTAACAAGCAAGTCCAAATATATATGTTTGATGCTCTTTACCCCTTACCTTCTACCTACCTTTACTCCATCACAAAACTTCCCACCAACCTCCAAAACATGCATGATTTTGTCATATTTTAGGGTTCTCTCTTTCACTTTATCGCTTTAATTCCTTTGTGTTAAGGTGTAAGCCAACCTATTGACCTGTGATGCCTAAAATAATCCTAAGCATTAACAAACTTAACACTTTCAGGTATCAACCTTTAGGAATACTTCTTATTGCATACCAATAACTACTAAGGCATAGGGTTTATGGCCAAATCCATGAACACCAAGGCAATTTTGGGTGTCGGGATTTTGGGTTACCTCTTACTCCTTCCTTTATTTCATGTTAAGGCATGTAACATGCCCATTGTTCTACTCAAAATTTTTTACTATGTTTTAACCTCAAGTAAATAAAATATGATGACAACACTTAAGCAATATTTTTTTTCTTTTCAAATATAAAGATAGCATGCACATTTGAAATAAACTTCTTTCCAAACTTTCTCATTGCATTATAACAAATTATTACAACTTTTCAATGTATTAATTTCATAATACATATTTTCATGATAACATTTCTCCTTTACAATTTCCCATAGTAATGGATACAAAAATAAATACATGGATCCTTTGAGCTTGCTACAAATAGATATACGAATTTTCCAGGAATCCTCCATTAAATCTTGGTCACTTGCTAATGAGGAGAAGCATCACTCAAGTGCTTTACCACCAACGATGGACTTATTGTGGTCCCCTACACATCAACTAAACTTGGTATGATAGCCCTCCCTTTGAGGAAGAGATTGGTTTTGTAACCTCATAATAATAATGACCTTCCCTAAGCTTGGTGTTTTTTCCTACATATCTAGATTTGTCACACAGTGGCTACAACCTACACATATGACATTCCCTGCCTATTATCTAAAACCAGATCATAGTGAACTAATAGTGTAAACAGTGGCAACTTACACTACTTTGGCCAAAGTATTCATCACCCAAAATTTAGAGTGGATGTCGCATACTCACCCACCTTCCTAGCTCTATTTGAATTGATCGTTCATAACCTATGCATAGACTATCCCCTTTCTCCATGGATTAATCTAACCCCAGGAATAACCTATTATCATTTATGTTTACTAATACACTTCTACTTAAGTAACTCAAAGAAATTCCATAACTCAACTTCACAAATAAATAAATATCTTAGATAATACATAATATTACTATAACACCCATACCATAATAGGGAGTAAATACATACAAAATTCAAGTAATAGAATTCCCTAGACTAGCTTCATCAAGAATCCTTCATACATACTAAAGAAGACATTAACTATTTCATGATAAATAACTAAACATATTTTCCAAAACAAGGAAACCAAAGAAACACAATCTTTTCAAGGCATACAAAGCATAAAAGAGTAGAAATCAACATGCCTATACATGCAAAGCTCCAATATGATCAAATTGGATTCCTAGCTTAGCTTTCCCAAAATTAGCAAGCAATTTCCAACAATCTCTCTTCCTTTCTCCAAAAACTTACTCTCAAAAACCTCACAACTCTCAAAACTCATAAAAATAGAATAATAATAACTCATAAAATAAGCATTAAGAGTGCATAATGTGTCCCATTTGAGGGAGAAAGCACCCTATTTATACACAAATGTGAGAAACTGCATGCTAGAAACAAGCTCTTAAAGATGAAACTTCTCAATAAAAAATATTGACTTAGCAAGAAGAAAGAAAGATGGTGGATTCTTAAACAATGACTCAGAACAAATGCATAGCTAACTGCCTCCTTCAATGGAAAGTAGATTATTCACTTAGAAAATCAAGGTTAAAAACTCTACAAGTGGACTTACTTCAGCCAACATTACTCTTGAATTATTCTTTATTTCCTTCTTTTCCTCATTTGTTGGAGAACAAACTTATAAATACATGCCATATTCATATTTTGGTGCCACATAATAAAATGTACCCCTATTTTGGTGTTTTTTGTTTGAATATTAAGTCAAACATGGTTTACACATTATATTTCTCACAACATTGATAGTGTTGACTAATTCTTAGCAATTCATAAATCTGATTTACTTTATCCTTATGTGCTTTAACTAAGTGATATTTTTATATGATTAGCACAATGCTTTAATCTTTATACAATGTTTCTATCATATGTGTCATCCTTTACTTGTGATTTGTATATACTATGAGATATATATGTGTGTGTGTGTGTGTGTGTGTGTGTGTATAAATATTAGCTTATATGAATATATAATTTTCTATTCGATGTTTGAAAACATATACATATATTTACATATTCCACATAATATTAATGCATGCATATTTTTATATATATACATATATGTATATATATTAATATATCTGTATGTACATTTTTTTGTTAACGAATACATACACATACATTAATATATGTATGTACATATTATATATACACATATATCATCACCTCACATTTAGAACATATATATTTCCAAACCCATCGATCGACATATATACACAAAGTGTTAATAAATATATATATGTGTGTGTGTGTGTGTGTGTGTGTGTGTGTGTGTGTGTGTCATCTTCATCCAACCGACATTCCCATGCATATGGGTAATCTGTCCATGAACATGCATAGATATATCTATCTATGTATATTCATGCATGTATTTACTCATGTGTATGATTTTATTGTTGACACATAAATATATACATAGATATACATTTTATGTATATATCACATTGATTAAACACATAAAGAAGAACTCACACTCTACAAAAAGACTCAACACTTCTAACCCCAAAACAAGAATATACATAGATAAAACCATAACCTACTCTAATCAAGAACAAATAGAACCAAAGGTAACTTAATATTCCCAAGCTATTGACCCGACTTGACCAAACTAGAAGTGAGTGTGTTAAAGCTCAGTTAGGTCTTATTAAAGGTTACTAGACCAAGTTCTTCTCCTGAGTGATACTTCCCCTCTCTTCTAGAGGCTTGATTATGTTCCTGTATCTAGCTTAGTACATTGCAACAATAGTTACCTAAAAAAATACATTCATTTGTATCATATATCTCACAATTAGAATAATTATATAACATCAAATTGAATCAATATATTTCCAAAATACATTCATTTAAAGCATTTTCACCTAACTAGGTAAAAGTAAATAAGTAGTAGCACAATGGGGTATAGCATATCCCCCCCTTATGAATCATCATCCCCAATGATTTTAAGTAGCTGACATAGTCATATTCTATAAACATAAACACATCAGATTTTTTTTTCAATAATTATCAAAAGCATGTAAGACATGAGGAAAATTCTACTTAATCTCAACATAGTCTTCCCAAGTGGCAAAATCTTCTTCATACTAGTCCCACTAGACTTTGCATTAAAGAACCTCTCTATTACGTAAATGAAGCTTACATGTTTCGAGCACCTTGAGAGGCTTGATTGTTACCACTTCTGGGTCCTGCACCTATACAACATTCTAATCAATAACATGGTTATCCGCTAGTATATACTTCTCAAGGTATGAGACATGAAACACATTATGCATACTAGAAAGAGCTGGTGGAAATGTAATTCAATAGACAACAAGGTTTACTTCCTCGAGAACCTTGAAAGGACCTACATAGTGCAAAGCTATTTTTGATGACTTTCCAAACTTGATGGAACTCTTATGAGGTTTAACCTTCAACAACACCTTTTCCCCTACTACAAAAGTTTTGGGTACCCGCTTAGAATCTGCATATCTTTTCTGCCTATCATTGGCTTCTGCTAGCCTCTGACTAATAATTCCTACTTGCTCCTCCATTTCCAATAACTTCTTTGGCTCGAGGCTTATCTTATCCTCTAGCTTATCCCATCTTATAGGAGTTTGACATTTATTTCCATACAATTCTTTGAATGGAGCCATCTTGATTACAAAATGATAGGAATTATTGTATGAAAACTCAACCAATGGTAGGTAATATTCTCACTTGTACTGCTGATCCATGTAATACATCCTTAGTAGATCTTAAAGAACTTGGTTGATCCTTTTAGTTTTTTTGTTTGTCTCTAGATGATATGTTGAACTTATGTTCAATTGAGTCCCAAGTGAGGAGAAAAAGGTTTTCCAAAATCTAGATATCACACAAGAATCCCTATCCAAAATGATCTTCTCAAGAATCCCATACAACCTAAACACCTCTTATATAATTTTTTGAGCTATGGTAGGAGCTCCATCAGTTAAATTGTTGAGAATAAAATGTTCCACCTTGGTAAGCTTATCCACCACCATTAGAATGGCATTATGCTTATTCCTTGAAATAGGTAGACCTTGTACAAAGTCCATGCTAATGACTTACCACTTACTTTCAGGAACATCATGTGGATATAAAAGACCTGCAGGGTGATGATGTTGTAACTTTACCCTTTGACACTCTAAGCATCTTGCAACAAATCTTGTTTTGTCCCCCTTCATTCCCTTCCAAAAATATAATGGCTTCAAATCCACCAACATCTTTGTCACACCAAGATGTCCAAAGTATGGTGCGTTGTGAACTTCTTTCCACACCAAATTCCTTAACTCTTCTGAATTAGGTACATAAACTCTCCCTTTAAACCCTAGTAATCCATTAGGTTCAAAGTGAGATTCTTCATACCTTACATCTTGTGGATTATTCATGAGTGCTTGCTTGACTTGCTCATAAAATTCATCACCCAAGTGGATTCCTGCAACACCTATCCCTTAAAGTCATTTTGAATTATTACCATTGAGGTGATATGACTTCTATGACTCAGGGCATCGACAACTTGATTATATTTTCCCTTGATGTAGTTGATGTTGAAGTCATAGTTAGATATAAGCTCCAACCACCTCCTTTATCACGTATTCATATTGGTTTTGGTAAATAAATACTTCAAACCATGATGATCAGTCTTTAGTTCAAAATGATTTCCGAACAGATAGTGTCTCTACATCTACAATGCATGTAAAACAACTTCTAACTCTAAATCATGTGTTGCATAATTTTGTTCATAAGGTTTCATCTTCCTTGACTCATAAAATATGACTTTCCCTTATTGCATCAAAAATCCTCATAAACATTCACCTGATACATTCGTAATGACAGTAAAGTTTCCCTTTGGATCAAGCACCTTCAATGTAGTAGTCAAATTTTCCTTGAGTAGGTCATATGTTGCTTGATGTTTTTTCAACCTATCAAAATTTTTCCCTTTTCTCTGCGATGAAGTAATATGAAAATCTATCCTAGAAAAGTTTACAACAAACTTCCAATATTAACCAACCAAACCCATAAAACTTCTAACTTCTGGTACATTCTTGGGCACTGGCCACTCAAGCATCACTTTTATCTGAGTTGGATCAACTACAATCCCTTTAGCTGAAATTATGTGACCCAGATATTGTACTTCCTTCTAAAATAAGGTACATAGAGATTTTTTCATATAGCTTGTGCTCTCATAATTGTTAGAGAACTATCTTTAAATGTTTACAATGCTCTTCTTCATTCTTGGAATAGATTAAGATATTTTCCAAGAAAACTAATAAAAATGTATCCAAGAAGTCCCTAAATACACTGTTCATTAGGTTCATGAATGCTATAGGTGCATTCATAATTCCAAAGGGTAGGACCATGAACTCGTAATGATCAAATCTAGTCCTAAAAGTAGTTTTGAAATTTTATTTGTCTTTGATCCTCAATTGGTGATAATCATATTGTAGATCAATCTTCAAAAACACTGTCACTCCTCGCATCTGATAGAAAAAATCATCAATACATGGAAATGGGTAATTATTCTTTATCATAGCTTTTTTAATCATCCAATAATCTATACATAAACACAATGTACCATCCTTCTTCACGAAGATCACTGGCATTCTCTAGGGTGAAACACTGGGTCTTATCAATCCCTTAGATAACAACTCCTCAACTATGCCTTAAGCTCCATTAATTCCATTGTGGTCATCTTATAAGATACTTTGGATATGGGTTCCAATCCTATTACTAGGTTGATGGAGAAATTGAATACTCTCTTGGGAGGCAATCCAGGTAGTTCTTCTGGAAAGACATTTGCAAATTTTTGTAAGATGGGATATTTCTCCATATCTGTTTCTCCAGATTCCACCACTTCTCTTTCTTCATCTTCTTGAGAATCTTGAGATTCACAATAAATTTCATCATCTTGAAGGATGAATTCCTTGAATTGATCAAGTTTATTCATTTTAACTGCAAAGAGTTGGAAACCTTTCTTTTTCGCCCTATGCATTTGCACAACTAAAATCTATCATGATTTCACTTCTCTAGGTGTTCCTTGTAAAGAAACTTGGTTACCTAGATCATCTAAGCATTCTATGATTTTATCATGGCAATTCACTTTAGAGATAGGCTTCCATAGCCAAATCATTCCAAGGATGACATCATAAAAACCTAAGTGAGCTACGTACAAGTTCACTTCCATTGAGAAACCTAGAAGTTCAACCCTTGCCTCAAATAAACTTTGATACACCATTGCTCTTGTTTGTTTTTCATATTCTACAACCAAAGAATTTTCCATAAAACTAGCCTTCTTAGAAATTTTATTAGTTACTCTAGGTGAAACAAAATTTTATGTGGCACCAATATCAATAATAATGGGAATAGGTATACCAAACAAAGTACCTAGAGTTTCCACCAAGGTGATATGGTATTCTTCTTGTCAATTGTCCACTATTGCATGGATCCTTTGCTAAAATGTAGCCTGTTAAGGAGGAAGTGATTTACCATGTGGTTGTGATCCTGATGTTTTGTTGGGACATTGATTAGAAAAATGATCACCACCACATGTAAAGCATCCCCTTAATGATCCCCTCTTTATCGCTAGGATTTCAAAATTACCACCATTCACTCTAGCTTTGTTATAGTTACCGTTGTTGCCATTGTTGAAGTTTTTTCCTCATCAATCGTTGCTTGGCTCATTCCAATTATTGTGGGGTCTCTTGCCCCCTTTCCTTCAAAATTTTTCCCCTCATTATACTTCTTTGGAGTTTTATTAAATTGAGTCCCACTGAACTTCTTTCAATTCCTCTCTCGGTAGTTTGAGATTTCTTTAAGCTTTTGCTCTTGTTTAATTGCCTTCTCATATACTAGGTCCATAGTGGCCAAACCATGTACATCCACCTCACCACCTATTTTTCCATTTTGAACCATAACAAACTTCCTAATACGAAATCACTCATCTTTTTGGTACATTGGTATGTACCTCAAGAGATGAGTGAACTTATCCCAATATTTATTCACTGGAGAATCTCCTTACATTTCAGATTCTAGAAATCAATGAGCTTTGATTAAAGAAGAGTTTGGGTAGCCATGTCTTTTGAAAAATATCAATAAACTCATTCTAGGTCAGCTTTAAGGAACTGATACCAAGTTCCATCTTCTTATTCATCCACCAATTAGAGGCTTCTCCTATTAACTAGAAGGATCCCTAAACAACTTTAGTGACTTTTGAATAGTTCCTGGTTTCATAATACTTATCCATTTGAATTAACCAAGCCTCAACTTCGTCGTTGGTGCTTCATTCAAATTTTGGAGGGGTAATCTTTCTCATGTCCCTAGAAGACTTAATTTCCAAATGCTTCCTTTTGGTTCCCTCATAATATGTTTGTGACCTATCACTTTCTTGATCACTAGTTTTAGTATGATTTTAGGAATCCTCCCCTTCTTCCTCATTGTTGGGAACTTCTTCTTCTTCATTGTGTGGGACTTCTTGTTCCTCTCTTTCTTTTCCCCTCACTTCTTGTTCAAGGTTTCCTATCCTTGCTCTTGTTTCATCCATGATTTCCAGAATGTGGTCTAATTTAGCTTTGGCACTATTCGGAACTTGTCCAACTTCTTGACTTCCTCAAAGATTAGTTCTTATCCTAACCATTTTCTCAAGTAAAATTTATACTTGGAGGTTCATCTCTAATTATATCCTATCATGGTTTACTTTACATATTGAAAACATTCCAAAAGAGAAATATTCATATATAAGAATTTTCATTAAGGATCTCATACATAAGTTTTGATAAAAACATGAATTTTTCATTTATTTATAAGGATTTTAATATCATTCTATTTACAATGAATGACTAATTAAATAGCCAAGTGGAGAGTATCCACCGGATTCACTCTCAGATACATAACTATGTGGGGTGGAACACTATGATTTTTGCTCAAATGTGTCATCATAAGGGTAATAACCCTTAGATTTATCTTCTGCTACATAGTTTTAGGGAACGTATCCCTCTGATTCGCCACCAAAGGCTATAACAATAACTTCAGCCATAGGTATAACTCAAGGGTCCCTAAATAATAATGTTGGACTAACACTACATTATGAGGGCATATCCCTAGAAAGTGGTATTGACTTTGACTTGGCTAGAGAAACAGGTGGTAAGTAGTTGAAATTGGCATCATCTTTCATCCTTCTCTTCTTTTGAATAATTCATGAAAGGACATGACTGATAGTTTCATTATCTCTTAGCCAAATGGTGTTGTCATGATTGGTTCCCTCAATGGTATGAACAAGGGCTTCTCTTTCCTTCTTGGACCATAGGTAAAACTCATTTATGATCACTGACTTCCTAGTAGTCATCTTGAGATGCACCATCCTAGCACAAGAATTTCCAAACATTAGACTCATAATGTTCGAGGGGAAAACATAGCGAGCACATATGTTCCAAAGTTGAACTTGGTAGCTCTAATACCATGTGTAACATGCCCATTGTTATACTCAAAAGTTTTTACTATGTTTTAACCTCAAGTAAATAAAATATGATGACAACACTTAAGCAATAACATTTTTGTTTACAAATATAAAGATAGAATGAACATTTGAAATAAAAATCTATCCAAACTTTCTCATTGCATTATAACAAAGTATTACAACTTTCTAATGTATTGATTTCATGATACATATTTTCATGATAGCATTTCTCTTTTACAATTTCCCATAGTAATGGATACAAAAATACATACATGGCTCCTTTGAGCTTACTAGAAATAGATATATGAATTTTCCAGGAGTCCTCCATAAAATCTTGGTTGCATACTGATGAGGAGAAGCATCACTCAAGTGTTTCCCCACCAACCATGGACTTATTGTGGTCCCTTGCACATCAACCAAACTTGGTATGATGGCGCTCCCTTCAACGAAGAGATTGCTTTGGTAACCTCATTATAATAATGACCTTCCCTAAGCTTGGTGTTGTGTCCTACATATCTAGATCTGTCACACAGTGGCTACAACCTACACATATGACATTCCCTACCTAGTATGTAAACCCGAATCATAGTGAATTGAGAGTGTAAATAGTGGCAACTTACACTACTTTGGCCAAAGTATTCATCACCCAAAATTTAGAGTGGATGTCACATACTCACCCACCTTCCTAGCTCTATTTGTATTGATTGTTCATAACCTATGCATAGACTATCCCCTTTCTCCATGGATTAATCTAACCCCCGGAATAACCTATTATCATCTATGTTTACTAGGACACTTCTACTTAAGTAACTCAAATAAATCCCATAACTCAACTTCACAAATAAAGAAATATCTTAGATAATACATAATATTACTATAACACCCATACCATAATAGGGAGTAAATACATACAACATTCAAGTAATAGAATTCCCTAGAGTAGCTTCATCAAGAGTCCTTCATACATATTAAGACATTAACTATTTCATGATAAACAACTAAACATATTTTCCAAAACAAGGCAACCAAAGACACAATATTTTCAAAGCATATAAAGCATAAAAGAGTAGAAATCAGCATGCCTATACATGCAAAGCTCCAATATGATCAAATTGGATTCCTAGCTTAGCTTTCCCAAAATCAGCAAGCAATTCCCAACTATCTCTCTTCCTTTCTCCAAAAACTTTCTCTCAAAAACCTCTCACAACTCTCAAAACTTAAAAAACAAAATAATAACAACTTAGAAAATAAGCATCAAGAGTTCAAAATGTGTCCCATTTGGGGGAGAAAGCACCCCTATTCATACAAAAATGTGAGCAACTGTAGGCTAGAAACAAGCTCTCAAAGATGTCACTTATTAATAAAAAAGATTAACTGAGCAAGAAGAAAGAAAGATGGCAGATTTTTAAACAGTGACCTAAAAAAATGCACAGCTAGACGCCTCCTTCAATGGACAACAAAATATTCACTATGAAAATCAAGGTTAAAAACTCTACAAGTTGACTTACTTCAGCCAACAATACTCTTAAATTACTCTTTATTTCCTTCTTTTTCGCATTCGATGGAGAACAAACTCAGAACAAACTTCTAAATACAAGCCATATTCATACTTTGGCACCACATAATAACATGCACCCCTATTTTGGTGTTTTCTATTTGAAGATTAAGTAAAAAATGGTTTACACATTATATTTCTCACAACATTGATAGTGTTGACTAAGTCCTAGCAATTTATAAATCTGATTGAATTTATCCTTATGTGCTTGAACTATGTGTTGTTTTTATATGCTTAACACAACAATTTAATCTTTATACAATGTTTCTATCATATGTGCCATCCTTTACTTGTTGTGCTTTGTATTATCATATGCATTGTGCTATATATTGTGCACTTTATAAATTCTTCTAGCATAATTAACAAATTTATATTATATATATATGGGAATATTGGTTGGAGGAAGATGACATACATATATATGAACACTTTGTGTATATATGTCAATTGATAGGTTTGGAAATATATGTGTTTTAAATGTGAGGTGATGATATATGTGTATATATATTAATGTATGTGTATGCATTCGTTAACACAAAATTTACATACTAATATATGAATCTATGTACATATATATACATATATATATATATATATATATATATATATATATATATATATATATATATATATATATATATATATATATATATATATATATATATATATATATGCATGTATTGATATTATGTGGAATATTTAAATATGTGTATATGTTTTCAAATATCAAATAGAACATTATATAATCATATATATCAACTTATACAAATATCAACATATATGATTATATAATGTTCTATTTAATATTTGAAAACATATACATATATTAAAATATTCCACATAATATTAATACATGCATATATATATATATGTATGTATATATATATATATGTATGTATATATATATTAATATATTCATATGTACATTTTCCATTAATGAATACATGCACATACATTAATATATATGTAAATATATACCATCACCTCACATTTAAAACACATATTTCCAAACCCATTGAGCGGCATAGATACACAAAGTTTTCACACATATATATATATCATATTTTTCCAAGCAATATTTCCATGCATATGGGTAATCCATCAATGAGCATGCATACATACATCTATCTATGTACACTCATGCATGTATGTACTCATTTGTATGAGTTTATCATTGACACATACATATATACATATATATACATTTTATGTATATATCTCATTGATCAAACACATAAAGAAGAACTCATACTCTAAAAAAGACTCAAATCACTTCTAACCCCAAAACAAGAATGTACATAGATAAAACCACAACCTACTCTAATCAAGCACAAATAGAACTAAAGCTAACTTACTATTCCCAAGCTATTGACCCAACTCGACCAAACTAGAAGTGAGTGTGTGAATGATCGGTTAGGTCTTATTAAAGGTTACCAAAACAAGGTCTTGTCTTAAGTGATACTTCCCCTCTCTTCTGGAGGCTTGAAACTGTTCTTGCATCTAGCTTAGTACATTGCAATAGTAGTTATTTGAAACAATACATTCATTTGCATCATATATTTCACAATCAAAATCATTATATAATGTCAAATTGAATAAAAAATTTAATCAAAATATTTCCAAAATATATAAAGCATAAATACATTCATTTAAAGCATTTTCACCCAACTAGGTAAAAGTAAATAAGTAGTAACAAAATAGAGTGTGACAAGGCATAAGCCTTAATAGTAGCCTGAGAACAACAGAACTATTTCGGGTGTTGGGGTTCATCTTTATCTCTTACCACTTACCATCCTTTCAGTAAGGCACAAGCCTCCCTAGCGAACCAAGATGCCCAAACATTTCCTTCCCAAAATTTAACCCTTTTGAGTTTCATCCTTTGAGATTTCTTCTTATTGTATGCTTGCCTAACTAAAATGTTAAAGATTAAACATCAAAGCTGACTTGTGAACACCAAAACTATTGCAAGTGTCAGGGTTTGAGGTTTCATCATACCCTTTCCCCATTTCATGTTAAGGAAAATTCCTTAACACCAACTTGTGAACACCGAGACCATTACAGGTGTCGAGGTTTCATCATATCCCTTTTCTTAAAATTCTCGATAAGGCGTAAGCCTTAATACTAACCTATGAATTCTGACTCTATTTCAGGTGTCAGGGTTTGGGCCTCCCTCATCCTTCATACTTAACATTTAGTTAAGGCATAAACCTTAATGATGATGCTCAATTCTCAACACCTTCAACATATGATAAGCATTGAGTCCAAAATTCAAAGCTTGATTGGACTTAGTGTAGATCATAATTCCATGATATGTCACAACCTCAATAGGATTATAGACTGTAAACTCTTCACCTTTCCTTATTTACTTGTTATCTTAATTTCTCTAAGTTAAGTAGTACTGTAGGGATCAAATCTACACCTACTATTTTTATTAAAACCCCTAAGGCTCATTTAGTGACTTTAGTCATAATACTTGATATGAGGAACCGCAAGTGAATACTATAGGAGGCATTAACAATAAACATGAGTCAAATGATAATAAATAGCTATTCTAACAAGTGGGACTTTGCAACACATTATAGCACGATAAATTATAGTATCTATCAATGTAGATTTAGTCATTTACTTTAATAGAAGCATTCACATAAGAATTTAACTAATCTGCTCTTAGAATCAATGAATAAAAGTACAGTGGAACTCAAACATAGCTAGATCTTGTATCATCTAAATGGTGCACTCTTACTCTACATAGTAGAGTAGCATAGTTTTAGGATAAAAGGGGTTGTAACTCTTAAATAAAGGGAGGGGCCTTACATCCTCCCCTCTTGTATAGAATTCCTCCTAGAAGTCTTTCAGGATTGGAAACTTAACAAAATTATAGCAGCACACAATAATCTAATTGACCATGCTAATTATTCTACTTTCTTGATGAAGGGAATTGAATTAGTAAACTAATAGCATACATTAGAGACATCACTTTCATAAATTTAATATCAGAATTTAGAATAAAATTTTATTTTTAACAATGAAACATTTATCCCATATATTCTCAATATATAAAACAAATAAAAGGTTAACAATTATCCATGCAGATATAAATTATTTCCCATGGAACCCACTTCAATTAAATTACAACAATATATCAAAAAATAAGCATATTTTGTTACACCTCAAAATCCCTTTTACCATAAACATCACACATGATTTAAAGGAAATGTCTTTTCTTAAGTTCCCAATCTTGTCTCAAGAATTATTAGCTTCACATTTTTGTCCAAATATGTTCTTAAGAGAATCATTTACCTTATAATCATGGCACTCATACCATGTCTCAAGGAATATTAACTTTGCATCATTTGTTACTATCTTTCTCACATAGTTCACAAGTATTCCACATCACATTTATTTGCAATTTCATGAGTACACACAACCATGGAAATGATGCTCTTCCCAATTTGGATGAGCTTGTCCTCATATAGCCATATCATTTACAACATGAGGCTTACACAATGGGGTTTACAAGGATGGATATTCTTGGATACTGTAGCCATTAGGAAAAATGGTCTTGAGGCCCTTCTTTAAGGACCCCACCATACATTTCCTAGTACCTTCCCCTTGTTTGTTTAAGGGGGTTAGCCTCCAAAAGGAAGGTACAAAAATAATAATCATAGAACTAGGGGAAGAATCGATTTATGACCATACCATACCGGTCCCATTTGCAACCCCTTTCAAAAATAATTCCCCAATGCATCTACTCCCCTATATGACCTACAAGGGAACCCCAAGGATATGTCGACTTATAGATGTCACATTACACCAAAATTGTCAAAAATTAGAAAACATTAAGAAAGCCTCAAATCGAGTAACATAAGATCATAACCAAAGTTTCAATAAAACTTCCAAAAGAGGAATTTATAAATTCAAGAGAAAACAAAATGAATATCAATTGTAGCTACATTTCAACATTCCATTCTTAATTAAAATATGAAATTTAATAAGTCCTTGAGGAAATTGGACTATGGCAACCTTTAGGTGGCTAAATATCCTTCAATCAAAGAAATATAAAGTTTCACAAATGTGTTGGGATGCAATAAAATAAAACAACTAAGAAATTAGTAATAACTCATATTTCAATGATAAAATTTGCACATTACTAGCACTGAATGAATTTGATAAGCCACCTAAGGGGAGGAGGGGAATGGTGGTTCTCTAACCACATAAGTATAATAGAAATCAATAATAGGTTGTCCCTGAACACATAAATATGATATCATGCAATATCATGGTGGAATCTTCCACATAGTATCAATGCCTTGTATTTCTAAAGTATCCATAATATGTAATCATAAAATAGGTTCAAGATCCCCATCAAAATGGTCCATGTAATTCCATTTTTTACCCATGGGTTATAAACATCAAGGAATAGGTTTGCACTATGAACCAACAAGTGTGGCTCTCATATGTGGGGGAGTAGGTCATGGTTAACATCCATGGAGAATCACAATGTCTTGACATAGATCCTTTATCAAGATTAGGGCCAGTACCCTAAGCTCATAATTTCCCAACGGATGGAAATGTGTCTGTCAACCCCTTGTTTACACTAGTTTGCATCTCACTCTCAAAGGGGGAACTATACACTAGGGGAACATATTTAACATATATACAAGAATTACACAAAGGAATACATCACATTCCATATAGAAGATACACATCCACACATTTCTTGTTTACACCATTTCACAATTAGTTAACTATATAATGCCATCATGAAGGGTACACATAGGGGATCATACTTGAAATCCACTCACCCTTATCCCAATTTGGATACCCTGTATCTCATACTTGGGGCACAACACATTTATTAGTTTCCACATATACTCTATTCCATATGATTCCAACATGTACAACATATACTTACTCTTACAACTTGGTCTATCCACAACAATTACCACAATACACAACATAAGCACCATTACAGGGTATTCACATCCACTGTGGATACAAAATAACTTCATTTCCATTTTTTTAGAATATTTTAAAGACACAAAATCATTTTCTTACACATAATTAAATTGCAAAATATTCTATTCTACCAAGTGGCATGCACAGTCTTGATAAGGAACCTTCTCAACAAGGCTACCCAATACTCAACACATGATACGAAAAACACAGTCCAATTGGTTAGCACCACAAGCACAACATTATTTTTACTCAAACTTCACTTAATCATGCACTTAACATTTTCATCTCTAACGAGTTAACATTTAGATGGATTTCGATAACTAATAATGCAATTGGGAATCTTAAGTCTCACCAAAGTAATTTTGTTATAACACACATTCCATTCTATATTTCAGACATGTCATGCAATGAAAGAACAAAATTAAATTTAGAATTTAAGAACATAAGGTTTACTATTTCATTCATTCCTTCACCGCCATCATTATTTATTTACTATGCATATTATATTCCCTATTATGTTTTTATCTCAATGTTAATTGATTCCATGCACAATATCATGCATATATCCTATGGTAGGAATGCAGTTTTGTGACCAAGGCTTCTTTACCTCAAAGATTCATCCCAATTAGACATCTTTCTTTTATATCTACAAGATAGCTTTACACAAAGCATGCATTTAGTTGGTTTGAAGGCCACATGCACCTTTAGGAAGTACTTCATTTATCCACACACAAGAAAGGAATTTCCTTTTTAAATCACTTTTAGACACATAGATAAAGGTCTCATAACCCAAACATAATTAAATTACTATTTTTTCTATCCAATCTTAGGGAATAAAGTATATGATTCCCTTAAGAAACATTACTAATTCACTACTCTTTTACCACATATAGTATATAAACATAGTATCATTTATTTCACAATCAATTGCATCATTCACATCGCGATACATAATACTCAATCAAATATAACAACAATTATCAAAAAATAAGGAAAGAAAATACATCATAAGGTCATTTCAATCATCAATCACGACAAGGAGATAAGCACACAAAGGAAATTCACACAAGTAACAGCACATGAGCAATAACGCTAACCAAAGATCCCAGTGTTGTAACCATGCTCTGATACCAAATGTCATGCCCAAAATTTTCTACCAAATTACAGTTGAGTACAAAACACAAATTCCGAAATTTGATCCCAAACACTTGCATAATTCACAAAAAGTTGCTTCCTTTACATGCACTTCGTGAAAGAATAACAATGTTTGACCAATTGATTACAAGAACTTGGTTAGGAAAACAAATGTTGTGACCTTCATGGTTGGGATTAAGTGGAGACATGCAACCCACATCACTGAGAATGTTTTCATTATTTCTAATAACTAATTAATAATCTGAAACATAATTTAAGTCACATGTTAAATAGAAAAATGTGTATATCAATAGTAATCTCAAAGTAAAAGTAAGAGAACAAGACCTAGTCCTTGAGGGCTCATCTCTGACAGCCTTGCCTATGTATTTCATAGAGGCACCATAGTTCAACAACTTGAGTTTACCCAACTCATATTTGATTTCTTAACAATCACACATTTGACACAGGGTTTGAATAAAAACAACTCACAACAATATAGTAATTACATAAAATGATCAATAGTGGTTAATCTACAAGGGAATCTCCTTTTACTATAAAAAATAATAGTTAAAAATCCCAATTGTAATGCTCCTCAAGGGACCGCTTGAAAAAAAAGATAACCAAGAATGATCTAGGATGAAGGTAACCATATCATATCTTGAATAGATGATTATGATTGAAGTTGTGGTTTTAATTCAAACCATACAAAGGTCACCATATAACATTAATAAGATTATAGGGTGAAAGGTTAATAAGACAATTCACATATTGAATCTTTCTAGACAATTCAACCTTCATGCACTTGGTTGACTAACACAAGGGGTAAAATACTTAGGTTCAAAGATGAATCTACCTAAATAACACTCATAACCCATAACACAGGCAATGCCAAAAAATATTTCTCTACTCTAATTCACCTATGCCTTGATTCTTAAATTATTTATAAACTAAATGTTGAGAATATGTGTCTCAAACTCATCGGTAGAAACCTTGACACTATCACCAAGTAGCAAAGTTTCTTAAGTCTTTTGTTTATGCTTTTACTGTCATACCACAGGAGCTTGTTGGATGTGTAGCGGTTACCACCATATCGCGGGAGCCTCTCATCTATTGAGCGATAGTGCGGTGGTTACCGCCATACCATAGGAGTTTTGTAGTCGTGTAGTGGTAGTGTTTTGTATACCACCATACCATGGAAGCCTGTCAACTATTCGATAATAGATTAGTTACCCCATACCTTGGGAGCCCTCAACCTATCTAGAGGTAGCATAATTACTACCACCCCGCAGGAGCCTATTGATTGCACAACAGTAGCGCGGTGTAAGGTGAAGAGCACAAACTTGATGAATTGCTAAGATGTAAGTTGTTAATTGGAGGATGTTGCTAACTTGGAAGGAGGCTGTTTGAATTCCTGGGAAGTTCAATGGTTGTTCAATAGAGGAAGTTGAACTGAATCAATTGTACAAATAATTTTTTGATTCATGGTTGTTGCTATACATAGTAACGTAATATAAATGTGGAGGGGTTAGAGAGTTTGATGGTTGGATGATTGAATGATCTGTATGTTGTTTTTGAGAGAATTATAACCGTGTTGTTCTGTATGAGGTTGATCAAGGAAATGTTACTACTATAATATTGTCATCTGAAAGGAGAGTTTGTAACTTGTATGTAATTCGATTACGTAATACAAGTGATTTTCTTTGGTGTGGTGGGTTTTTCTCCTGTAAGGGTTTTCCCACGTAAATCTAGTGTCAATTGTGTTTGTGTTTATTTCTCTATTCTGTTATTACTTTCATGTGTATCTTGATGAACTATAATTGTAAAATTTAAAGACATATCTGTATTCTTCTCTGAGTTTTGACATTAGGAAAGTTTGTTCTACATTTGTAGTATTTCCTTACAAGTGGTATCAGAGCCTAGAAAGTTGTGTTATCCTTGTCAGTAGGCTGGATTTTTTGCGTCAATTCTATTCAGTGGGAGTCTTGTAGATGTCTGGTAATTTAAATTATAGATTAAGATGGGAAGAAAATCAGGAAAGATTGAAATTGAGAAATTCAATGGCAGCAATTTTGAGTTGTGGAAACTTAAAATGGAAGACCTATTGTGGATCGAGATCTTTGGCTTGCTATGTCTGGAATGAAACCTTTTGGCATGAACCAAGAAGATTGGGACCTCACAAACATAAAATAAAAAGGGTTAATAAGACTCTATTTGGTAGACTCTATTCTCTTTAACGTTCATGAAGAAAAGACTACATCTTCTTTGTGGAAGAAGCTTGGAGATATCTATTAGGGTAAGTCCTTGGTGAATAAGTTGTTCTTAAGGAAGAAGTTATACTCTTTGAAGATGGAGGAAGGGGCATATGTGGCTGATAATCTAAATATGTTTAACATGTTTATTGCTCAGTTAACACTGAGCATGAAAATTGATGATGAAGATCGTTGTATGCTTTTGTTGTGTTCTTTTCCCAACTCTTGGGATCATTAAGTGATGGAAATTGGGAGCACAACAACCACTTTCAAGATGGAAGATGCAGTTGCTTATTTTTTCTAGAATAATGAGAAGGAAATATTCTAAGATGGAAAAGGAGGCTATTTCTATTCAAGGTGGATCGAAAGAAAAAGGAAAGAAGGACAAGAAGTCCAAATCGAAATCAGAAGGGAGATCAAAGTCTCCTGGAAAGAAGTCCAAGGTGAAGTACTAGAATTTTGGGCAACCTGGTCATGTACGAAAGGATTGCAGCTTTGGCAACATAGGCATCAAATGATGTCTAACTGATTGATTTTGGAGCATCTTTCCACATGACATCTCATAGAGACTAGTTTACAAAGTATGAAAAATACAACGGTGGAAAGGTGTACCTAGCAAGTGATTCATCTATGGAAATAGTTGGCTGTGGAAGATTCAAAATTCAGTTTCCTGATGGAAGAATTAATGGAATTGATGGCGTAATGCATATACTAGGTCTAGCTCATAATTTACTTTATGTAAGTAAGCTAAATGATGTTGGAGTGCAAGTCTTGTTCTCTAGTAATGGTTGTAAAATGACTAGAGGCTTGATGGTGCTAGCTAGGGGTGCCTGAATTGGTACTCTGTATAAGTTGGATGCACTTGTTATTCAATGTAATAGTGTCTTTGCAAAGTCACAAAAGGTTGTTTTTGCAAAGGAGACTGAAGTCCCTGTAGGGGCTAATTCTTTGGAAGTTAAACTTCCCGTAGAGAAGAATATGCTCTAGCATCAAAGGCTAGGTCATATTGGTGAGAAAGGCTTAAAAGCTTTGAAAAATAAAAACCTGGTTGAGGGGCTTGATGATTGTAATATAGAATTAAAGTTTTTGAACATTGTATATATGGAAAACATCATCGTGTTTCATTTTTCTCTAGTCCTCATAAATCTTCTGGTGTTTTGGACTATATTCACTCTGATTTTTTTGGTCCAGTAAATGTTCCCTCGTTGTCAAATTCAAAATATTATGTATCGTTCATTGATGATTATTCGAGAAGGGCGTTTGTATATTTTATACAAAGTAAATAAGAAGTGTTCAGTTAGTTTAAGGAGTTCAAGAACTTGGTTGAAAATCAAATTGGTAAGAAAATTAAATGCTTGAGGACAGATAACGGTGGTGATTTTTTTCTGCAAAATTTGAAAGGTATTGCAAAGACCATGGAATTAAGAGGCATAAAACAAAACCTTACACTCCACAACAGAATGGAATTTTTGAAAGGTTGAACAAGATGCTAATGGAGAAGGAAAGAAGTATGTTGAGAAATGTTGGTTTGGAGAAAAAGTTCTAGGTTGAGGTTGTGGCTACAACATGCTACTTGGTAAATCGATCTCCTTCTTCGATAGTTGTTGATAAAATGCATATGGAAGCTTAGTTTGGTAAGAAGCCCTCTCTGAGACATGTTCATGTCTTTGGTTGTGAAGCATATGTTTATGTACCAAATGTGAAGATATCTAAATTAGAGAACAAAGTTGTTAAGTGTGTCTTTGTTGGCTACGACATTGGTGTGAAAGGACACAAGCTTTGGAATCCAGTGATTGAAAAGGTTGTATATAGCATAAGCATAATCTTTCGAGAGTTGAAACCTTCTTTACTGGAACTGCAGTTAGGGATAAAAGAAAATAAAGAGGAAAATTATGCTATTGAAATACCTCTAACTCTCAAAAAAGAGGAACAAAACATTGATTGTGTACCTGAAACTGAGGAGAGTTCGAGTAGCTCAGAGAGTTCTGAAGAAGAACCGCAACCTCAACCTCAACCTGTGAGGAGGTCTACACGTGAGAAGAAGCAAGCTGATAGGTATGGATTCTCTATCTTGGATTCTAGTTGTGCCTATGCTTTGATTACTAATATTGATGAGACTAGGGCTATAAAAGAGGTAGTTGAAATGACTGATTCAGATTCCTAGTTGGAAGCCATGAATGAAGAAATGGCGTCATTGAAGAAGAATGATACTTGGGATTTGATCCCATTGCCTAAAGGTAGAAAGCCTGTGGGTTGCAAATGGGTATTTAAAAAGAAAATTGGCTTAGATGATAGTGTTGAGAATTATAAAGCAAGGCTGGTTGCAAAGGGTTATTCCCAGGTAGAGGGAATTGATGATGGATAATTTTTTTCTCCTATAGCAAAGTTGACATCTATCAGATTTTTTTTGTCACTTGCAGTAGCATATGACTTGGAGATTGAATAGATGGATGTGAAGACAACATTTCTTCATGGTGTTCTTGAAGAAGAAATTTATATGTCCCAACCTAAGCACTTTGTGATAAAAGGTAAAGAAAATTTGGTTTACAGGTTAAAGAAATCTCTACGTGGTTTAAAATAGTCACCTAGAATGTGGTACCAAAAATTTGAAATGTTTTTTTTGTCACTGGGTATTGTAAGATCAAAATTAGATCATTATGTGTACTTCAAGACTGAAAATGATTGATTTCTTGTTATTGTACTCTTTGTTGATGATATGCTGTTAATAGGAAATAGTAAGTTCATGATTTTTGATCTAAAATCTCAGTTGTTTTCAAAGCTCAAAATGAAGGATCTTGGTACAACTAGGTATATTCTAGGAATGGAAATAACCAGGGATAGGAAGAATAGAAAAATTTGGCTTGGCCATAGTAAGTATATTAACACTATTCTAGAGAGATTTTGTATGACAAAATGCAAGCAACTAGTTGTTCCAGTTTTGCAAGGAACGAAGCTATCTATTGAAGATTGCACAAAATCTCCTACTAAGATGGAGGACATGACTAGAGTGCCTTATGCTAGTGCAGTTGGTAGTTTAATGTATGAAATGGTTTTCACAAGGCAATACATTTCCCAAGCAATGGGAGTACTTAGTTGGTTTATGGCTAATCCAAGGACACATTGGGATGCTATGAAAAGAGTGTTTAGATATTTGAAGGGCACTTTAGAATATGTTGTGTGTTACCATGGTAATTTGGTTGAATCACAGAGGAATCTTAGCATTCATGGGTATGTGGATTCTGATTGGGTAGGGGACATTAACAACCGAAGATCCACCAATGGATATTGTTTCATGATGAATGGTGGTGCAGTTAGTTAGATGAGCAAGTGGTAGGTTGAAGTCGCTTTATCTACTATAGAGGATGAGTACATGGCAGAAACTCATGCCTATAAGGAAGCCATTTGGCTTAGAATATTATGTTTTGATATTGGTTTTGAGGTAGGGAAGATTATTATTTTTTGTGATAGTTAGAGTGTCATTTGTTTGGAAAAAAAACCTACTTTCCATGCCAGGATGAAACATATTGATGTGCAGTACCATTTTGTACGAGATATGGTGGAGGATGGAAAGGTCTATTTGGAAAAGGTGGATACTCTAAAGAATTTTGTTGATGCATTGACAAAGCTAGTGAGTATGAACAAGTTTAGATGGTGTGCACATTCAATGGGCCTTGGGGTCCAAAATATTCAATGAATTTAGGTATTGAAAAGGGTTTAGTGATTTCATCAAGTGGGAGATTGTTGAGAATATGTGTCTCAAACTCACTGGTAGAAACCTTGACACTATCACCAAGTAGAAAACTTTCTTAAGTCTTTTTTTTGTGCTTTTAACGCCATACCACAGGAGCTCACTAGATGTGTAGCGGTAGAGCAGTTATTGCCATACCACAAGAGCCTCTCATCTACCAAGCAGAAGTGTGGTGGTTACTGCCATACCACAGGAGTTCACTGGTCGTGTAGTGGTAGTGCAGTGTATACCACCATACTGCGAAAGCCTATAAAATTTTTAGTGGTAGAGTGGTTACCACCATACCTCGAGAGCCCTCAACCTATCTAGAGGTAGCGTGGTTACCGCTACCCCACGGGAGCTTGTTGACTGCACAGTTGTAGCATGGTGTAGGGTGAAGAGCACAAACTTGATGAATTACAGAGATGTAATCCATTAATTGGAGGATGTTGCTAAATTGGAAGGAGGTCATTTGAATGCCTGGGAAGTTTGACGGCTCAATAGAGGAAGTTGAACTGAATTGATTATACAGAGAATGTTTTGATTCATGGTTGTTGCTATACATAGTAACGTACTATAACTGTGAACGGGTTAGAGAGTTCGATGGTTAGATGATCGAATGATCTGTATTCTATTTTTGAGAGCATTGTAACAATGTTCTTCTATATGAGGTTGATTAGGGAAATGTTACTACTATAATATTTTCATCTGAAAGGAGATTATGTAACTTGTACGTAATTCAATTACTATAATACAAGTGATTTTCTTTGGTGTGGTGGGTTTTTCTCCTGTAAGGGTTTTCCCACTTAAATCTAGTGTTAATTGTGTTTGTGTTTATTTCTCTATTTTGTTATTCCTTTCATGTGTATCTTGATGAACTGTAATTGTAAAATTTAAAGACATTTCTGCATTCTTCTCTGATTTTTGACATTAGGAAAGTTTGTTCCACATCCGCGGTCTTTCCTTACACTAAATGAATGGGTACACAACCATTTCTAGGGTCCTTTCTCCCCAGATAGTTTCACAGTTGGCTATCACCAACTTAGGTGAAGCTGGGGATCAGAAGAATCCTTAAGGATAGATTAACAACATAAGGGTATAAAATCAATCTTTGCTAATTTAGAAAAACTTATTCATGCATAATATGAGTTGAATCTATGTATTAACATAAGAATGTATTATAGGGATCTTGGCCATAATATCTTATATTTACCTTATAGTACTTTTGTTGATCAATAAGTGGTTGAAAGATATTCGATGGTATATTGCAATATTATCCCCTTGCTAAATCCAAATATATTGAGTATTAAGGTTAAGCAAATTTAATACTGGATTTACAATTTTATTATTCTTACTTTATAAGGATCATGTTCCATCCTAAGATTCCTTTCAAGATATGCACAAATTTTATAAAGAAATTTATTGATAAATAATGCCCATCACACATACACAAAAATTTAATGCTTGGACTTAATATCTATTTCTCTTCGAGGAAATAATCCTAGTTAAGTGGAATTTTCAAAGATCATCTCTAACCATGAGATTAGTAACAACAATGATATAACTCAAAAGAATAAAAATTTCTCTCCACCCGACCATATTGGCATCATGAAGCCTTAGGAGCTCTAGCCAAACCCCCAAGAAAGAAATATTTTAGCCCCATGATGATGAAATGGGATCTTCCATTTAGATAATATAAAATGGTATTTCAAGGCAAAATTTATCGCAGTAATTGTCAAATAGTTCCATGAGTGTGATTCTCAAATTTGGTTGAACAAAGCATTCCAACACCCATTTTTCTTACTAGTTATTATGTATATATATATATATATAAATTACTATTACTGGAATTTGAAGAACAAAAAGGACATAGATTCCCAAGCTCTATTCATTTAGGGATGACATTAAAATTCCCACACGATGGCTTATGAACAAGGGTTTCACCTAAGACTGGAATGAAATTGTAATAACACATCCTACATTATTAGTTAATTAACATTATTGTATTTGACACATGAATATATTCCAAATTAAAAATGCATAGCTAGTGTCTAGAGTCAATCATAGCTACATGTGTCCATTTAAAATGAGTCAATGATCAATATATTCACTTCAAAAATAAAATTACAATATAAGGTTTGACTTGGCTTCTAAGGCCACAAAGTCATTACAATGTACACTTTACATCAAATACATGAATGTATTACATCAAGTTACATCTTAGACCAAATAGTCTTGTGAAAAACTAAGGTTCTTCTTTGATGCTTGCCTCCACTAGTGGATGAGAACATGGTTGAAGAGATTTACCACCCAACCATGAAGCTTACGCTTCCCTAGTATTCTTTTGACTTGAAGAATGCCCGACCCTACATAGAAAGTTTAGCAAGAGAACAATCTACAAGGTGGAATTTGGTGTGTGCCCATACATCAGCATGCAATTTCTATCTACAAATTAGAAAATAAAATGAAAGATCTATGCTAGGAATGCCAGAGAGTGAAATCATAGAATTCATACTGTATACACCTAAAAATGGTCTTGAGAATATAATTAATTAAATATGATTTATTTGACTAATTAACCTTAAATTCATCTACTTAATAAATAAATAGAAATATTTATTTATATTAAGTTCGCTTTTAATTCTTCTATTTTACCATATTATTTCCTCTTAATTAAATAAACAAATTTAAATACTTTGTCTTATTTAATTATTATCATTATTATTTCTTTATCCATTTATTAAGTAAGCAAACTTCAATTGTAGTTTGTATTATTTAATTATCTTATCATATTTCCTCTTAATTAAATAAAGATATTAAAGTCTTATTTAATTATCATATCCCTTTTTATTAAATAAGCAAATATCAAATATTTGTTTCATTTAATTAAATATCTTCTTAATTTGCTAAATTTGAATAAATAAAAAATGTTCAAATAAAGCAATATTCCTTTATTCACCCACCAATAAAATTAGATTTTTCAAATCTAATTAATTCAACTAGCATTCATGGGAAAGCTTCAGAGACAAATTTGCAGGCAATCCTGTCAATATTCTTCCTCTGATCCTTCCTATCATTTTGCTTGATGTTTCATGGGGAGAAACTATTCCCTTCATCAGTTCCAATGTCTTCATCTCTACCCTTCAAATATCAAGATTGAATCCGGGCCTCTGTTGTGTTTCCATATCACAAAACTGTTGTCGTAAATCTATATATAGCCTTTCTCATAGGAAATGGACCCTGAATCTTTGTGCAAACTTACTCTACAACATTCATAGCAATCTAGCAATCATAGCAATATCAATATCATCAATTATCATTTAGCATCATAGCAATTATAAGCATATTAGAATCATAATAATGGTCATATCATAGTTTTACTGTAGCTTCCCTCAATTAGGTTTCATGTCCATAGAGATTACAGTAGTATCATAGCTTCTAGAAATCATTATCAATCATCACAATCATTACATTTATCAACATTCCATTCTCTAGATAGGAACTTCAACAGTTACAGTGCTTATCAAATTTGAGAGCCCTTTGTAATTCGACAAATCTTCGGAGATAGGAGACAATTGGATGCTTTCAAGTTTTCTATGCTTTATATTAGTTTATTTGTTGTTAAATCTTGATATAATTTTTCATTAAGAAGTGTTTTTAGTTATTTTTACTCATACTTATTTCACACTTACACATACATACAAAATGAATTGTATTTCTTGGCCAAGCATAATAAATATGTTGCAACAACAAAAAACAATAGGTTTTGGTAATGCAAACCTATACTCTCTAAACTCCATTTTAGCACCTGTCCTAGAAGGTAAATTTCTACTAAACATCACATAACAACTATCTACTCTCTAGCAGCACCTACATTGAGGTGCTCTAGTCAACTAAGGTATCAATGTTTCATTTAGAATATTCTTTCACACATGTTTTCAAAAGAAGAATTGGATTCTAATTTATTCTCTAAATAGAAATCAGATTTATGAATCAATAGAGTAATTCAACAATCAGTCATATCATTCTTATGACTATTATATACTTTTTTTCATAAGCATTTTTCATTTAAAAAAAATGAACTAAGAACAAAAGAAGTCATGTCACAAGTATGTGTTTGTACATAGAAGAATTATATGTGCATACACATATATGTGCCTACTTAAGTTTTAGATTTGTGCATACATTTTGAAATAAAACATTTAAATCAGATTGCAATCATAAAATAGGATTCCATTTGATGTTTCTTTGTCAAAAATGAAGAATCAAAGCAAGTCCATGTTAATAGTTTCACACATACTGTTATTGCATTCTCACAAACGTGATACTCTAACATTGCTATTTACATATGAAAATTCATCATTTAAACATAACAAGTATTGTTTCCTACTAAACAGTTATAAGACAAGCTATTTACATATGAACATTCATTGTTTTATAGAACAAATATGTTTCCTACTAAATAGTTTTAAGAAAAAAATTGTACATATGATTATTCATTGTTTACAACTATTCAAAGTTGTTCGAACTAAACAATTTAATGAGCAAGGTTGTTTTTAGCTACAAAGATAACATTAACAACAAAATAGTGTCATTTACAAAAGAATATTCACTATTTACATCATTGCAATACTATTTCAGACTAAACAGTTACATTTAATCAAATAAAGTGTCATTTTCCAACAGAACATACACTGTTTGCAATTTCTTATTGTTGTTTCAAGCTATTTAGATGCTAAATGGCAACATTAATTTAATTATTCATTGTTTTTAAAATAGAATGGGTTGTTCCACAATGAATTAAAAATAAAAAATGATGTTTTTCCAGTAACAATATTATCTACATCTCATTTTTCTATTTTCAAGCAAGCCAAGAGATTTCTCTAGAAATCAAATAGCCTTGTTTATACATAAAATAAAATGTCTAATATTCAGATCTTGAACAACTTTCATCTCTGAAATTCATTGTACAACTTAATAATATAAAGAATCTAAGCTGGTCATGTTTGTTGAGGTAAAACTTAAATAAGTATTTTATTCAATAACAAGACATGGAAGTTTCGAGTTCTAATAGAACTTATTCCTTTTCAAGTTTATACAAACATTTATAGATCACTGTAGATTGACCATTCATATTGTTCTGGTGCATTTTCTTCTAATAACAATAACATGCACAAATTTGACCTTAAAGACATGCTGGTTTCACCACTAAAAATTGACATGCAAGAATCTTAGTTGTAAGGAAATCTACCCTTTGATCTTATAGATCAAAGCCTACTTGGGTTTATATAATTTAAGAAAATATTTCACCATCACTCCCTCTGAAAAGGGGTGGCATTATAATACAAACAATGCAATTTAAGCATTTGTTTTAGCTATCGTATATCGGCCCATTCGATATGAAGAATGTGATACATATAAAAAAACACATGGTTAATACCTTTTTCAGGTGATTGATGGTCAATCCACAATGATTTTAAATCCTCATAAAAATATAGTGAACTAGAATAGAGATTTTGAATAGTCATCAAATGGCTAGCACATAGGGAAAATTTTAAGAACAATCATATTTTAGTAATTCTAAGGCTCAACCTAGCTATGAAAGCTAGCCGCAAGGCTTCAAAATGATACTCATACAATATTGGCCCTGCAAGCCGAATGGCCCAAAACTATGGTTGATGCCACACTACTCAGCTCAAGGCTATGGTTTCAACATGAATACATTTTTTTACAATAAAATGATGCAATCGATAAAATGGAAAATTATCATTCATACAACAAGTAGAAATGATAAAAGAAAATAATTTTTTCTTTCTTAGTAATCGGTTTACCTGATAAATTGAGCTTTGTGTGAGTCTACTCTTTTTTAATTTTTCCCTCACCCACGAGCTCTCTTTCTGCTTTTTCTTTCAAACCCCCAACTTTCTTTGCCCACAGTGTCGAGTATACTAGAATGGAAACAACAACAAATTACTTGTTTTGCATGCCATTGGAAAAGGCATTATTCCCTTACTACTGGCCACTACTCATTTGAATATTGCCATTAATATTGTGGCAGACCACATCCTTCATGATCTTATTTGATTTTCAAGAATCTGATATTAGAACATTATCGATTATAAAATTTAAAATTTGTATGAATTTGAATATGTGTGTGTGTGTATATATATATGTATTTAAAATTATTTCAATCATATTTACATTCTTGTGAAAATTGTTTGTTTAGAAGATCTTATAAGTTCTATATACTATCATTTGAATTAAGTAAGGAACTTTAATTTCATCTCAAGAATCCATATATGTAAACTAAAAGAATTTCCTTTCACTTAATTTTCTCATAATGAAATCTCTTATCCTTTTTAATCATTCTTTTCAATACTTTATTTTGTTTTCTTCAAAATAAAGAGTTTGAGTAGACAATTTAATCTACAAGCCATTCACTTTCAATCATTGAAACAATTCAATTAATGAAATTTCATTCTTCTATATATGCAAAATAGTTCAAATGCAAGTCATCATGCCATTTGTGGTGTGTGCACCCAAATTCCAACAAGCTTACCATTTGATCCGGCTAAACAATCTTGCTTCAACCGTGTTCACGTCCTTCAACCTATCACCCCTACAATTGCACACACTTGCACTTGCAAATTTGTCAACAACGTTGAATTCTTGAACACATAATTTTTTTTCTAAAAGTTCATAAGTCAACATCAGTCAACTTCTTTCATTCAATTTTTTGAAAATTCCAAAATTTCCATTTAATATATATTGAATTTCTTCAATAATTCAATTTACCATAATATAATAAATATGAAATAAAATTTGGGTTATGACATCCTTCCCCTCTTGGAAGAGACATCATCTCAATGTCTAGTAAGTTGAATTAAAGAACATCATATCAAATTTGACCATACATATTTGTTTCAACATCACATCATAATATATATGTCTATTTCAACATCACATTAGAATATATGTCTATTTCAACACCAAATTAGAATATATATGTCTATTTCAACATCACATCAGAATATATATGTTTATTTCAACATCACATCCGAATATATATGTCTATTTCAAAATCACATCAAAATTTAATGCATAGAATATCATAGTATCTCAATCCAAAAAAAATTCAAGCACAATTATTAAATTTTCTTAAGAAAGAAAATGTGGAAAGGAGTGTTCTATTTCTTTTGTATCCTCCCATGTAGTACTGTCCTATGAGTATTGGTCCCATTGAACCTTAAACCGAGTAACATCTCTGCTTCATAACTTAATGTTGCATCTATCCAATATTCTAATGGGATCCACTAGCACCACTCCTAGATCCTATAACTACAAGGATTTCCAATCAAGTACATGAGTCACATCAGGATGATATGGCTTAAGCAAGGAAACATGAAACACATTATGAAGTCGAGCTAGAGTAGGTGCTAGAGCTAGTCTATAAGTAGTTAGGTTAATCACTTACAAGACTTCAAATGGTCCCACATATCTTGGGGCCAACTTGGAAGACTTTCCAAAAGAAATAGAACTTTTAATGAGGTTTAACTATCAAGAAAAATTTGTTCCCTATTGTGAACTGTCTAAGATTTTGATTATTTTTAGCATAACTCTTCTGTCAATCTACCACCTCTTTTAGTCTAGTCTTAATGACCCTCATTTTTTCTTCCATTTACTTAAGCATTTCAGGCCATACTATGATCATGTCCTCCAATTTATCCCAAATGATGGGGATATGAAACTTCCACCCATACAAGGCTTCAAATGGTGCCATGCATAAGGATAGATGATAAGAGTTGTATGAAAACTCTACCAAAGGAAAATATTCTTCCCACCTATATTGTTGGTCCATAGAATACATTCAGAGGAGCTATTCGACTACTTGATTCACCCTCTTTGTTTTCCTATCAGTATGAGGATGATAGGACAAGCTAAAATTTAGTTTGGTCCCTAATGTAGCATTCAAGGTCATGCAAAACCTTGAGGTCATTCATGTGTCCCTATCAAAAACGATAGTCTCTAGCACTCCATGCAAATAGAAGATCTATTGGAAAAATTTCTTAGCGAGGGTCAATTATCCATCCTTAAGGTTTCCTGGAATGAAGTGCACAAGTCAACTTATCAATCATGACTAGGATAACATCATGCTTTTTCTTTCTCAATGGCAAACCCTATACAAAATCCATACTGATCACCTGCCATTTATAATTAGGTATGTCTTGAGGATTCAATAACCCAACTAGATGTGCATGCTCAACCTTGACTCATTGGCACTCCAACCATTTGGTTACGTACTCCACTACATCCTTCTCGATTTTAGACCAAAAATACAAAGTCTTCAACTCCAAAATCATCTTGATACTCTCGGGTGTCCTGAATAAGGTGCATTGTGAACTTCTTCTAAAACCAACTTCCTTAGTTCTCCAAAGTCAGGAACATACATCCTTCTTTGATATCTCAAAATACCATTTGGGGAAATCTCATACCCTTTGAACCGTTGATTTGGAGGATTTACTACTATGGCACTCTTCACTCTCTCATATTGCTCATCCCTTGGTAGATTCTAAATCACTTGTCTCAAGTTAGACCTTGTTGAGATCATGGCTACCATATGTCTTCGCCTACTAAGAGAATCAACCACTCTATTCTCTTTTCCTTGTATATATTCAATTCCAAAGTCATACTCACTAAGTAATTCCAACCACCTTCTCTACTACACATTAAGGTTTGGTTAGGTAAATATGTATCTCAATCCTAAGTGGTCTATCTTGAGTTCAAATGACTTTCCTAGAAGGTAATTCCTCCACATTTTTAAGGAATGAACTATGGCCACCAATTCCAAATCATGAGGTGTGTAGTTCACTTCATGCTACTTGAGATTCCTTGATTCATACACTACCACTTATCCATATTGCATTAATACCTCTCCCAATCCCTCTCCTAAAGTATCTATGATCATTGTGAATTTCCCATTAGGATTAGGGATGGTCAACACTCATGTTGTCATGAGCCTCCCTTTAGGAGTTGGAATTCCTGCTCACATTTATCAGCCCATTCAAACCACGTTCCCTTCCTTTGGAGTGAGGTAATAGGAGATGCAATTTGGGAGAACCCTTTCACAAACTTCCTATAGTATCTTGCAAGACCCATAAAGCTACAAACTTCTAACACATTCTAAGGTATTGGCCATTCCATGATTGATTTGATCTTCTCGGGGTCTACAAATATTCCTTCAACTGAAATGATATGGCCTAGATAGTGCACTTTGTCTTGATAGAATGAGCACTTGGACAACTTCCCAAAGAGTTTCTTTTCTTTCAATTGCTAAAAACTATCCTCAAATTTCTATCATGCTCTTCAACAGTCTTTTAGTAGAATAAAATATCCTCAATAAAGATAAGAAAAAAATCATCCAAGAAATCTCTAAACACACTATTCATGAGCTTCATAAAGGTTGTTGGTGCATTAGTTAAACCAAAACGTACCACTGTGAACTTGTAATGTCTATATCGATTTCTAAATGTAGTCTTTGAGATTTATTCTTCCTTAATTCTCAACTAATTATACCCTGAATTGACATCAATTTTGGAGAACACCATCACTCCTTTCATATGATCAAACAACTCATCAATTCTTAGGAGTGGATACCAGTTCTTGTTGGCCGCCTTGTTCAACATTTGATAATCTATACACAAATGCAAAGTTCCATCCTTATTTTTCACAAAAATAACTAACACTCCCCAAGGAGACACATTGGGTCTTATAAGTCCCTTATCCAACAATTCCATTAATTAGGCCTTCAAGTCATAGAGTTTTATGGTGTTCATATGATAAGGTTCCTTGTATTGAGGCTCAACTCCTAGAACCAAGTCAATAGAAAAATAAAATTCTCACTTTAGAGGCAACTCCATAAGTTCATTAGGGAATGCATCTTAAAATTCCTTGAGAATAGGATAATCATCTAAATATGGTTCCTTGCTATCAAAATTAATAACATGCACTGCATAAATTGCACACCCCTTTCAATGAGCCTTCTTGAGCTGCATCGCAAAAATTTCTCTAAGCTCTAAGGGTCTTTGCATCCCACAAACCTCAACTAGGTTTCCATAATCATATAGATAGTTGATCACCTTATCCTCATATTCACTATAGCCTTATGGTCAATTAACAAATTTATTCCCAAAATTACATCATATGAGCCTAAAGGTGCCACATACAAGTTGACCTAAGTTTGAAAGGTTGGAAGTTCTAAGTCACTGCAAAAGAGATAGGTATCTACCCTCCACTCTGCTCAATTACCATACTAGACTATCCATGAATTTTCCATGTATCTAGGTCTAATGGGTATCCTGGATACTATTCTAGGGTCTATAAAAAATTCAGTAGCTCCAATATCAATTAAATAGAGATAGATTGGACATAGAGCTTACTTGTTAGCTAAATTGGTGAAGCCTGATACTTTTCTTGTGTGTTATCCATTGCAATGTGGATTTGGTGATGTCAAGTCTACTGATAGCTTCCTTCCTTCCACAACTTCAACCGTTGAGGAAATTTGGAGGCATAATGACCACCTCCACAAGTATAACATCCATCATGAGGAACTTTGTGACCTCCTGGCTTGTCCTCTCTAAATCCCTTATGCTTATGGTCGTCTTTACCCTTACCTTTGTTTGATTTCTTGTTATTTCCACCATTACCATCTTCACCCCTCTACTACAACTCACTTCCCCTCTTGAGATTATGGATTTGATGGCTTTTGTCTCCCTTATGAAATTTCTTCTTCCCATACCACAACTTAGAATTTGAGTTGCTACAAAGATTAGAGAGTTGTTGCAGTTTCTATTCTTGTTTTGTGGCTTTTTAGAAAACTTCATTCATGGTTTAAGGTTCATGCATATCCACTTCAGATCCTATGTGAGGTATGAGTCCTATTATAAATTTCTAGATATAGAATCATTCATCTCCTTGATATTGGGGCACATACTTCAACAAGTTGGTGAACTTTTCCCAATAATGAATCATAGTCATATTTCCTTGGGTTAGATTCTATAATTCTATCACTTTCTTGTCAAAGAAAATTTGTAGTAACCATCTCTTCTTGAAATCTTGGGGGAAGAGTTCCCAAGTGATTTTAGCAGGCTGAATATTTCATTGTAATATCTCATTATCCCACCGAGTCTTTGATTCACCTGAGAGTTGATACATAGCCCATGCCGCCTTGGTTTGTTTAGAAAGGTTACAGAGGCCAAACTATTTTTCCATCTCTATAATCCAAGCCTCAGCTCTAGCTCTGATAGCCTTACCATTGAACTTGGGTGGTACTACTCTTTTGAGGTCTTTCCCAAGCTCTTCCTCAATTCATCCTCATGGACCTACCCCTAGACCACCATCTCCTTGATTTCCTTCTGCATTCCTACGGTCTTGGTCCTCGCATGCCACTTGAACTTCTTAATCTATATGATCCATGTGGGACTCTTTCCAATTCATAAGCTATAGCATTTGCTCCAACCTCTTATTAGGTCCATTATTGGAACCATTACCACTCTCATCTTGCTTGGTGGTCACCATGTCATCTCACACTTATCTTGCAACACATTCACATTTATCGCATCTCAACAATAAGTTATACAATTAAACATTCTTATGCTACATCACATAATTTTTTAATATGCATGCATCCCTCATTCTAGAAGACATACACACTCATGCATAATACACACATTCTAGAGTCTTTCATTGAACACACCAAAAAAATATTGTCTGATTTAATTTATATTTAAGGTGAGGCTTCTTGATACATCATTCTGATTTCTTGATGTTAGAAAGAGGACATTCTTCTGGGTCCTCATATAAATTTACATCAAACTTTATAGAAGAGGATGGTTGAGCACGCAGACTCTCCTTTTCCTCTTTAGTCAACAAGGGTGCATTGGGTCCACACCTTAGAGGCCTATCCCAGATTGTGGAAAGATATTTTATCTTAGGTGTTTGCTTCTCCTCAAACTTCAAGCCTTTCTCTAGCTTGAGTCATGTAAGAGCCTAAGCTAGAGTTTCATCATTGGGAATTTCCAATTGGACCTTTGTCTTTGTGTTTCCTTCCTTTATGCCATTCTTATGTGAGGTTCTAACATTTTTCCCTTTCCTTTGTCCTACCTTTTATCTTCCCATTCTTGCACTCATTCTAGGTTTGGTCAATTCTCAAGACAACCAAATTTGGGTCAAGGGTCAACTACCCTAGTCAACTATGGTAGAATCAAAGGCCTAGAGTTGAACCCAAGCTCTGATACCAAATGTAATAATTCATCCTAAATTATTACTTAATTAACATTATTGTATTTGACACATGAATATATTCCAAATTTAAAAGACATAACTAGTGGCTAGAGTCAATCATAGCTACACATGTCCATTTAAAATGAGTAAATGATCCATATATTCACTTCAAAAGTCAAATTATAATATCAGGTTTGACTTGGATTCTAAGGCCACAAAGTCATTACAATGTACACTTTACATCAAATACAAGAATGTATTATATCAAGTTACATCTTAGACTAAATAGTCTTATGAACAACTAAGGTTTTTCTTTGACGCTCGCCTCCACTAGTGGACGAGAACATGGTTGAAACACCCTACTGCCCAAGCATGAAGCTTACACTTCCTCTGTATTCTTTCAACTTGAAGAATGCTTGACCCTGCATAGAAATCTAGTAAGAGAATAAACTACAAGGTGGAATCTAGTGCGTGCCCATACATCAACATGCAATTTCTATCTACAAATTACAAAAGAAAATGCAAGATCTATGCTAGGAATAGCAGAGAGTGAAATCATAGAGTTCATACATACAAAATGAACTATATTGCTTGGACAAGTATAATAAATGTGTTGCAACAACAACAAACAATAGGTTCTAGTAAAGAAAACTTGTACTCTTTGAACTCCATCTTGACACCTATCCTGAAAGGTAACTCTCTACTAAACATCACATAACAGCTATCTACCCTCTAGCAACATCTACCTTGAGGTGCTCTAGTGAACTAAGGTATCATTGTTTTGTTTAGAATATTATTTCACACATGTTTTTTCTAATAAAAATGGGTAAATTTTTTATTGAAATCCAAAAATTAACAATACATAAAGATCAAGGAACCAATAAACTCCCACGAAGAAAACAACTAGAATAACTAGAAAACCACCAACCAAACAACCACCTACATCTTAACCCTCCATATCATTAGTAATGACTCTCTCTAAATCACAACAATAATCATGGGATAACTATCCCCAACCCTCAATCTTACAATCATCCACATGCTCTAAAGCCCACTTAGCCAAATAGTCAACAACCCTACTCCATTCTTGTGGAATGTGGACAATAGACACCACTTCCAACAAAGAACACCTCTACAATATCTGGTGAACCACCCACACAATCTACCAATTACCCTCAACCACATTTTTCTCACATAACATATTAACCATAATCTGTGAATCCAATTCAAATATAACTCTACGTGAACCAAAGGCACATGCACACTCAATAGCCCAAAGAAACACCAACCCCTCCATAAAGTTGATAGAATTCCTCCCTTTATGGATTGAGAAAAATAAAATAACCGAATCGGAACAATCTCTACCAACTCCACCAATCCTAGCAGGCCCAAGATTATCCCTAGATGAGCCATCAATGTTAATCTTTAGAAAATCCAACGGAGGAGGCAACCATCTTCCAACCCTTTGAATCTTCTATTTAGCCCTCCTACCTCTTCTAACACAAGAAGAGACCAAAGAAAACCCTTGCAAGCCCAATCTATACACTATATCATCATCACTTCTTTCCAATAGAAAAACCACATCACATTTGGCTTCCATCATCTCTTGGATCATACCCACAATTCTAAACCAAACCCATTGAATCATTAAGCTATCCCCATGAAAAATCCTATGATTCCTTTCCAACCAAAATTTCCAAAGGATGAACGTAGGACCAATGCACCATACAATATGGAGGAAAGTGATATGGGAAGGGGGTCTTCCCAGACTACTCCAGAACTCCACCACAAAAGAAGTATGAACACATGAATGTTTCCAAACATCCCACCACAAATGTCAAAGCCGCATTGAATAAGGATAGTGAAAAAACAAGCAGGAAGAATCCTCTTCACTGTAGTCACATAACACATAAATAGAGGGACCCTTAAATCCTCGCCTTCGAAGATTATCCCAAGTGAAACATCTATTCCAAGCTAGAGTCCACACAAAACAATTATACTTTGGCCATGCAAAAATTTTCCACACCTATTTCCACCAAGGGACCTCTACCCCCCCAAACTTACAAGACAATAGCTCTTGATAGCCACTTTCCATAGTGAAAGTACCCTTAGGATTCAAACTCTAGGCTAGAATATCCTTATCCCTAATGGAATTGCACTACCTACTAGCCAAAATATTTTAAAGCTCAACACAATCTTCCTCCATCCCAATAATAGGCCACTCACAAGGGTCCTTCCACCTAGCCACCTCCAGCTGCCCACATGGATACAAACTCTTAAAATCACTCACCCTTGACCAACTAGCCTCCAAGAAGTGTTGAAAAAGGTTCACTAAACTAGTATATTGGTGTAAAATAGGAGAAAAACCATCCCAAGAATCAAACCAAAAGAGAGCCTCAGCCCCCCTATTACAGATCCAGAATAGGCCTTCCTTGATCAGCACAACCCCTTTCTTAAGCATTCCCCAAATCATAGAACCTTTCCCTACCAGAGGATACCTAGGAATCTCTTCCTTTAAAACCCCCAGTAGGTACTTATGAGATATAATCCTAGCCCAGATATGATCCTGCTCCACACAACACCTCCATTAAAGCTTTGCAACTACCAACCTAGACCAAGTTGACTGCTGCAATCCAAGACCCCCAAACTTACTCGAGCTACACACAATATCCCATTTAACTAGGCTCCACTTGGAAGAGGACAAGCTACCCACCCATAATATTTTTCTAGCCATAGAGTCCAAATCCTTCACAAACCCAACAAGAGCCACCTGTAGCATGCACCTATAAATAGGAAGATCCTACACCACTAACTTTAGTAGTTGAACATGACCAACAAAAGACAACCATCTATGAGTCTAATGATTAACCTTCACCTAAAATTTATCCAAAATATTCTGTCACGAATCCCTAGGAAGTTTACTACTAGAGATAGGAATACCAAGATAAGTTAAAGGGAGGGAACCAATATAAAATATCAAGATATGAGCAATCCTTTGCTAAATAATCCTTAGAGTATTAAAGAAGAAAATGGAAGATTTATCTTTATTAATCCTTTGACCAAAAGCCACAAGATAGATATCCAAAGCCTTGCATAGATTTTTAGTTTCTCTAATCTTAGCCCTACCCATCAAGGCTATATCATCCACAAACTGCAAGTGAGATTGAGGTAGACCATTTCCCCACCCCCAACCTTGGACAAAACCCAACTCCACATTACATTTCAGTAGTCTCCTCAGGCCTTTAGTAAGAAGAATAAATAAATGAGCGAGGGGATCCCCTTGATGAAGGCCTCTAGAAGCACTAAAAATAGAATATGGCTCACCATTTATCAACATTGAGAAAGAAGTGGAAGTAACATAACACATAATCGAATGAACCCATTCCTCAGCAAAACAAAAAACAATAAGAATTTTATGCAAAAAAGACCTCTTCACCCTATCATAGGCCTTTGCCATATCAAGCTTGATGAACATAGCCTTTTCTTTTGAGGATTCCATTGAATGAATGGTCTCAATAGCAATGACCACCCCATCTAGAATTTTTTCATCAACCACAAAACCACTATGTTCCTTAGAGATAAGCCCTCTAAGCCATTGCTTCAACCTTTCAACAATTAATTTGGAAATGATTTTATAAACCACATTACAAAGGGAAATGGGTCAAAATTGGCTCAAACAATCTACCCCCTCACATTTGGGAATGACAACAAGGAAATTAGAGTTCAAATCTGTCAACATCTACTTATTCCTTTGAGACTCACGAACCACCTCCAAGAGGCCTAGCTTTATGATATCCCAAAATTATTGATAAAATTTAGTCGGAAAGCCATCAGGGCCTGGGGCTTTCCCTTTCTTCATCTAGAAAATGGTAGCCGCTAATTCCTCTAGGGAGATATTTCCCAAAAGATGCTCATTCATCTCCATAGTGACCAAAGAGGGGATACAAGATAAAACTTGGTTTTCTTCTTCTAGAACATCCTGAGAATCCTCCCTAAACAAAGAAGCAAAGAATTGTGAAGCTTCTCTAGACATATCCTGCAAAGAAGACAAATGCTCACCCTTGTCATTCACAATAATAGGTATGAAATTACCATTTCTCATGCCCTTCACCAAGTTGAACAAAAAAGATGTGTTTCTATCTCCCTCCTGCAACCACTCAACTTGAGCCTTCTATTTCCAATAGATTTCCTCTTGAAGCTCACACTCTTCCAAATCTTTCAAAGCCCTTGCCTCCTCCTTGAGTAAATCCTTGGAAAGACCAAACTCCCTTTATCTCCCAAGTAATGAAATCCAAGTCATCTTGAATCATAGCCTTAGCATGAAAAATATTACCAAATCTCTGTCTATTCCACCTTTTGAGATGATATTTAACATATTGCAACATTTTGGAAAAAGAATACATAGCAGTGCCATAAGCAAGTCTTCCCCTCTTCCACAATTCAGTCATGTGCTCCTACAAAGAAGAATCTTTTAACCACATAAGCTGGAACTTGAAAGAGGGAGACCAAGCAACATGTGCCAAAGTAGCTGATAACTTAATAGGCCAATGATTTGAGCCCCTCTAGTCCAAAATATTAGAGTAAGTATACCACCATCCACCAACCCAAAAATAGGAAACCAAGAAACAATCTAGTCTCTCAGCAATATAGATCTCTCTCATTCTCCTATTATTCCAAGTAAAATAACCATTATGGGGCTTAATGTCAACCAGATTCAAAGTAGAAATGCAATCATGAAAAAGGAAAGAAAAGGGTCCAATATTGCAATACCACCCATCTTCTCATCCAAGTCAATAATAGCATTGAAATCACCCGCAATAATCCATGGGAGAAAAGGATCAAGACTTCGAATAAAATTAATATGTGACCACAATAACTGCTTACTCAAAAAATCAATAGGTGCATAGATGTTTGAAAGAAGAAGAGTTTCCCTTGACTCCAAACTTGAAGCAACCACAAAGATGGAAGACTTGGAGGAGATCCATTAAAGAGGACATATCTTCAATGGGTTCCATAGGCAAGCCACACCCCTTACATTACCATGAGCCCCAATACACTAGAAGTCACCCTGCCCCCACAACTTAGGTAACAAACAAATCATACCTTCAATAGATAGCTTAATCTCCTGTAAGAAAACAACATTAGGAGAATGAGATCTCACCAAATCATGAACAACTTTTTGTTGAGGGCCACTACTCAAGCCCCTTATATTCTAGGAGAGAAAAATCATTTTGGAGGGTTAGAAAAATGGGAATCCAAGGTCTTAACAGAACCAAACTCCACCAACGTCTCCCCCATCAACTTAATTTTTTCCACATCCTTCTTTCTCCCAACTTTGGAAGATTTCTCAGTAACCCCTTTCCTTAGGTATTTTTGAAGAATTCCCAATGAAGGAGAAGCCTTGTTGCCTTTTTCTAATTCAACCCTAGCTTTGACCACTAGAGTAGAGATCTCTCCCTCCCCCATCTTATCCACAAGATTCTTAGACCTCCCATGAGCAACAAAACTCAAATTTGTTTCCATTTGCAAAGCCCTAGTCTCTTGAGAAGTTTGGTTGAAGGCTAGAATAATTACTTCCTGAACCTTGTTTGTACCCCCTTGATCCAAAATCATCATTCCCAGATTCACCTCCTATTGACTAAGATCATCCAGGACCTCAAATATATTAGAGGTATCCCATGCCTAACACTCCTTAAGAGTCCTCTTTTGACCCCAGTTCCTATTATGAGCCTTAGCAAGAATAAAACCCTTTGTGCCATCAGCCTCACTAGGAACAAGATTCTTTCCTTTGTCATCCTTAGGAGGATTGTGAGGATGTTGAGAAACCCAATACAAAATATTTAAACTTTGGGCATCTCCTTTGGAGATGGCCATATTCATGATAGAGACAAAAACGAAAGGGAAATGCCTCATAATCGAGTTGTTGCACCCAAGAATATGAACCTGCATGAATTTCCAAAGAATCTGGAAGAGGGTTATTTAAATCCATTTCAGCACAAATGCAAGAAAATTTCATTACCTTTCTATCCTTTGTTTGTTGAGAAGGACCCACTAGTTTCCCCAACAGTGAAGCAACTCGATGCAATATGTCATTACACCAATAGTTTACTAGAAATTGAGGGAGATAGACCCAAACTGAAACTTGATTCAGAAGCTCCTCCAAAGGATCAAAACCCACATGCCATGGCTTAATAAATAAACCTATTTGGTTGTGGAAATAAGACCCACCTTAAAAAACTCTATTGTAATCTACCATGCAATTAAATGTCACCATGAAGTATTCATTATCTAATAACATAATTTCCATTTCTCCCTTCGGGGACTAGGTACAATGAACCCACAACAACAAAAATTGAAAAAAAACCCTCATTCCTAAAAATTTCCAAAGCAAAGCATGTTTTGAATAATACTCAATGTCCTCTATGATTGATTCTATCTCAATCATTAATATTGGCCTCTCTTTGCTTTGTTCCAGGCACCCATTAATTTTTGGAATATGGGGACCTCAAGACGAGGCAACTCCCCCACTCCCCGAGTCTTTGGAAAATAGATTGTTATTAAAAACCTATGATGCATGAGATGGAGATTTCACTCTAACTGCAAATAAAAAATACAAAGCAAGATTGGCCCTCGAAGCTTCCCCTTGATCCATTTCCAGAGAGGAGACCAGAAAAAAACATTAAAAAAGAAAGCTCTGAACCAAACATCACTCCCAATCACCAACCACAAGTAGTGGCTAGATAAAAAAAAACCCACAGATATGAAAGTGTAACAGGAAAAAAGTGCCTCCACCCTAGTAGAAACCCATGCACCAGAGCAAGGTAGCGAACAAAGATTTAAAGAAACAACCCCCCAACACAGAAACAATCCCCACCCATAATGAAAATTCCTCCAAACAACACTGTGCACAATGGAAAGAAGGAATGTAATGAGGTCTAAGCCCTCATGCAGGCCGCATCATCACCCATAGGGACGTAGAAAGCTGAGTGCTCTTGTTCTTCTCCTCAATCATATTATGTAACCCTTTCACACATGTTTTCAAAATAAGAATCAGATTCTAATTTACTCTCTAAACAATAATCAGATGTATGAATCAATAGAGTAGTTCAACAATCATTCATATCATTCTTCTGACTATTATATACTTTTCATCATAAGTATTTTTCATTTAAAAAACATGAACTAATCACTAAAGAAGGTATGTCACAAGTATGTGTATGTACATAGATGAAGTCTATGTGCATACACATATATGTGCCTACTTAAGTTTTATATTTGTGCATACATTCTAAAATAAAACATTTAAATCAGATTGCAATCATAAAATCGTATTCCATTTGATGTTTCTTTGTCAAAAATGAAGAATCAGAATAAGTCTATGTTAACAATTTCACACATACTATTATTGCATTCTCACAACTGTGATACTCTAACATTGTTTTTTACATATGAACATTCATTGTTTAAATAGAACAAGTACTATTTCCTACTAAACAGTTATAAGACAAGTTATTTACATATGAACATTCATTGTTTTATTGAACAAATATTATTTCCTACTAAGCAATTTTAAGACAAACTTTGTACATATGATGATTCATTTTTTACAACTATTCAAATCTATCCCAACTAAATATTTTAATGAGCAAGGTTGTTTTCAGCTACAAAGACAACTTTAACAACAAAACAATGTCATTTACAAAAGATTATTCATTGTTTACATCATTGCAATACTATTTTAGACTAAATAGTTACATTTAATGATAGAAAGTATCATTTTCCAATAAAAAATACACTATTTGCAATTTCTTATTGTTGTTTCAAGATGTTTAGATGCTAAATGGCAACACTACATTTGATTGTTCACCATTTCTAAAATAGAATGGGTTGTTACACAATGAACTAAAAATGAATAATGTTGTTTTGCCAGCAACAATATTATCTATAGCTTCTCATCTGTCAATTTTCAAGCAAGCCAAGAGATTTTTGTAACAATCAAATATCCTTGTTTATACAAAAAATAGAATGTCTAATATTCAGATCTTGAACAATTTTCATCTTTGAAATTCATTATGCAACTTAACAATATAAAGAATCTAAGTTGGTCATGCTTGTCAAGGTAAAACTTAAACAAGTATTTTAGTCAATAACAAGACATGGAAGTTTTGAGTTCCAGCATAACTCATGCCTTTTCGAGTTTATACACACATTCACAAATCACTCTAGATCAACCATTCATATTGGTCTAGTGCATTTTCTTCTAATAACAATAACATGCACAAATTTGACCTTAAAGATATGTTGGTTTCACCACTAAAAATTGACATGCAAGAATCTTAGTTGCAAGGAAATTTTCCCTTCGATCTTATAGATCAAACCCTACCTAGGTTTATTGAAATTAAGCAAAGATTTCATTGCCTTTCCCTCTAAAAAGGGGTGGAATTATAATACAAACAATGCAAGTTAAGCATTTGTTTTAGCTACCATATATTGACCTAACTAATATGAAGAATGTGATACATATAAAAACAAAACACAGGGTTAATACATTTTTTAGGGGATCGATGGTCAATCCACAATGATTTAAATCATCATAAAAAATATAGTGAACCAGAATAGAGATTTTGATTAGCCATCAAATGGATAGCACAAAGGCGTGGATTTTAAGAACAAACATATTTTTGTAATTCTAAGGCTCGACCTAGCTATGAAAGCTTCCCGCAAGGCTTCAAAATGATACTCATACAATATTGGCCATAGGCTAGGTGACCCAAAACTATGGTCGATGCCACACTACTCGACTCAAGGTCATGGTTTCAACAAGAATACATTTCTTTTATAGTAAAATGATGCAATTGATAAAATGGAAAACTATCATTCATACAACAAGTATAAATGATAAAAAAAATCATGTTTACTTTCTAAGTAATCGGTTTACTTGATAAATCAAGCTTTGTGTGAGTTTTCTTTTTTAAAATTTTTCCCTCACCCACGAGCTTTCCTTTTGCTTTTTCCTTTGAACCCCCAGCTTTCTTCACCCACAATGTTGAGTATACCAGAGTGGAAACAACACATTACTCTTTTTGCATGCCACTAGTGAAGGCATTATTTCCTTACCGCTTGCCACTACTCCTTCAAATATTTCCATTAATATTGTGGCAGACCACATCCTTCATGATCTTTTTTGATTTTCAACAGTCCAATATTATTAGAACATTATCAGTTATCAGATTTGAATTCGGTATGAATTTGAATATGTGTACATATATATGTATATGTATGTATATATATGTAAGTATATATATGTATATATATGTAATATGTTTATATACTTACATATATATATATGTATACATATATATACATATATATACACATATATACATATACATATACATACATATATATATATATATATGTATGTATGTATGTATGTATGTATGTATGTATGTATGTATGTATGTATTTAAAATTATTTCATTCATATTTACCATGTTTTCAAATAATATATACATATACATTTATATATATTACATACATGTATATATATATATATTTACATTCTTGTGAAAATTGTTTGTTTATAAGAGCTTATAAGTTCCATATGCTATCATTTGAATTAAGGAACTTTAATTTCATCTCAAGCATCCATATATGTAAACTAAAATAACTTATTTTAACTTATTTTTCTCATAATGAAATCTCTTATCCTTTTTAATCATTCTTTTCAACATTTTCTTTCATTTTCTTCAAAACAAAGAGTTTGAGGAGACGATTTAATCTACAAGTCATGAAATTGTGTTCTTCTATATATATAAAATAGTTCAAATGCAAGTTATCATGTCATTTGTAGTGTGTGCACCTAGATTCCAATTGGATTATTGTTCGATCTAGCTAAACAATCCTAATTCAACCATGTTATCATCCTTCAACCTGTCACCCCTACAACTGCACACACTTGCACTTGCAGATTTAGATTAGTAACATTCAATTCTTGAAAACATATAAAATAATTTTTGAAAGTTCATAAGTCAACATCAATCAACTTCTTTCATTCAATTTTTCAAAAATTCCAAAATTTCCATTTAATATTTATTGAATTTCTTCAATAATTCAATTTATCATAATATAATAAATATGCAATAAAATTTGGGTTATGACAGAAATGGTCAATGGAAGATAAAATTTAAACACTCATAGATACAATCTGGGTATAAGTAGAAACTCCCAAATATTACCCCACTAAAATAATACATGAAATCCATAACTAATGACCCCAATGCACACGATATGGTCCAACATGTGAATGCACCTATATATACAAAATAACAAGTGGGTATGCTTAAAACCCACTAAAGATAGACTCCCATACTTGCATAAATATTATCTAATGGCAGAAGATGTTGTCTTGAGCCTTTTCTTCTGCTTCACCATTCTTTGTCCTCCATGAAAACCCAACTACAAGTCTTCAGTCATATCATCCATCTCAAATGGTAGTGTGATTATACCACCTTCAACTTCCATTGCTTCCAGAGAAATCCATGCCTAGCTCCCTCCTCTTTTCTTCATTAACAAGCTTCTCCTCTCAAGTCATGCACCTCTCACCAAATTCATTACACCTACAAGTTTTTGGAATTTTACAATCTAGGGTTTGTTTTACATTAAATGCCATATTCTTGAATCCTCCATCCCTTACAAATTTGATTTGTATTTAATCTGTGTCCTTTTTTGCATGATCACTTACATGTGGCATCTATTTCCTTCATTCCCTGGCAAGGATGTCATTTGGGTTTAACATATCATTTTTTGTGCCTTAGCTCCATTCACCTCACCACAGACACAATTTAGCCTTTAAATGTAGACTATCAATCTTGAAACTTGTGCCATGATGAAGCACATCCCAATTACATGTCTTGCTTTAAAATACCACCGTCCGATTTGAACTTCTTTAATTGTGGTCATAGATCTCCATCGCTTCATATTTCCTATTGCTTTTTTTCTTTGGGATCAAAAACTATTTTTGCAATGTAAAATATTTGTGCAATGCAACAAACCATTACCATTTGTTGCCCTAGAAATGTGTCATTATCTCACTTTCCTTTTGTTTCATCACAACTTCATTTGTACTGAAGAGAAGATAAATGTGATTTATATGGCCTATGTGATACAATAAACACTCACCAATTTTCATTCTTAACACACTTCCTCTTATCACTTCATTGCTCATTTGAAATAAAGTCTCACCATGCTCATCGCTACCCTTTTGTCTATCACAAAATTCCTTATTCTTTGAGAATGTAAACTGTGATACAGATACCTTCTATGATTAAATGAACAGCTTCCACCTGTCCCTCTTGACATCATACTCCACTACCATAGCATATCACTCTTATGCATTGCACTTGAAGGATGACTTCCACAATGTAAAGAGCTCACATGATGCAAATACAAATTTCCACTTGTATTAATTCCTAAAAAATTTCTAAGTATTTTCTTCATTAGTATTTTTTGAGTTTTATAAATCTTGGTGGTCATCAATAAGGTTATCATAACTCCCTTTCTTGCCAACAACTTTCTTTCATCGGTCTTTAATATAGTTAAGGAAACCTTCCCTGATACTGATATCTTGTATGAAAAGCTTTTGTGATCAATTTAGAGTATTATCAGTCTATATAGAAGTTTTTATGACCTTTCAAAAGTCCATTGATGAAAGAAAAAGACTAAGGAATTGAAAAGAAAGTGTTCGATGTCAAGACTCACCAAAGGTTTTAAAACCTTTTTTTGTCTTTAAAAGGGTTGGAAAACCTCATTTTATGCCAATTTTATTGATGCCTTATTAAAATTGAAAGTGGTAAAAGGAAGAAATATTGTAATCACAAAGGGACCTAATGGTATTTCTAGAGCTTTCCTTAAAATATCAATAGCGAGGCATATAGAATTATTTAATGAGTGAATGTGAACACAAAAATAAAAATATGCAAAAATAAACATAATTGGATATCATTATCAAATGAAAAAGAAGTTAAGAAAGGCCAACCGATTCGCTAATAGATAGACAACATCATTTTGATATAGAATAAAACAGTACCATGATTAGACTGTTATCACTCAACTGTCATGACATTTAAATTGCCACCATTAGATTAGACATGCTTTAAGTGTTGGCTATAGATCTTCACCTAAAACTATTTTGACAATCTTACCATTATGTTGATGCCACCTTATCAAAATGATTCAAAATAACAATGTGAATTAGTTATGAAAATGATGCTTTCCATATGCCACCATCCTGCATACCCGCATTGGTCAACCCAATTGAATGCAAACATTCATGGAATGGAAGGATCAATCCTTCATTTTTCATGTGTTAGGTATCCACTTCACCTCATGCTTGAAGTGTATTGAAGAACTTTAGAGGCAATCCTGAACACCTAAGTTTGAAGCTTCTTACCCTATCAGGGTTCGACCATCAGCCTCACCCTCTACCTTCTACCTCATGATTAACATGCTTTGAAGGCCTCAAGAAACAAGACCAAACTATAATGTCTAATCCTCTTTATGAATGTTAGGGTTCAACCATTGGCCTTACCCTTTACCATTTTCCCTCCTTTACACCACCGCAAGCCAACACACTAGCCTCAAAAATAGCAAAGCACTAGACTTTGAATAGTGCTTTAAGTTGTCAAAGGTTAGGGATAGCTAATTCCTCTTGCCTCATCCTTGAATTTCACATCCAAGCTTAACAAGAAAGGTTGAAAACATATGTTTTATGTTCTTTACACCTATCGAGGTTTGGCCATCATCATTACCCCTTAACTTTTTCCTGCCTTTACTCCATCACAAACCTTCTCACCAACCTCTAAAACATCAATGAGTTTTTCAAATTTTGAGGTTCTCTCTTCCACCTTGTCACTTTTCATGCCTTTGTGTTAAGGTGTTATTGGTATGTGGCGAGTGATCATGCAAATATTGTACACTCTTTATGTATCCTTGTTGAGGTTTGGGGCTGGGATGGGCCCTGAGTGGGGGTTCAGGGGTGGTAGCCCCCAAGAGTAGGGGTTTGGGGGTGTAGCCCCCCAAAAAAAAATTCCCTCTTTTTCCCGTCAAGGTGTTGGTAGTTAATTTTTTATTAACTAACAAATGAAAAACATCTTTGTAAAACCCTAATTTCAAAATCTTCCAAAAATCTTGTTATAAGCGGTTGGGATGTAAGTTGTGGTATTGTATTTGCAATATTGTAATATATTTTGTGTTGGATAATAAAATCATTAGATGGTTGAGTTTCTATGGATGTAGCCCATATTGGGTGAATCACGTTAAAATTTTTTGTTGATCTCTTTTGTGTTATTCTTCATTGTTATTTATAGGTTATTTAATCTACATATAATTATTAAATTTTTTTGCTCCAATTTTCTTGAACCCTAATAGGTGTAAGTCAACCTATTGACCCACAATGTCTAAAATAATCCTAAGCATTGAAAAACTTAACTCTTTTGGGTATTGACCTTCATATATCCTTCTTATTGCAAACCAATAACTGATAAGGTATAGGCCTTACGACTGAATCCATGAATACTGAAGAAATTTTGGGTGTCGAGGTTTGGGGTTACCTCTTACTCCTTCCTTTGTTTCATGTTAAAGCATAAGCCTTAACACAAGCCTGCGAACATCAAAACTATTTTGGATGTTGGCATTCACCCTTAACTCTTACCACTTACCTTTTATTAAGGCATAAGCTTCCCAACTAAATTGTGATTCCCAAACATTTCCTTCACAAACTTTAACCCTTTTAAGTTTTAGCTTTCAGGCTTTCTTCTTACTATATGCTTACCTAACCAAACTATTAAGGCATAAACCTCAAAGCTGACCTGCAAACACCGAAACTATTTTGGGTGTTAGGGTTCAAGGTTTCATCTATCCATTTCCCTATTTCTTGTTAAGGAAAAGGCCTTAACACCAACTTGCAAATACATAGACCATTTCAGGTGTCATTGTTTGAGGTTTCATCATACCCCTTTTCCTAACATTCTTGGTAAGGCATAAGCCTTAACATCGACCCATGAAATCTGACCCCATTTTGGGTGTTAGAGTTTGGGCCCCCCTCATCCTTCATACTTAACATTTAGTTAAGGTTTAAACCTTAATGTTGATGCCTGATTCTTGATGCCTTTAGTATACTATAAGCCTTAAGTTTGAAGTTTGAAGCCTAATTAGACTTAGCTAGAAAATGACTAACTCTTTTCTCTTTAGCAAATGATACAAGGTAAGCCTGGTGCCTAAAATTTTGCAACTCTTCAAGCTTGATGAAATGACACGCTGACATCCATTATGAAGCCCTTTTGACCTCAAACAACAACTCCTCATTTGATGACACTTAGATCTCCCTCTAACCATAAAGATGTGCCATTTTTGACATCAATAAAACTCATTATCACAACCTCCCCTTTTACATCCATAAAATTCCCTTTTGACATCACTGACATTCATATTGCAAACATATTAATCTATCTATAGCTAGGTCCAATCATCCCTATCAAGTTGAGTCACCATTAACACCTCCCAATTACAAGTAAAGGTATGATCTTATAAATTAAGTGCAAAACATAATTACATGATATGTCACAACCTCAATATGAGTATTATAGGGATCAAATTTACTTGTTATCTTAATTTCTCTAAGTAGTATTATAGGGATCAAATTTTCACCTGCTAGAATTTTACTAAAACCTCTAAGGCTCCTTTAGTGACTTTAGTCATAATACTTGATATGAGGAACCTCAAGTGAGTACTATTGGAGGCATTCACAATCAACATGAGTTAAATGATAAGAAAGAACTGCTACAACAAGTGGGCCTTAGCATCACATTATAGCATGACAAATTATATTATCTATCAATATAGATTTGGTCATTTACTTTGACAAAAGCATTCACATAAGAATTTAACTAATCTACTCTTAGAATCAAATGACTAAAAGTATAGTGGAACTCAAACATAGTTGGATCATGTATAATCTAAATGATGCACTCTTTCTCTACGTAGCAAAGTAGCATAGGTTTATAATAAAAGGGGTTGTAACTTTGATATAAAGGAGGAAGAGCACTAATAAGCATATCAACAAAAAAAATATTTTGGATCTAAATAACCATTAGAAATTGAAAGTTGTATTTGTTTAATTCACACAAATCTATTATAAAGAATAATTAATAATATTTTAAATATATTTACTTACAAATATTTTATTCAAAGAGAGAAATAAATAAACCATTAAATATTTTAAATTTACAAATATATATGGTATATTTTACTTTATAAAAAAATTATGTTACATAAAATGTTGGGGAAAATGTGTGTCAACCTTGCAATTACATAAGTTAATGTTGATACATGAGGTATTGTTCATACGACAATGACGAGGGGTGTAGGGAGTCATCGAAAGGAAAATTTTATTTATATTTTTTTATTGTAAATTTGGACCATTCATTATTAGGTCTTAGATCTAATGACAGATATTTTATTAGGTTGACTTGACCTAGAAGGAAACCCAATTTTATGAGGGAATGTATTATGGTTGTGTGTTGTGATGTATTCTGAGAGTGTGATAGCGGTCATGTTGCCTCTAGATCTTTGGTTGGTGATACTCCTGTGAGAAGCATGCTCTACAAGTATATTGAAATCTTTGTGATTTTTGAATAATATATTGGGGTAAGTGCATGGATCTGTGACACAATTTTGGCTCTTAAGATGCCACTTTTTTTCTGAAATTAGAAAAATCTGATTTGCACAAGAAAATGAAGATAGTTATGCTCAAAATTTCAAAATGCAGCAAGAACAAGGTGGGGGCCCAAAACAAGTCCTTTTTTTATCAAAAAAATAGCATAGCGCCTGAGGGCTCCCCCCTTTTTGATTAACTTTTTTTTAGAATTTCAAAAATCCCAATGGTGAGAAATTAGTTAACACCATGTAGTTTATGCTTGTTCTTTTGGATAATTTTTTTAATAAATATATAATATTTTATGACTATTCAAAGTGGACACTTCCTAAAAATCTAAAATTTGAGTGTGCCCCCCCCTAAATTTTTTGAAAACTAATTGAAAATTGATTTTTTTTTCATCATGTGTAGAATGGAGTCTAGTTTTAAAAAATGTAATTTGTTTCATGTTTCGATGAATGAGTAAAAATCTATCCTAAAACTAGCACATGTTGGTTTTTGACCAAAAATGGAGGCATTCACAATAGAAGTCATGGATCAAAAACTTAACTAAATCAAAATGATTTTTTTTTTATATATTTAGATAGCTAAGAGAGAGGTCAATGCTATCACAATTTTTTTTATAAACTTTCATTGAAAGACATGCAAATGAGATGGGGAGCATAGAAGAAAATAGGAGGAAATTAGGAAAATCCTGTCAATTAACACTCCAAAGTAGGTCATTTGGTGAGCGCCAAATTTGGCTCTTGCCAAATGACACATCACATTTGGTGAGCACCAATTTTGGCGTGCACCAAATGTGATGTGTCATTTGGAGAGCGCAAAATTTGGTGCTCACCAAATGGCCTGCTTTGAACAAAACCTAAATTTCCCCTCTTTGGTTGACAAATTTGATAATGCTTAGAGTGTATAGTTTATGATCATAGATGGATAGTTGAGTTTTTACCTTTCATATGCTCTCTAACTCGTTACCCTAATTGGATAACTCTTTCTCCCTCTGAAGTCTCTCTCTCTCAAGTCTCACTCCCTCCCACATGACCTAGAATACTCTCTCTCAGTCCAATCCCCTCTCTCAGGTCTCTTTCCCTCCCACCTAGGTACCTAAATAAATCTATCTCA
>VDFB02193867.1:49590494-49650176 GCA_007258455.2 Sequoia sempervirens | reverse complement strand
AGAGGGTTGAGAGAGAGAGGAGGGGTTGAGGGTTTTAGTTTTTTATGGTTTAGGGTTTACAATTTAAGGGTAGAGGGTGTAGGGTTGAGAGAGAGGGAGAAGGGGGTTGAGAATTTAATGGTTTTAGGGTTTAAGGGTTGAGGGTTGAGGGTTGAGGGTTGAGGGTTGAGGGTAGAGGTTTGAGAGAGAGAGAGGAGGGGTTGAGGTTTTTAGGGTTTTAGGGTTTACAGTTTATGGTTTAAGGGTAGAGGGTGTAGGTTTGAGAGAGAGAGAGATAGGGGGTTAATGGTTTTAGGATTTTAGGGTTTAAGATTTAAGGGTTGAGAGAGAGAGAGAGTCAAGGGTTATAAGGTTGAGGATTTAAGGGTTTATGGTTACAATTTATGGGTAGAGGGTAGAAAAATCTATTTCACTCCAACCCCTCTCCCATTGTGAGGTATTTCCCCCCACCCTAACTGGATAACTCTCTATCCCTCTCAAGTATCTATTACTCTTAGGTCTCAATCCATACCACACTACTAGGACTAATCTATCTCACTCATATCCCCTCTCCCTCTATCTCAAGTCTCACTCCCTTCCTATTGATATTGTGAAAGCATTTCAAAGCGCCATATTTGGCACTCTCCAAATTTGGTGAGTGCCAAATGTGTTTTTACCTTAAAATTGTAAAATAGGATTTCACCCCATGATTATGGCCCACATGCTTCTGCTTTTGTCTAGTTCAACACTTAATCCAATAGAGAAATACTTTTTTGTGCAGTTGACTCCCTGTTGTACCAATCTATGCTTGATCCATCACCTTTTTTCCACCAATTTGCATGCAGATGACATAGATGAAGACATTTTGAAGTTTCTATAGCATTTTACATCATCTCATGTAATATATTCATTTTTGGTAATATTGAAATGTTTATATTTAGTATGTTTGTTTATTTTTGACAATAATCTAAATTCCTTTAATGATTTTATTAATCATAAGAATTGGACATAGAATTCAACATTGAATTAGATGAGAGTTGCATAAAAAAGTTTAATTTTTATGAATTTGAAGAAAAAAATGAAAACCATGATATAATTTAGATGAATTCATGTTTAAACTTATATAAATTACATCAACTTAACACAAATTTTCTTATGAATTCTATTTGCATTGCTTATAGTAGTCCATTTCCAGCATGCTTAGATAAACGAATTCAACTTAACCCAAGTTTTTTATGTTTTTTTTTGAAAATTTATAGACATTCATTTGATGATTTTATTAATATTCATTGTTACACATAGAATTGAACATTAAATTCATTATTACTAATTTTTGTGGGAAAATTTTTATTTTCAACTAATTTGGAAAACCTAAGAGCTTTCATCAATGTTAATGTGCAAGTTTCTATTTTAATTTTTTTGTGCAATAAAGAATTCACCTTCATCATGTGCTTAGATAATTTCAAGTGACTCAAGACATAGTTGGTTTAATGCAATTTTTCATTCATTCATACCATTTACCATTCTTGATAGATTTATGTATGAAAAATGTTGTAGGATATAGACATGTTTGATAATTCCAAACAACTCGCTGCCCTCTTTCATAAAATGCTTTGGTGTGTTCAATAAAATGCAATGTAATCAATGTTACCAATATGTTTCATAAAATACATTACTTATTTTTCTTCTATGTGTGATTGTGAATATGCAACATTCAACTTCATGCCGAGGAAATGACCAAATCCTCTAACACCGGAAGAATGTGTAGTAAAAAATGCAAAGAGAAGATAATAAAAAAATGCAGCTCGTGAAGCAAAAGAATTGCAGCCCATACAACCAAAAATTCCTATGCAATCTAAGAGAGATTTATAGTTGGAAAAAAAAAGGGAACAAATGGAAAAAATTTGTGGAAGGACACAAATGGATCTCCAAGTTGGAGGTACATCATCAACCATAGGTGAAGTTCAATGCACGTCTCTAGTTGAAGACACACCAACAACATGTGGTCTTCCAAGTAAATTGGATATCACACCTATAGTTGAAGAAACACCATCAACAACATTTCATTTCAAAATTACATCAACAAACATGACTCTCAGTGTTATCAGGTGGAGTTTGATGTGATAGAAGGTCTGTAAAGGCATGGTAGGTCATTTGGATGTTTGGGCTTGGTGCAGGAGCACCAACCTTCTCTCTATTTTCCATGAAGAGTTTGATAGGTAGTGTGTGTGTTATGGTGTTTGTGTTGAGTCCATGAGTTCAAATAAAGTCCTAAGTGACCATTCTATGGTACTTGGTCAACTTTGAGGGGCTTATGTATTCATTTTGTAATGATTGTAAATCAAATGGAAAGGAGTATCAAAGTTGTCAAGGTGGTGTCAAGCGTGGTAGTATATTGTTTTCTTGAATAAGACATGGTTTTTAGGTGAATAAGGTCTCATTAGATTCATTGTAATAGGTTAGGTGATTAAAAGGATCAAAAAGAGAAAACATTGCAAAGCATGTAATGATGTTATTAAATTGTGTAAAAGATGAAATTGTGATCTCCAACGGTCATAAGTGGTTTAAATTTCAGTTGGGAGGGAAGTTGATCATTGGTTGAAGAGGAGAGGCCTTTAAAAAGGAATGAGGACACCATTTTTAATGTTGGATCAAAGTTTAAGGTATTGGCAATAAGAAAATTCTAAGTTTTCTTCATTTTTCTATGTTTCTTTCACATTTTCCAGACCTATACAAGCCGTACAGACTGACATTTTCTATGCAATCTTTCATTTCTCATGGAGGACTATGTTAGCCTTATTTTGTATTAGGTTTGAAATAATTTAATAAATATTTGTTGAAGAAATCATTGTTTTCTTGTGACAGGGCAAGAGCACGTTGTTGAGGGTTTTGTGATAAAAAACATGTCTTAAAGGGCCCTTACACTGACTGTATCTACTATAACTAATGTAATGGGCCGTAGGGAGTCTAATTAAGTTGTAGGTTTCATGATTAGAGTTGCGGGGAAGGAAGAAAGGAGATAATCCTATTGTCCTATTGATTTTTGTTAAAGAAAACACATGAAAATGGAGCCCTCAGCCTAGGGTTTGTGAAAATCAATGAAAGTGTGGAGTTTTTTTCAACTTTTGAGCACATAGGGGTCATAATACACATGTTTGAATTAATGGCTTGGTATGGGAGGTTGTACAAATGAGATTTTGAATAAAATCTCTTGGGTTGGCATGAAATTGAGGGTTTTGTAGTTTGCTATGTTGGAAGGGTTAACTTTGGGAAAAAATTGTGGTTTTAGAGGTTTGAGGGCATAGGAAATGTTTCCCCAAGGTTTCAAGGGCCTGTGAAAAGTTTAAAGATATGTTGCTTTGTAATTTAGGCATAATTAGCCTAATTAGGTCAGTGTAGAAGGGATGATTTTAGGAGGTTGGTCCAAAAGAATTATTTCTAATTTGGATATGTGTTATAACTCTGAAATGGGTGTCTGAAACCATCATATGTTTGTCAGGTGTCTTGGAAAGTATTTGAGTAAAAGGCCAAAAACTGAGTTTGCACTACTACTAGGATTCATGGGTGAGAAATGGTGCTTTTAATTGTTGTCTAACTTGCAAGATTGTTTGAATTTCTTTAAAATACCATTTTAATCTTGTTAGATACCTCTTGAAGGAAAGTTGTCAATTTGATTAAGTTTGAGCCTCCTCATCTGCTGAATCCCTTAAGAGTTTGAAGTGCAAAATGGCTACAAACTTTAGCATGACATTACTCAAACACCATGAGGCTTAGAAACTTCTCATAAAATACTATATGATTATGTTGTGCCCCTCTACAATAACCTCTCTAAGTTTTTTCTATCTTAGAGGCATTTTTTTTGTAGCAGCGAGATTACGCTTGGGGAAAAAGTTGTCAAATGCAAGTAGTGCAAAGTTGCAAAGTGGTGCAACTTTCGTTCTACAACTCATGTGACCAAACCAATTGTTCCAACACATCCAAATGGGTATGTTTGCACTAGGAATGGTCCTCTTTTGTACCCAAATGTCCCGAATCCCTCCAAGCTACATTCAACCGGCTAAATCCCTTAAGAGTTTGAAGTGTAAAATGGCTGCAAAATTCAACAAGATGTTACTCATACACCACAAGCCTTAAAAACTTCTTGTCAGAGCCTATGGGATTATATTGTGCCCCTCTACAATAAAATCTATCATTTTTTGCTATCTCAAACGTGTTTTCCTATGGACGCAAGATTTCTCTTGGGGAAAAGTTGTCAAATGCAGCTAGTGCAAAGTTGCAAAGTGGTACAACTTTTTCTCTACAACTCGTGTGACCAAACTAACTATTCCAATGCATCCGAGTGGGTATATTTATGACAAGAATTATCCTCTTTTTCACCAAAACACATCGAATCACTCCAAACTACGTTCAACCAGCTGAATCCCTTAAGAGTCTAAAGTGAAAAATCGCTGCAAACTTCAACATGATGTTACTTGGACACCATGAGGCTTAAAAAATTCTTTTCAGAGCCTATGGGATCATGTTGCACCCCTCTACAATAAATTATCTTAGTTTTCGCTATCTTAGAAGTGTTTTCCCATGGTGGCAAGATTTCTTTTGGGGAAAAAGTTGTCAAATGCAAGTAGTGCAAAGTTGTAAAGTGGTGCAACTTTTGTTCTACAACTCATGTGACCAAACTAACTATTCCAACACATTAGAGTGGGTAATTTTATGCTAGGAATGGTCCTCTTTTTTACCAAAATGCATCGAATCGCTCTAAGCTACGTTCAACTAGCTAAATCCCTTAAGAGTCTAAAGTGCAAAATGGCTGCAAACTTCAACATGATGTTAGTTAGAAACCGTGAGGCTTAGAAAATTCTCGTCAGAGCCTATGATATTGTGTTGTGCCTCTCTACAATAACCCATCTTAGTTTTTTCTATCTCGAAGGAATTTTTACACGCCGAATCAGTCCGAGCTACGTTTAACTAGCTAAATCTTTTAAGAGTCCAAAGTGTAAATTGACTACAAACTTCAACATAAAGTTACTCAGATGTTGTGAGGATTAGAAGCTTATTGTTAGAGCCTATGAGATCATGTTGTTCCCCTCTATAATAACCTCTCTCAGTTTTCACTATCTCAGAGGTGTTCTCCTATGGTGGCGAGATTTCACTTGGGGAAAAAGTTTTCAAATGCAAGTAGTGCAAAGTGTCAAAGTGGTGCAATTTTTGTTTTGCAACTCATGTGACCAAACTAACTATTCCAAAACATCTGAGTGGGTAAATTTACACTAGGCATGGTCCTCTTTCACACCCAAACATGCCGAATCGCTCTGAACTACGTTCAATTGGCTGAATCCTTTAAGAGTCTGAAGTGCAAAATAGCTGCAAACTTGAACATGAAATTACTCAGAAACCATGAGGATTAAAAAATTCTCAATAGATCCTATGGGATCATGTTATGTGCCTCTACAATAACCTCTCTCAATTTTCGCTATCTCGGAGGAATTTTCCTATGGCAGCGAGATTTCTTTTGTTGAAAAGTTATCAAATACAAATAGTGCAAAGTTGCAAAGTGGTGTAAATTTCATTTTGCAACTCATGTGACAAAAATAACTATTCTAACATGTCTGAGTGGGTATTTTTACTTTAGGTATGGTCCTCTTTCACACCCAAATGTGCTGAATCACTCTGAGCTACGTTCAACTGGTTGAATCCCTTAAGCATTTGAAGTGCAAAATGGTTGCAAACTTTAGCATGATGTTACTCAGAAATTTTGAGGATTAGAAAATTCTCATCAGAGCCTATGGGATTTTGTTGTACCCCTCTACAATAACCTCTCTTATTTTTTTCTATCTTGAAGGCCTTCTCCTGTGCCGGCGAGATTTCGCTTGGGGAAAAAGTTATCAAATGCAAGTTGTGCAAAGTTACAAAGAGGTGCAAATTTCATTCTGCAACTCGTGTGACAAAAATAATTGTTCCAATATGTCAAAGTGGGTACATTTATGCTAGGAATGACCCTCTTTCACACCCAAATGCACTGAATCACTCTGAGCTACGTTCAACCGACTGAATCTATTAAGAGTTTGAAGTGCAAAATGACTGCAAACTTCAACATGACATTACTTGGGTACCGTGAGACTTAGAAATTTTTTATCAAAACATATGGGATCTTGTTATGCCTCTCTACAATAACCTCTCTCATTTTTCACTATCTCAAAGGTGTTTTTCTATGGCGGCAAGATTTCTCTTAGGGAGAAAGTTGTCAAATGCAAGTAGTACAAAGTTGCAAAGTGGTGCAACTTTTGTTCTACAACTTGTGTGACCAAACTAACCATTCCAATGCATCTAATTGGGTATGTATACGCTATGCATGGTCCTCTTTCATACCCAAATGTGCCAAATTGCTCCGAGCTACGTTCAACTAGTTGAACCCCTTAAGAGTCTAAAGTGCAAAATGGCTACAAACTTCAGCATGACATTACTCGGACACCATGATGCTTGAAAAATTCTCTTCTGAGCCTATGGGATCTTGTTGTGCCCTTCTATGATAACCTCTCTCAATTTTTTCTATCTTGAAGGAATTCTCTTATGGCGGCAAGATTTCACTTGGGGAAAAAGTTGTCAAATGCAAGTAGTGCAAAGTTGCAAAGTGGTGCAACTTTCATTCTACATCTCGTGTTACCAATCTAACTATTATAATGTGTCTAAGTGGGTACGTTTACGCTAGGAATGGTCCTCGTTCACACCCAAATGTGTCAAATTGGTCTAAGCTACGTTCAACTAGTTAAATCCCTTAAGAGTCTGAAGTGCAAAATGTCGACAAACTTTAGCATGACGTTGCTCAGACACCTTTAGGATTAGAAACTTCTCGTTAGAGCCTATTGGATCATGATTTTCCCCTCTATAATAAATTCTCTTAGTTTTTTCTATCTCAGAGGCATTTTTCTATGACGGTGAGATTTCTCCTGAGGAAAAAGTTGTCAAATGCAAGTAGTGCAAAGTTGCAAAGTGGTGCAACTTTTGTTCTGTAACTCGTGTAACCAAAATAATTGTTCCAACACATCCAAGTAGGTATGTTTATGCTATAAATGGTTCTCTTTAACACCCAAAGTGCCAAATCGCTTCGAGCTATGTTCAACTGGCTGAATCCCTTAAGAGTCTGAAGTGCAATTTGGCTACAAACTTTAGCATGATGTTACTTAGACATCGTGATGCTTAGAAAATTATTGTATGGTCCTATGGAATCATGTTATTCCCCTCTACAATAACCTCTCTCTATTTTCACTATTTTAGAGGAATTTTCCTATGGCGACGAGATTTCTCTTGGAGAAAAAGTTGTCAAATGCAAGTAGTGCCAAGTTGCAAAGTGGTACAACTTTTATTTTGCAACTCGTGTAACCAAAATAATTATTCTAATGCATCAAAGTGGGTAAATTTATGCTATTAATGGTCCTATTTTACACCCAAACATGCCAAATCACTCTGAGCTACGTTCAACTGGTTGAATCCCTTAAGAGTCTAAAGTGTAAAATGGCTGCAAACTTTAGCATGATGTTACTCGGACATCATGATGCTTAGAAACTTCTTGTCTAAGCCTATGGGATTGTGTTGTGCCCCTGTACAATAAACTCTCTCTATTTTCACTATCTTAAAAGAATTTTCCTATGGCGGCAAGATTTCTCTTGGGGAAAAAGTTGTCAAATGCAAGTTTTGTAAAGTTGCAAAGTAGTGCAACTTTTGTTCTACAACTCATGTGACCAAAATAACTATTCCAATGCATCTGAGTGGGTAAGTTTATGCTATAAATGGTCCTATTTCACACCCAAATGCATCGAATCACTTCGAGCTACATTCAACCGGTTGAATCCCTTCAGAGTCTAAAGTGCAAAATGGCTACAAACATCAGCATGATGATACTCGAACAGCGTGATGCTTAGAAACTTCTCGTCTAAGCCTATGGGATTGTGTTGTGCCCCTCTACAATAACCTCTCTCAATTTTTTCTTGGAAGAAAAATCAGCATGTCTAAGTCAAGAGCAAGTATGCCCAATCTTGGCTAGGCACAAGCAAAGTTCGCCATGCCCATGGTCAAGGAAAATGTTGAAGATGATGCAAAGTCCACTTGGGAAAGAAAATCTATGTCCAAAATACTATCAAGTTCACCCTTAGCTTGAATAATGCTTGTCCAAGACAAAGGTAAAGTCCACCCAAGTCAAAGCATACATGGAAAAGACAACGTAAAGTCAGCCCAACTCAAAGCATACATGGCAAAAACAACTTAAAGTCCACCCCAAGCTAAAAAATAGGAGATGGAAAACATATCTTGAAGTCCGGGCCAAGATCAAAGGGAACATCCAAAATGCTAAGATGGTGCCTCGTCATCTTCCAACCAATCAAATTGTTCCAAGCTAGCATGTCTAGGTTCAATGAACCTAACACTTCATAATGTAACAAATTTTTATTGTTGGTTTATATTTAGGAGAAGGACAAGTGTCCCCAAATGTAATTTTCTCATTGGTTGAGAGGTAGTTAGTTGTGACAAACCCTAATTAGGGTTTTATTTTGTAATCTTGGTCATTGATTTGAAATCAATCTTGCCCATTGAATTATATTTAAGGAGCCTATAAATTGAGCTCACCCCTCATTTGTAAAACATGTGAGCATCCATCGCATACTACCAGTTCACTACCTTGTCTCTGCATCACTTGTCTATGCTATTTCTTATTATTATTTGATAGCTTTTTTCCAAGCATCCATAGGTTTTTTGCAAGCACCTATTTTAGGCTTTTAGCCATATCAACAAGGTATTGAATTGTTTGATAAAAAGATTTGGTAAAAATGTACAAAAAATGTGGTAGCATAGACAAAGCAATGAATTGTTTGAAAAAATGCTTCAAAGAAATGTGGTCTTATGGTGATGGAATGGCATGAAAATCCATAGCAATTTGCATGTCATGGCATTCCATCACCATGAGACCACATTTCTTTCAGGCATTTTTTTCAAGCAGTTCATTGCCTTATCTATAGTATTGCTTGCTATTATTCTTTTGATAGATTTTTTCCAAGCATCCATAGCTTGTTTGAAAGCACTTGTTTCATGCTTTTAGCCATAGAAACAAGGAAATGAAATGTTTGAAAAAATACTTTGGTAGACATGTATGAAAACTGTGGTACAACATAGACGAGGCAGTGAACTATTTGATAAATTATGTCAAAGAAATCTGGCCTCATAGAATGCCATGATAACAAAATGCAATTAGCAACTGTTCCTACTTATTAGCTATGCAATGTGAAGTAATTGCACAGCTGCTTATGTTGACTTTGTAAAAACTATATTGTAATTGAAAATTTTTCATCTATCAACATCTAGTTATTAGTTATATAGTGTAAAGTAATGCTTTGACTTTGAAAGATGTGCAATAAAATGTAATCAACGATATGAATATAAACTACAAAAAAATAGTTTTTACAATTCATTAGTTAAAATCTCTATTTTATTTGCTCTCTATCTCTCTATATGCTATGTAAATACCTTTAAATTTCAAAATAAATAGATTTTATCTCTTGTTCTACAATTTTTTATGTTTTTTAAATATGATTTTTTCCTAACTTTTTAAAAAACTGTTATACTTTTGGCTTGTCAAATTTTTTCCCAAAAGATTTTTGCTGATATGCATTTGAAGCATGAATCATACACGTGAATACATGCACTATATGTGAAGTATACATGTGAATAAGTGAATCATACATGCAAATAAGTGAGACACAAGTAATTGAAGCATTCCAAAGGATACAAATCACCAGGAATGGAGCTTATTGAGCAATCGAGAATAATTAATTAAGCATTAGATGTAAACAAAATCCATTCCTACAACATTCAAGCATACGGTTTACACAATATGCATGATAACATCATTCAAGATTGGTAGTAGCAACATAATATTTTTTTAATCAAAAGCCATAAGGTATACAATGATATATATTGATAAAAGTATATAGAATATATCCAAAAAAGCCATATAGGCTTAGTATAAAGGAGCCATATTATGGACATAAAATGTCAAGTATATATCACTTGTAAAAAAATATGTTCCAAATTCCACATAGGCATACAACAAACGACCCTAATATAGTCATTTCCCTCTAGGGGAAGGAAATAGATCTAGTGCTGACTTCAAAATTTGGCTGGATGGAGTGACTGTTGGTTCTTTAGTCTTTTGAACACACTCACTAGTCCTCCTCTCTTCACTCTGGACCTTCAATTGATACCATAAAATGTAAAGATGTTAATACACATAAATTGAAGTATGGAATGAAATATAACAAAATATAATCACTTACTACATATAGATAGTCATCATTCACATTTACATCATTACCACATCCACGATGTGAGTGCCAACCACCTGTAGCATCCATCAAGATAGAAATTAAGCTACACAAAAGTATTGTGAAAATTTTATATAATAGACCATAAAAGAGAAAATATAATGTCAAATCGACTAATCTATTGCATACCTCTCTCAATAGATTAGAATTGGCTATTGTTGCAGCAACTTTGTGGTCCATCGTGCCACTAACATCACTAGGGTTGTTTGATGTCAACATCTGCAAATGTTAAATGAAGGAGTAAATGGTAGGATGAACTATAAAATGTTAATGGGATGTAATTAGGAAGGAATAAAGGAACAAAAAGTGAATTAGGAGAATATAATGTGACATGATCAAGGAATACAAATGCAATGTTTGTGTTTCTCATCAATTTTTTAGATTTGTATATGAAAAATTATGAAAACTAGCTAACATTGTTTTACAACACCATTATTGAATAAAGGCTACCTGAGTGTAAGGTCCTTGAGGAAATGAATTGTGAGGTGTGGAGGCTGAAGGTCCATGAGGAAACTATTTGAAATCCAAAGCATGTTATGAGACAAGCATTCAAATAAAAATTCAACTGTTCAAATGCACTAATAATATCTTTAATATTATTGCATACCTATGGACTCAATGCCAAGAATGAATAAGGGTTTTTAGGAATGGGGCATGTCTCATGAACACTATGACTTTGAAATTTCATCAAATTGAAATTCTACTAATTTACTTATTCTTAAATTTCAAAATATAATTTAATAAACAACATTAAATGAACTTGCTGAATTTTACCTGATTGTCAATGCCAAATGTATCATTCAACAAATCATCTATGAAAGCCATCACCTCTGCAATTGATATAGGCTATGTAGATACATCCTAAGCACTCTGATAATCATATGTGCAAACTACACCACAAGCGCCACAATGGTTGGGTGGAGCTTGGGGCCTACACGTCTCCTCCACTTTAGGCTCTATTAAAGGCCTGACACACTATAAAATGATCTGGGTGAGTGAGCCAATCAACTCCAACATGTCCACCTCTACACTATCCTTAACAATGGAAGGAACGATGACATGCTCCACCATGGGTCTAGCCAAGGGTCTTGGTGCCAACTATGGATTATGTCATGCAGCAGATCTATGATGTGTGGAGCCCCAACCTCTACCCTAAAAGTCTAAGATGTTAAAATAATTTGGCATCTTATTGAGGATAAAATCACAATAGAGTTTCCTCAAAAACTATTGTGGTACCTCATGGTTGTTGCATGGAGGTTGGTCAAATACCATCCACCACCACTCCCAAAATTTATTTTTAATTAACTCATGGTGGAACCAATGGATGAGGAACCTCCTACATGTATGAGACAAAGGTGCATTGGTTTTTGGGTCTATAACTAGGGCACACAAGTCAGCTTTGCTATTTTTTTATTTTTTAACATCTGCATATGACAAACCTATAGCATAATATTGTCTCATCTCACGCTTCTTATTTGAACAAAAATTTATTTTCTCACTCATTTCTCCTACATGAGATACAATTGACTTCAATGATTCAACAATCCCTCTCCTATAAGGGTGGGTTTCAACATGCTTGGTTAATCTTCCAATTAATTGTTTAATGTCTATTTTATTATTTTCAATTTGATTGAGAATATTTTCATGTGTTCCTTGAGGATGCCTATGAATTGATGGAGGGGTTTCATGTTTTTCTTGAATAGGAGGCTCTTCCTGAGGGGGTGATTGTGAAAACTTTAAAGTTTTGAGGTGGAGATTCATTCCCTGATAATTAGAACAAAATTTTATTATAAAAACCTATTTCAATCTACATTCTAAATCAAATTTGAAATAAATAGAATAAAAATACATACCTCTTGTCAACCTTTGACATCTCTGACGTGTTGGCAGCATCCTAATGAAAGATAACAAGCTAACGATGCAAATAATGGATGATATTTGGTGAGTGCGAGTTGCATACCTCCTATCTTCCAAGCCAAGTTGTGAGTTGAAGACAAATGAGGGTTTGAAATACATTTTGAGCTTTTATTTTTATTTTGAATTTGTCCCATGCCAAATGACTCCAATTCATTTAGCGTGCGCCAAATTTGGCGTGCACCAAATGGCCAATTTCATCCTTTTTTGCAAATTTTTATAGTTTGACACCTAAATTGTGTCACAGATTGGTGGACTTACCAATTGGGTGGCTTTTGGAGTGTGGAAGTTTTCTATCAAAAGAGTTTTCCCCACGTAAATCATTGTGTTGTGGTATGCATGATATTTTTGTTTATTTCTATTTAAGTTTTTGTAACAATTAGAGATTTGTAAAAGTTTTGCATTATCCTCCTCTCAAGATTAGTGTAGGAAGTTGTTTCACTACCTTAGCTTCCTTACATAAAATAAATAGGATATATATATATATATATATATATATATATAAAGGAAGGGGGTTTAATATATTTTATTCAAGTATGAATATAAATTATATATTAAATGTATATATTTAATATTTAAAAATATAAAAATATATATAATATATTATCTATTAAAATTTTAATGATATATGTATATTAAAATAAATTAAAGAAATATTGGGTGACCCCATAGGGTGATGGTTAAGTGGTGTTGTTGTTGTTGTGGCCATTGAGGTTCAAGTCTCTAAGCTTGACCTACAACATTGATGTTGTTGATGGTGTCCATGTCATGTGTTAGGTGTTAATGTATGAGGTTCATTCCCTCGTTGTGCTGGTGTGCTCATGGGCCATGTGCCTCTACTAGGCTACCATGCTTGTGGAAGTGGTTGTTAAATATTTTCATGCTAAGGAGGAGGTCCCTCATTTGTGACCTCTCTAGTTTATAGCTCCATTCAAAAGCTTGTAATCGATCAAAAAAATAAATATTAAAATTTAAGCTCTTTTTTAACAACATATATATATACAATTTTTATTTTATCTTTTTTTTTTGGGGGGGTCTCAGCTTCCCCACCCCCTAGTTGTGGGTGGGGTAAGACACCTACTCAAAGAGGGGCATGACCCCATTAACGAGTGTAACCCCTTGTGAGGGGTGCAACTCCGTGTGGACTCATGACCTACTTTGCAGGGGTATGGCCTCCATAGGGAAAGTTGGCCCTAGATTTAATATATTTTATTTATTTATGAAATTTTTTTTGTTCAAACATAGAATATTTAAATAAAATAAAAAATATATAATTTGAAACCTCACATCTACAAGAAATACATAGGTTAGCTAGAAATATAAAAGGCCTCAAACAAAAGTGTATATATAAAATATTTTATATGTTATTACATTTAAATCAATAGAAAAAAATAGTAATTCATGGATCTTTTATACCCAAGGAGTAAAAGATAAAAGAGAGGGATGAAGTGTTGTGTGAACTACAAACATTATAGATACTTACAAGTTGCTATATATATATGATCTTAATGAAAGTAAAATGAATTGTGATTTCAGTTTTGACTGAGTATAAAATGGGAAAGTATAAACTTGTAACAAAGATTCAATCTCAAAAATATGAGGAAAATATCTTGATCTAATAAGGGTATGGGTTTGTAAACTTGCGTAAGGATTTCACTCTTCATCCCTCCTCTTCAACTTGTAACAAGTGAAAAATGAAGGAATGAGAAAGAAAACATTTTAATTAACTTTTCTTATGAGTTGGGATTTCTTAATGTTGCCTCAAAATATAAGGGTGGAGATTCAATCTCATGATTTAGGGTTTCTTAATGTTGCCCTAAAATCTAAAAACATTAAGAAACCCTAAAAACATCAAAATATTGGAAAGGCTTTAAAATATTTAACTGTGAAAGTGGGCATCCAAGCCTACTTTTTGTGTTTTACTTTTTCAGGAGAAAAAATAAAAATTTAAAACTGTTTATTTCTATCTTTAGAGGGTTGCTAGGAATGGATTCTAAATGAGTTTAATTTTTTTTTTTAGGGATATAATGTGAAGAAACAAAAAAGGGTCGTGACATATTGGAGAGGCCCAAATAAAGCATGTAAATTTAATGTCATGACAGGGAGGAGTAAAATAGGAGAAACCCATTCTTTAGCAATGCAAGTTTGAAGAGAAAGAAAGGAGACATAAAGAGGAAGGCATATAATTATTTGTGGGGGTTTTTTTGGTGTGCTGTTGTAGGTTGGTATTGATTTACAACATTCCATGAAATTTTTAGATCAATAGATTGAAGTTATAGAAATTGCAAGTGGAATTGTGGTGTTGGGGAGTGAGATAATTTGCAAGAACTCACAGTTGAATATAGATTGTATTTAAATGTTTCCATACGCATATAATATTTTTATATGAGTTTTATTTTCTTTTAATCAGTCCATGGATGACTGAAAATAATTTGTAATTAGTTTCTTAAAAAGAGCAAATAAATGAGTTTCTTGTGCAAACAATTTTTTGTGTTAAAATTGTAATTTCTTCATTTTGTATAAGATGTTGTTGTGAGAATTTTAGAGAGGTTTTTGAGAGTATCCTATCATCTCTAAATTAGTAATATTAGATTAAGTTGATCTTGAGTGTGTAACAGATTGCCGAAGAGTGGCAATTGCACTAGGATTGTGTTGTGGGTATTGAAAAAAAATGAATGGGAGAGGAGCCCATTGTGATAGAGGTAGAGAAAGAGGAAGAATGTACAACTTTTTCCATGATAATGACTTAAAATATTTTAAAAGACAAGTGGAATCACTTCAAGAAGAAATAAGAAAAGGGTTTTCACAAAGAAGGGAACCCAATAGTGATGATGAAGAAGAAGAAGTTTCAAAGAATGCTAGCCTAAATACTGGGCAAAGAGAGGAAATTGCAACAATTTCAAATGACCCATTGTTGAGAGCTTTGAAAAAAATGGGAAAGAGACAAAAAAATGATGCTCCTACCTTCAATGAAAGCTTGAATCCAGAAGAATTAATTAGATAGATAAATATGAAAGATTATTTTGAGTTTGAAGAAATTGGAGACCCGGATAGAGTCAGATTTTTGAAGACAAGATTGAAGGGTCATGCTTCAATTTGGTGGAAAGAAATTCAATTGGAAATAGGAAGAAAAGGGAAAAAGAAAATTAAAATATGGGATAAAATTATAGAGAAGTGAAAAAGAAATTTATTCCAATAGATTATGAGTTAGACTTACTTAAGAAGATGCAAAGCATGAGACAAGGATAAAAAACAATGGAGTATATACTGAAGAGTTCCATAGGATTCTTATCCAAAATAGGCATTAAAAATCCACAAAGGAGAAGGTTACAAGATATATTAATAATTTGAGACCAAGCATATAAGAGGAGATGGCATTGCTGAGAGTTATAACTATGGAAGATGCATACCAAGTTGCCTTGAAAATAAAAAAAGAGGAAGAGGTCATGAAGAGGAGGTTGAAGGAAGATCATATGGGATAGATAATAATAAAAAATATCAGCAAAAAGAAGACCAATGCAACAACAAAAATTAGAGGTATGATGGTCCTAAGGATCAAGATTCAAGAGGAAGAGGAAGATCAGGTAGAGTTTTTGAAAGAAACCTTTTGAGGAACTTGTTTTAAGTGTGGATAAGAAGGTCATAGGGAATATGATTGTCCTAATGAAGAGAAAAGACCAAGAATAAGGACTAAAAATCATAATAGAGTAGCAAATGTGAACATAGAAGATGCAAGAACAACACATTTTGAAGAGGTGGAAGATGGTGAAACTTTAATGGAAAGGAGAACCTTGTTGAATGAAGATGATAAATCAATTCAAAGAATTTTTTTTTTTAGAACAAGATGCAAGTGTCAGAATGAGGTATGTAATGTCATTATATATGGAGGTAGCACAAACAATCTTGTTTTTTAGGAGATAGTGAGAAAATTGCAGGTTGAGAGAAGAAGGCATCCACATCTATATAGGATATCATGGCTACAAGATGATAGGAATGTTTTGATTAGCGAAAAAAGATTTTTAAATATTAATATAGAAGGTTATAGAGATTAAATTTTATGTGATATTATTCATATGAATGTGTTTCATATTTTGTTAGGGAGGCCTTGGAAATTTGATAGGAAGGCAATGCACGATGGTTATGCCAACATGCACACATGGATGAAGGATGGAGTGAAACAAAAATTGAATGCATTGAAAGAATAAATGGGTAAGGTTTGAAAAAATGATAGGTCTTTTTTGGTTGATGAAATCAAACTTTTAGATGGTATGAATCATAAATATGTTAGCTTTGTTGACACTAACTGTGAAGAAGATGAGAAAGGTGAATTGTTGACTCAAATTGAAGAAGAGATCTCAAGTAGAAAGAAGGTAGCAACATAAGGTAAGGTAAAATCTGATTTTATTGTTTCCCTTGATGAGAAAGAGAGTGAAGGAGTAGATATGTTTGTTACAGCAAAATTTTATTTTGATAAATTTGAATTGGAAGAGTTGAGTGTGAAGGTTAATGAAGAGTTTTTTGAAGAATACTTGTTCCAGAACAATGGCGGTGAAAATGTTTTGATTAGTGGTCATGATTCCTTGTCATATAATGAGGAAATTAAGTCTTTTGATGATAGTACTAACACTATTTTGAGTGAAGGAAAACAAGTTACAGAAATATCATCCCTTTCAGAAGGTATTGAAATAGTGGAATTTCAAGAAGGAGACATAGTGGAAGGAGGCGGAACAACAAATGAGGCAAAAAAATACATTTTTTTTATGAAGGAGAAAGTATAATTTTAATTTTTAGTTATTATTTTTTTGAAGTATATTGGTGGGACAATAGATTTGATCCTTTGAATTACATGATGGGTAGTAGAAAGATGAAGTATGATATTGTTGTAAGTTTGCAGAAAGTGGAGCATATAAATATTTCAGTGGACAAGGCAATGAGGAGGATCCAAGATAGACATAAGGTCTACAAATTTTTCTGAATGAAAATCATGAAACATTTCTTTCTACCATGGGTGTTTGATGTAGGAGAATCCATGAAAAATTGACAATCATGTGTCAATTAAAAATAGTTTAATTTTGTGGAAGTATTTTTGAATTTTTGAATAAGTTAATTTGGTTTGAATTTCATGTTGAGGGGTGGAAAATGATTTATTTTTGAGTAATTAAATTTTCCAAATAAAATATCCTTTGCACATTGACAAGATGCCTAGTGGGCTGAACAAACAAGAAAAAATAGTTTCAAAATATTTTATTGCAAAACATTTGAAAATAATTATGAGGTGTTGGGATTGATTTATGAAGCTTTGAAAACACTCAAAATAACGATTCCTAAATAATAGGGACTATGAAAGTGGGCACCCAAGCCTGCTTTTTGTGTTTTTCTTTTTCGGGAATAAAAAAGAGATGAATTTAAAACTATTTTTTCTATCTTTAGAGGGATACTGGGGTAAAAGCACAAACCTGTGTCACACTTTATAAAGGAATCGGCCAACAACAAAAACAATTCTAAACTTCGACCACATAAAAGTGGTCTTTATGTTTTGAATTTCAAAATGGTGTAAACTAATGAAATGTAGAACTTTTGATGTAGTTTATTCCTGTAATTTTTAAAATTTAAAAAAAAATTGTTTTCATTATTTTTTTATCAATTTAAGGGAAAATTTTGGAATGCTGAAAATTTTAGAAAAGAGTGACTTCATGGATCGTCAAGAAACAAATTAAAAAAAACTTCATTTATCCCTTCTTTTTTTTTCCAAATAAGTAACTTCAATATCTTGTGCATGGAAAAAAAAAATCACATTTTGATGTATATTTTTCTCATAATAACGTTTTAAAGTCAAACTTGTCAAAATTCAACAGTTTTCACGGGCCATCAACTATTTTCAATTTTCTTAATCATTTTAAAAAAAAAATATATATCCTTTTGAAGAAGACTCTCTCCTCTTGTGCCCCATATAAGATTTATTTATTTTTAATAATTTTTGCTATCTTTTTTAATTTTTAATTAGCCTCTTTTTTATTTTTAAAACCTAATTGCAATATTTTTAAAATAAAGTATATTAAAACTAATCAAAATATTATAAAATTTATATATTTAGATTCTACACTCCGAGCACTACAAAAGGGTATTTTTATTTTTTGCATAAAGATCATTTTGACTATAGAAATACTCTACCAAAGTTGAATGTTTTAGAAAATTTTGAAAAATGATGAGTTGGCTGCCATGTAGGATGCCAACTAGATATTATTGGCCGAGAAGGTTTCGGCCAAGCAAGTTTTGGCCGAAACCTACTCGGCCAAAAATTCCTTGATATTTCCTTAGTATAAATACTATATACGCTCACTTTTTCCTAGTTTTTGGCCAGTTGTATTCGACCGAGTATCTTTCGGCTAAAACCTAGTCAACTGAAAAAGTACCTACCATGTCAGTGCCACATGGTTTCAGCCGAAAGTGACTCAGCCGAATACCTTCTGGCTGAAAATTGTTCGCTCGGAAACATTTATTTGGCCAAAAGTGTGTCACACTATTATGCTTTTACCCACTGGGAATGGATTTTAAATGAGTTTTTTTTTTTAGGCATTTAATGTGCAAAAACAAAAAAGGTTCATGAAAAATTAGAGAGATCCAAATAAATCATGTAAATTTAATTTCATGACAGTGAGGAGTAAAACAGGAGAAACCCATTCTTCAGCAATGCAAGTTTGAAGAGAAAGGAAAGAAACAAAAAGAGGAAAGCATAGAATTCCTTATGAGGGTGTTTTTGGTGTGTTTTTATAGGTTGGGACTGATTTAAAATAGTTCATGAAAGTTTTAGATCAATAGATTGAAGTTACAAAAATTGCAATTGGAATTGTGGTGCTAGGGAGTAAGATAATTTGCAAGAACTCACATAGTTGAATATAGATTATATTTAAATGTTTCCATATGCATATAAAATTTTTATGAGTTTTATTTGTTGTTAATTAGTCCATGAATGACTGAAAATCATTTGTAATTATTTTCTTAAATAGAGAAAATCAATGAGTTTCTTTTGCAAAGTTGTGTTAAAATTGCAATTTCTTCATTTTGTTTAAGCTACTATTGTGAGAATTTTAAAGACGGTTTTGAGAGTATCCTATCATCTCTACATTAATAATGATAATATAGGATTAATATATCATTCTCCATCATACTGTCAACTAGATTTAAAATGTTAGTGGGTCGAATAAGATGTTCATTTATTAACTATTAGAATCACATGTTTGATGAAAGTCAACCCTAAATACTAATTCATGAGAATATCATTTTATAAGGGATATGAAAATAATTTAATATTCAATTAAAATATTGAATAGAATAATAAACTAGAAGTAGAAAAAATATTATAAACAAAAGGTTGAGTATATCAATTTTAATTCATCTTTTCTAGTTAACTAACAAAGTAATAGTCTCATCAATAAGGTGGAACAATTTTGACAAGATATTTTTCTAAAATAAAATTTAAAAGTTACAATTGAGTATTATTGTTATTGAGGTTCTTAATCTTAACCCACATGAATATTTAAATGACTCTATTAGAGTCAATGGCTCTACAAGAAAATTAACTTAATCAAGTTGAATCAACTAAGATGTCTTAGGGGAACCCTATAACAAAGGTTCAAGGTAAGAAATAAGTTAATTGGTGGTAATATTAATAAAAATGACATCTCCTCAAAAAAATTATAGGAATTGAAGGTTGAGCATCAAATAAAGTTTATTGAAGGATGGGACTAAAAGAACCCATAGCTAATTAAACTATGAGTTGTTCCTTGATGAATGTATCATTATCAATTAGTGGTAAACTTTATAAGTCATGTTGTGCAATGGTGGAATGATGCATATAATGTTAGGTTGTGAAGTTAAGTTGTTTTACAAAAAAAATTGTGAAGGTTGTGCTAGACCCACATTAAAATGTGGGCATGACATACCAACCAAGTACAAGATTAATCCACCTCAGGGATTCTTTTAACTATTAGAGACTATCTTTTACAATTGTTATATCTTTTATAATTCATTAGTTTGGAGTTAAAATTAGAAAAAAAAAAGACCAAAAACCTTATAGTGTCCTTTGTATCCAAGTATTGGAAACATCCTTCATTTCCTACACTATCTACATACCCTATAACCATAGGGTAAATATACTAGAGAACCAAGTGTACAAAATATATAATTCTATTTGAGACTATGTTTATACAACTCTACAAGTGGGTACACAACCATTTCTAGGGTATTATTTCCTCATTTTTCTTTGATGGCTATCACTCACTCAAGTGGATAAAATACAACATCCTATAAAATTATCTACTTCCAAACACCAAAAATGGGTGTTTGGTGAATTTTAATTTGAGAACATTATCTCTTTTACTTATAGAACACATTTAATTTTCTTCTTTTAAGAATAGTTTATTGTTTTTATGTTTTGGGTGAAATACACAATACCTAAAAGTTTAATTTTTAGCAATGCATCTTAAATTCAATAAGATCAATATTACTTTACTCACAAGAATCTAATCCTTATCACAATTGACTATAAATTAATTCAATTAGCCAATATAATTACATTATCAACAACTTAATACTTCATAACTAAAATTATCCAATTAAAATTTCATGATAAAGTCAAGTGCAAAATTATCTTTGAGTGTAAGAGACTTGAAAGGGTTCATATTCATCAGTAATCCATAATATTTCATTAGATCAAAACCACTTATTAAACTATCCTTAAAACACATGAATTATAACCATAAACATCATATTCATTACATCAATTTACTCTATATGAGATATAACTACTGATATAAATTTATAGTTATTGCATAGGCATGAATTTGCACCCCTTATGCAAATTCCCCTTTTACACTTCCTCACTTTAGAAAACCAAATCCAAAGGAAAAATTCCACACCAACATGTTTCCTTCATTCCACTTGGCATTATTTTTTTGAATTGGTAGAAGAATAACTATAGAGGATGCCTGCGCAACACGTAGACACTGGCGTAACGTACTTATGTCCCTAATGGATTCTTGTGTCTAAAGTTGGCAAAGGCATTACACTTCCTATGGGGAACAAATTGTAACGTCCCTCTTCGACCAACCAACCCGAAGATACCTTATTTTTTCTCATTCTTCCTTCAAATGGATTCATTCTTCATTCATTTCATCTCTTCACATCCTCTTTCAATCTTCAAGCATTCTAGCAATCTCTTTTGGCATTCCCAAGAACTCTCAAGTAGCACTTTGGCACTCCCTAGCAGCAGTAACACTCCATCAACTTCGTAGAGCAAGTGTGGAACAAACCATTGTAGCAAGGGCTTGAGTCCTCTTTTATCCTCCATTAACTAGTGAGCTCTTGGTGGAGGTGGTAAGCATTTCTGCTCCTCTCCTCTACGATTTGGTTGAGTAGCACTTTACTATTTTGTAGTGTTTGTTGTGTTCTCTACTTTCTTTTCTCCTTTATCATACTTTTCTCTATCATTGCTATCTTTGTTTTCCGTGGAGGTGGAAACACCAAAATGAGGGTCTGACTAAGGTAAGCCCCTATACATTCCCCAATAATTTTCCCTCTTTCTTGTGTGTAGGGGGACGTGCATTTGGAGCTAGCTGGTGAACATGCTCTTTTGTGAGATTATCTTTGTCACCTTAGCTTTAATATATGTACTTTATCACATTCGTTTGCATTTCTCTTACTTCATAGTTCTATTTTGTTCCCTTAGAAATCACTAGCTAGGTCATCAACTCATTTTCTAGCAGTTCTTACTGTATTTTCAATCCTCTGGTCATACAGACACTAGCACACCTGAGAGACACCAACATGTTGTGCTGTCATCTTGGAACTATGCTTTTGTCCTCATGCAAAGAGCTACTGGAGGTGCAGTGTTGAACCTAAAAACTAACTTGCCTAGTGCCATTCTAGATTTCAAGTCTATAGAGTGATTCAAGGACCTTATAGTCCTCATCATTCTCATCCCTCATTTCAAGACACCCCTTTAGAGTGAGGTAAGTTAGGGCAGCCTTCCTCTCTCGGCTCTCTATGACCTAGAGCCTTGAATGTGGTTGGTCCCCCTCTCTTACATTTTTGGTGAACCCGACATGAACCATTTTGGTGTCATTTTTCTATACTGAAGGATTCTTTCCTCATATTTTAGGAGTGTTGTAGGTGTGAGTGTTGTGAGACCTTCACCTTACAACCCAACCTGCAACCCCTAGTAGGCATAGTTGGAAGGTTCTGAAATTGTTGCATAACAAAACCTTAATTGGGTCACTATCCTACCCTATAACCTTTAGAGGGTCCTGAGAGAGTGTCATTCATTGCATGCGATAGTCTCTTTCCTACATCAAACTATCCCCTCTATGTAGCCTATGAGCAGTGGTACAGGTATAACCTCCACCTCACAAGATCTACCAATGGGTTTTAATAGGGAACCATCTCCTCTCTACATCCCTATGAAAATCAATGGAAACATCATAGTGGGTGTTCTCATTGATTTGACATTTCAAGTAAACATCATAACTAAGGAGATCATGCTAATAAAATTTTTGCACAAAGATGGGTACGATGCACCTATGAGCACCATCTACACACAAGACATAATTTTCGTACCCCCTTTAGGTAGTATTGTCTTGTCGATTCTAGTTGGTCCTAAATCTGTGAAGCTCTTGTTCGACATAATCCTTGGATCTAAACTCTTTAGAGTGAAGCTAGGTATCCCTTGGTTAGTAGCTATGAATTTCATACCCACAATTGTGCATAAATGTCTAAAATTTATCCACGAGGGTTCCATACATGTGATTCACAACACCGGTTATAAACCGTCGATTGCCCATGATAGTTACTTCTTGGATTACTCTTGGCATGTGATCATTGGTCCTCTCCCACATAAGAAGGACATTTTGTATCGAACTTATCATAATTACAAGAGAGCGTGCTTGACACCGAGAATAAGATACCCTCTGTCACCTTATGTTGTTTCACATAGGGCTTGCTTAAAAGATGATAATGATGCCAACAAGAAACGTAGAAGGGAAGAACAAAATCAGTCCCAAGATCCTCCTTTTTCCTCTTCTGTTGTTTAGCCTGATGCTTCCTCTCATCCTATTGTGGAATTGTTAGATCTCGTTCTACATTTGTGAGAGAATCCTATGGTGCTCGCTTGGTGAAAGTCCGAGTGTCCCACATTTGAGCTTCCTGTTCTACCCATAGAACCTAGGCCTATTCGGTACAACAGGAAGAAAGGTCCCCTTGGGGAATCGTCTATGTCTCAACCACTACGTCCTCCTACCACTTCTACCCCAAAAGTAGTAAATGGGAAGTGGCCCACTACTGAGGCACTAGAGCCAACTCCCCCATTGCTTCTCATCTTGTTCCTCTTGATCCCATTTAGGAATCTGTAACTACACCAAAAACAACTGTAGTGGACACTCCCATGGCTGAGTAGGATCCTTCTATTCCTTTGCAGCCTTTGGCCTCTGGCTTGAAGAGTCACAAAAACTACCTTGTGCATGAGTGAAAGTGTTAGAAAAAGGCTCTCATGGCTAAGTAAGATGCCTTGTGAAGGAATGAAGAGGAGATGATCACCCTTGTATCAAGGCCTCCTATCGCGTCCTCTTCTCTCCTCCCCTCTGCTTCCATTCAATCAAGCTCCATATTGCTTCTGTCTTCTGTTGTGAGTACAAATGCACCTAACCCAAAAAATATGTAGGTGTTCATCACTCCTTCGGTGGAGCCATCTTTGTTGATGTCCCTTCCAGATGTCCCACCTTTCCTAAAACCTGTAGATATGATGAACACTTCATTGGTATCTACTGTGGTTTTCTATTCCTCCTCTTCCTCTATACTTCTTTCCTCGTTTGTGGGGAGTTCACATCCCCTGACGGAGCAGAAGGTGGAGAGCGGTCCTTCCATCAATGAGGGATGTAAGAGGAGCCTACCTTCTTTGAAAGGTGGTCCTATGTTGGCTTGGTATGTCCTAGTGATAGAAACAATCCTGACTTCCTTTGAGTTCATCATCACTCTCGAATCACTTGGTGAGCCTAGTGGTGAATATCGGGTGCAACCATCTTCATCCATTGAGGTAAAAAATGGAATTCCTATGAAATGCATTTTTAACTCTCTAGATGAAGTTTTAGCCTTGTCAATGATTTTCACAAAATTTTTGACTTTAGCTCCACAAGAGCTTAGTGAAGGAGACCTTGTGGGGCCTTCTTCCTTAGCCCTTGTTGTGGGAGGGTTGGACACTCCTCCTCTTAACATTCCACCACTAAGGGATGATCCTCCTTTCCCCTACAATGATCTAGAGTGGGAAGTGGATGACCTCTTGGTTGATCAGTGTTAGGGGAAGGTCCCTTCTTTATCTTTAGATTAGATGTTTGTGTGTGTGTTGTGATGTATTCCCCTGTGATTGTGCTATGTATTCCTAGATGACCCTTTTCACCCTTATTGGTACTTGGATATAGGCATGGTTTTTGTGTTGTAAAAACTCTTCTATTTGTTTCATCATTCTTCCATGTTTGTGATTGATTTTCAACAAAATTGGGGACGATGCAAAGTGTTGGGGGCATTTAGGCTTCCCTTCCATGTTGACCCAATTTTTTATTTTTACTTTGTCTTCACATGCATTCTTCACATGGTCTGATATAGTAGGGGGTTGATGACAGTTCATTTTATATACTATTATTATACTTATATATATTCATGAGTACTTTTGACCCTGAAATATTAGGCTACCCCTGTGCCATTTATGTTTTTCTCTTTTTCTCCTTTCCCATCTTTTTCTCTTCTTTTCTTGAGTTGTACCTTTCATGTGTGACAACACCACTTCTATAAAATTTTGATTTTCATACAATGCATTCATTGTCAATGAATCTTTTCTTGGAAATCCTTACAAACATTTATTTTTTGAAAACAAAATTTGAAACTAGAAATCCTTTCGAAAGAACTTGAAATTTTTTCTATGAGGTGGGAGCAGTTATAAACTTCCCCTCATGAGGGGGCATTTTCTTCCTTTCAAATTCCTTGATGAAGTGATTCCTTGAAGATGAATCAATTTGAGAAGAAACATCTCTTCTGCACTTTCAAACAGTGCATCCCTTGAGTGGACCCCTTTCTTCATGTTAGGTTCCTAAGGGACCCCTTTGAAAGCTTTCCAATCTATCAACGGTCTACATGACTATCCACTTATTTTCTTGTGTGGCCACTTTCTAACAAGTTCCATCTACAGGTAAACCTATGTCACTTTGCAGGTATAGCTATGAATCCACTTTACAACTTTGTAGTGTCCCCTTGCATTTCCTCCATGTGAGAGATCTTGAGGGATACCTCCCTATAGGTTTGTGGGTCTATAGGGTGATTATTTTGAGCTTCCTCCATGCGAGAGATCTTGGGGGTGGCTCCCATGCAGGTCTAAGGGTCTGTAGGGCACTTTCTTTAGGTTTCCTTCATGTGAGAGATCTTGAAGGACACCTTCCTTGCAAGTCTATGGGTTTGTAAGGCGCTTTCTCAGTTTCCTTCATGTGAGAGATCTTGAAGGACACCTTCCTTGCATATTTGTGGGTCTATAAGGAACTTTCTTGGCTTCCTCTATGTGAGATATCTTGGGGGATGCCTCCTTGTAGGTCTATGGGTCTATAAGGTGCTTTTTTGGGTTTCCTTCATGTGAGAGATCTTGGAGGATACCTTCCTTGCAGGTTCGAAGGCCTGTGAGGCGCTTACTTCTCAGGGATTCCTTCCTGTGAGAGATCTTGGGGGTTTCCTCCTTGCAAGTTTGTGGACCAGTAAGACACTTTCATTCTACAACTTCATAGTTCTGCAGAGCTATGAATTCCTTTACTTACCCTATGCTCTTGAGTTTTCCAGATCACAGTCTACTTCCTCAATGGTTTAGGTATAAATTTATAACTCTATTCACTCTTCAATCTACTTTACCAAAGCACTCATTAGTATTTGTGCTCGCTAAAGTGGAGGAAAAATGTATAGGCATGAATTTTTACCCCTTACACAAATTCTCCTTTTACACTTCCTCACCTTAGAAAACCAAATCCGAAGGAAAAATTCCACATCAATATGCTTCCTTCATTCCACTTGGCATCTATTTTTTGTGTCGGTAGAAGAAAAACTAACGGGGACGCCCGCATGAAATGCTTATGTCCTTAATGGATTCTTGTGTATAAAGTTGATAGAGGCATTATACTTCCTTTTGGGAACAAATGGTAATGTTCCTCTTCAACCAACCAACCTAAAGATTCCTTATTCTTGTTCATTTTTCCTTCAAATGGATTCATTCTTCATCCATTTCATCTCTTCACATCCTCTTGCAATCTTCAAGCATTCTAGCAATCTCTTTTGGCATTGCCAAGCACTCTCAAGCAACACTTTGGAACTCCCTAGCAGTAGCAACAACACTCCATCAACTCTGTAGAGCAAGTGTTGAACAAACCGTTACAACAAGGGCTTGATTCCTTTTTTCTCCTCCATTAGCTAGTGAGATCTTGGTGGAGGTGGTAAGCATTTCTGCTCCTCTCTATGATTTGGTTGAGTATCACTTTACTGTTTTGTAGTGTTTATTGTGTTCTCTACTTTCTTTTCTCCTTTATCATACTTTTCTCTATTGTTTCTATCTTGGTTGTCCATGGAGGTGGAAACACCAAAATGAGGGTCTGACTAAGGCAGGCCCCTATACAGCCCTCAACAATTTTCCCTCTTTCTTGTGTGTAGGTGGACATGCATTTGGAGTTAGTTGAAAAAAAAACTATTTTGTGAGATTATCTTTGTCACCTTAGCTTTAATATATCTAATTTATCACATTTGTTTGTATTTCTCTTACTTCATGGTTTTGTTTTGTTCCCTTAGAAATCACTAGCTAGGCCATCAACTCATTTTCTGGTGGTTCTTTTGTTTTGTTCCCCTAGAAATCACTAGCTAGGCCATCAACTCATTTTCTGGTTGTTCTTACTGTATTTTCAACCTTTCAGCCCTTCAAGGTTTACCATCATGATTCCAATACTACCTTACTTCTAATCCCCAAAAAATATTTTAGCTCCCAATTATGAAAGATACTCATTTCAAATCCTTGGATCTTATCATGGAAATTTAAGGAATAAATAATATTAATAAAAAAAATTGTGAATTTATTAAGTGAATGAAATGTTTAACTATTTTTAAAACTTCCTAAAAGACATATCTACTCAAGAAAAGCAATGGATGTAGGTTATTCATAGCATAGATATGTTAGAATGTCTTAGGAAGCTTTCAAGAAAATAAAATTTACAAGTGTAAGTAGACATGCATGAAAAATATGAAGGTAGATAAGGGTCACACGAATTGTTAGACAAGTCACCTCAAATAGATATAGACTCATGGAATACCATCATTGCAAGATATGTTCCACCCAAAATATGAAACCTTTCCTTTTCACGTGATCTTGTTCACTCCATGTGTCCTTAATGATATTATTCTTCTTGTTCGATGTAGTATATTATTCTATTGAACATAATACATGAGTTATCATGTTCTAATGCTATCATGACTCACACTAGATATTTTCATTTATTTATTGGTTTGACATTATTTACAAGATCTCTATGGATGATAGTTATTTCCTATGCATAGATGATATTCTTATACTCTTATGGGTGTTTTGGTTATCATGGATATTGCTAGATGATGGATTTGTATTATTGATTAGATGGAGTTATTATTTTATTACATTGAGTGGTTATGAGAGTAGACATTATGTAGATGAGAAATTAGATTATTTATTTGTTTATTTTTTGAAGAATGTGTAAACACTTTTGACCCGAAGCTATGAACTGGTGAGGTCACAAATGAGGGACCTCATCCCCACTTTAAACATTCAACAATAACACTCCAATGGGGCTTTAACCTTGATGACAAGAAGAACACCACAACAACTTAACCATCACACAATGTTACTATTGGCTAGAAATTAGATATGTTGATGGTTACTTGTGATGGTTATTAAATTTAAATGGTTTCCTAGTTTATTATTTTTTTGAGAATGTTATTTTAATTTATGATAGTTGCTTTGGATTTTCTATTTTGTGTTGTACTAACACCTTTTATTGAGTGGCAGGTGAATTTTTCCAATGATAGTGGGGGTCACAAAGCTACTTCTATTGTTTTACCCTTGTAAAATATTGACCTTGTCTCATATAGAGAAATACGGTCATGTAATATGTTGTAAAATATTGTTTTATATGTTTTGTGGTTGTGTGTATATTTGAGAGTTTATTTTATTAATCTTTTGAGTTATCTCTTAGTATGATCATTTATTTTATGATTTATATAGTTCTAAATATGTGGTTTAAATTATATTTTAATAGTCTAAAAAGTTCCCTAGGTGATAGACTTATTGGTTAGGGGCTATTTTATCTTAGAAAATACCATTATTAGTGTTTAGAACCCACTTAAAATTATCATTTCTTAAAAGTGTTAAATTTTAGATTTGGTTGGGTTGGTTAGATGGTTAGAAGTGGTAGTTTACTTTCCTCTTTCTATTTATTATTTATCCTTGAGTGGAGATGAGGCTTTTTCTCTTAGATTGTTCTTTTTTTCTCTTTTAGGAATTTTATTTGGTAGAGGGAAATTCTAGGTGGAGGAAGAAAGAAAATGACATGATAGATGAAGGAAATATGGAAGAGAGGGCTTGGAGAGGGTCTTCATCAATTTGGATAGAAAATCTCACGATAGGGTTTATCCCTTTTATAGATGTAGATACCCAAAATTGTCCTAGCTTGCAAGTAACACTTTTACACTAATTATCATCTTTACCATAATGATTAAATAATGTTCAATTATTTAATTATTATATAATTCATATCCCACTATTAATTAAATGACTCTATGTTATTTAATTAATTCACTTTATCATTAATCTTCTCGATTAATTAAATAAATCCTATTTATTTAATTACATCTCTAAATTAGCTTTATTCTTCTAAATTAATTAAATAAATATTATTTAAATAATTATCCACATTCATTCACTTTCTAAAAATTAAATAATTACTTTAATTATTTAATTATCTTATTTTCTCTCAACATTATCTACTCATTAATAATAAATTAAAAATATATATTTATTTCCCACTTGCATATTCATTTAATAATTTATTTATTTAAAGTAATTATTATCTCATGCATTTCCACCTCATTCTTAACAAACATCTCTTCTAGTTGACTACCTATAATCAATTCCACTTCTTTGATCAATCAAATCAGTCCACTCTCACTCAGTCTAAGTTAATTAAGCAATCAAATCACTTAAATCCTTCATTCAAACAATTAATTGAAATCATGCAACCAGTTGCAGTCAGTTAACTCTTCAATCAATTCCTTTGAATGATCCTCCACCCTTGATCTATTCAGTCCATCTTTCAATTTTGATCATCCATTCAAATAATTATTTTTTATAAAATCAATCCTCGTTCCCATTTGAAGGGGAACCACCATTCTTCCATGTTTTGTATAGTCATTATCATTTCCATATCTCATTGAGTTTGAAGCAATATAGTGCATACAAATTTGAGAGTGAAGGGAAAATAGAGAAGAGCAATGTGTTGATGGTGTTTTCTGCACAACAACAACTCAGACAGAATGCAATATTCTATCTCTCTTGAAAGGTTATTCTCAACAATAAATTACTGAAAATTACCCCAAGGTCTCTCGGGTGTTAGGTCATGACAATACATAAACAACTCAAATAATATGTGAAAATGTTGGTAATCACAATCGGACCTTACTACAAGCAAACTGTATCTTCCCACTTATCAGATTTTGTAATATGATGATCTCAAATCCTAAATCTAACTGGATGATAAAGAAATAGCAAAAGATAAGGGTGCAAGAATATGATAAGATCTAAACTATTCCTAGAATGAACAATGCAAATGACAGATATCTGGAATGGATCAATCTCAAATAACCAATTCTTGATCAACCCACAATGCAATATCACAAGAACGGTGCAATATTCTAAGGTATATAGATTTTCAAATAATAGACATTCATCCATAATCAAACTTAAGCACATGTAAATATATGGTCCAGGTTGACTTCACCAGCCTACTACAATCAGATAGTTACTAGGAGTATAGACCAGAGATTGCTACAAACATTCCAAATATGAAATCATGAACATCATTCACCACACTAATCTAATTTAATTCCAAACACTAAACCCTAAATCCTCAAGAAATTTGAAAGATAGAACAACAAGAACCATGTGTGACAAAACAACACAAGAGATTTCACCAGGAAAACCACAATGTCTTCAATTGTATTAGATCATCAAAAATACTGCAACAATTCAACTGTTCTATTTACAATACTTGCTTCAAGAAACTGACTACTACTTCTACTACAAAACACTTTAGCTCTTTTCTGCTCTTACTTATCTCTATTACTTTCTAGCTCACCCTTTACAATGAGGCAAGAATGCCCCTTATAGCCAATTCTCAAGACATGTTGGCCCAGCCAAACATTTACAAAATAAAAACAACTGCCAAAACAAGTCAGCCTTAGGAATTCAAAATAAGGCACACATTAAATGCCGATACATCATCAAGGTCGGCCTAGACACACTCCCCAATGCAGCCCGGATCAACACATGCCCTATAATAACAGGGAAGCACAAATCTCAAAATGGCATTAGCTACCACCTCCCTTATCTTTACTCTGGGCCAATGATCCTTGAACCTTCAAAAACACCCCATCCAACTCGGTGACAGGTGGCAAGGGCAAGATCTTAAGCCGACATTCTATGGAGCCAATCTCCTCCTTTGATTGCTTGATAGTCTTAATCCAATCGTCCTTGTGGGCTTGATATTTATCCATCACCGCTAGGTAGGTTGCTGCATCATCTAACTGATGTCCAGTTATGAAACCCTCAGAATCTAGAGCATAAACATCATGCCACCATTCCCTTAGCTTTTCTAGGCTCAGATACTTAGGAGCAATTTTCCTCCTACCTGTCATAACCTCAAAAAATGCAATACAGCCCTCATAGACACCAGTTAGGTCACCATCTATTGATTTCTTTTGTTTCTGGATCTTCCTCATGGATTTCTGCCGAATCTGCAAAGCCTCAAACCATTCCCACGATTCACTTAGTCTGGAGGAAGGAAGGATCCCATCCATAGCCAATTGATCTTTACCATATTCCATGATGACTTTGGATTTCTGCAGTAGAAGGTCGATGTCCTCCTTGTCCTGGGATAGCACATGTTCCAGCAATTCTTTGGCTCTGACTGCATCCTTTCCAACTAAAAGGATTTCCTTGATGGCATCGTCTCCTTTTGCTTGTACATCCTTCAACCAATCTGTTGCAGTTTGAGCAGAAGCCTTCATCCTTTCAATCTCAGAAATGGTTTCCTTGGACAGGAAACTAGGAGTGGCAGAAGAAGATGGGTGAAGAGATTGCAGAGGCTTCATCACCTCTTCCAAGCATTTCCTAAGCCTTTCATTTTCTTTTCTAAGCTCATGCTTGGTCTGAGCTTCCTTTCTTAACCTCCCAATTATTACTGCACTGGAGCCTTCATATTCATCAATGTCCTGTTCCATAGAGGCTGGCGCAAGGTTAATGGTCTACACATTGTAATCTTTACCAGTGACCTCTTCTCTAGTTTTATCCGCAACAGGGGTGGCAATGTGAATGACCCTATTACTTGCCTCATCCCTCTCTATCCTTGAAACTACCCTGGCTGCCTTCTTCTTCTTACCTTTACCGATCTTAGACAACATCTCATCCCAATCCAAAGGAGTGTCTTCAACAACAACTTGTTTCTTCCTTGTGATTTCCTTTTCAAGCCACTCCGGGACAACAGGTTCTACCTGGATTTCCTCTGTTTTTGCTTCTTCTTGTTGTTTTGTGGTTTTCTCCTCTTCCTTTTCAGGGGACTGCTCACCATGATCACCTTCCTCAATCTCTTCTTTTTGCACTGGTTATGGGGCTCTAATAGGGATGTCTTCCTCCTTCTCAGGCGATCCATTTCCTTTGCTATTCTTTGGAGAATCTTCATACTGCACTAATGGAGAAGTACGCTTTTCTTCTTCCTCAACCTCAAGCTCAGTCGCTGCCCCAAAGAGTGCTCCTTCCTTGAATGGCTCTACCTCTCCGCTGGTCTCATGTTCCTGAAGAGTCTCTTGCTCAGGCACACTTGGTGGAGGAGAAGCAGCCTCAGATGGCTCCACAGCTGGCATATTTGGGGAAGGGTCCATCTTTTGCAAAACTTCCTTAGGAGAAGGAGTCCTAGATCTCCTCATATAAACTTTGGTCTTCTCTCCTGAACTCTCCACATCAACAATCGGAGGCTCATCTTTTGAGGTATCCTGACTTTTCTTCTTTGAACCCCTAGCTGTCCTTGTCCTCTTTGGTGGTGGAGGAACATTCTCTCCTTCTGACTTTTCTAACTCTTCCTCATCAGAGGACCTGCCAATCTTCAAAGCTCTACTTCTTTTCTTTCCTTTTGGCTTTCTTTTGGGTTTTGGCTCACTTTCTTGAGGGCCCCTGATTTTTATTTTGAACGGTGAGCTCTTCTTAGTTTTCCCTTTGGGGTCATCTTCCCCGGATTCTTCTGAAGTAGACATGGGATTGAGATTTCCCATCAAGTTAAAGGTACAGGGTACCTTCTCACTCTTCAGCTCCCAAACCTTATGTTTTAGCCATGAAGTGGTAAATTTCATGACAGGGGCCATTAGGTCTTCCAATTCTGTGACCTCATCCTCGTCCCAGTTTATTTCCCCAATTGACCTATCCTTAAAAAATTCATAGGCATGATCTTGCACTAGGTTTCCATCATCCTCCAGTTGGTCAGGGATCAACTTGACATTGTATTGTCAAATTACATCAACAGGAAGCCTGGAGTACCTTTTCTTTCTTGCTTCAAAATCATCTTTGATGTTAGCCCAATAGTCCTCTAGGTCATCCTTATGTCGGTACCCCTTGGTGGCCTTCTTTTGTGCTTCCCCAGTGATATCAAAGTTTGTTCTTTTGGAATGGAAGGAGAAACCATGAGCTGCCAACTCATCACCTGCTACGTGTGCTGATTGAATGGAAGGGCACACTTCTGCTATGCCAATTCCAAGAGGGAAATCCCCACCGAAACTTGTTTTATGCTTCTCCTTTTTGACAATTACATCAAATTCACATATTTGTCTCACCAATTCCAATAACACAATATGATTCGTAGGGTACCTAGGCAACTTGTATGGGGCAGCCGGACATCCATCAATTCTAATGTAAGAGAAGGTAGGAAACTGAATGAACCAGGCCCCATAATTCTTTATCAACCCCTTAGCTCCATCTGACGGTCTCACATGCTCGACATTCTGAAGAATCCAAGTGATGTGCATTGTGAATGCATCATTGGCCCTTTTGTAATCTTTGTGTCCTAGGTGCAACTCCGGATAAATCTCATAGACTATGTCCTATCCAAATGTCCCTCATGGATTCAAACCCCTATATGGGTAGAATCTTGCCAACACATACATGACATAAGAGGACATGGTGAATCTCTTGGTTTCCAGGACGTCCCTCAGCTGTTTATCAATTATGGTGCTAATAAGACCTGCCCAGTGATAGTTGGTTCCTTGTTCAATTTTGGTGATCACATGGACCATCCTACTCTCCGGTACTCCGACATTCTTCAATCGTGCCACCCTGCTCAGAAATGTAATAGCATCATAAATATCTGATATGAACTTAATCCTGTGTAATTGCTTGGGCAGTTTAGAGTAATGTGACTTTGGATTCTCTAACCAAGCATTGATCATCTGTTGAGCTTTGGTTGGCTCATTCTCATAATATGTCTTAGCTAAGTCCATGTTTAAAGCACACACAAAAGGAAAATCAGGCATGTCAAAGGCCTGGGCAATAGAAACTGGGCTAAAATTGGCCAAGACTCTTCCTTCAGTGTTGAAAACCCTTTGTGTATCAAAGTCACACTGCCGGGCACACTCAAGTATCAGCTCATAGCATTGGATCGCCGGAGGAAACCCTGCCACATGAACAAGCCCGGATTTCATCATTCCCTATCTCAGGACTGACAGATCCTTCTGAGCTGTCCTCTGTTTAAACTCCTCGTATCTCCAGGCTCCAACATTGGTGTTAGACACTTCGGCCCACACAAAAGATATCTTTCTTTCAGGGAGTTGACTCTTAGTGTCCAATCTTAATCTTTCGGCCTCTGAAATGAAGGACCCCTCTGTGTCACCTTTGGACTTTCCTACAGCTGCCTTGCTTGATTCAGCCTACACTCACAAAAGGTCGTCATAAGTATCCAATTATCATGCATATTCCAGTCTAAAGGTTAGCATGAAATCATATAAAGCGGTTAAGAACTATCATAAATTGCCAATCTTTGAAAATCCAGAAAAATAGAACAATATGAGAAAACAAGGTAAGCCGGGAAAATCTAGTCGAGGCAGAATTTCAGAGAAATCCAACCTAGACAGATTCTTGCCACCAAAACATCATTGTCAAATAAATTGTTAGTACAGACCAAGATCATAAGATAATCATGAAATTCATTCATTGGCAACAAGAAATTAGCATTAAACATTTACTCCATGAATCCTATCTTTGAAAAATTGAAAGAAATAAAACCAGATAGGAAAATCAGAAAAGTCTGGACAGGAAGGATTTCCGCGGATAGTTCAAATATTCCAGAATTTGCTATACTCTGCGGAATCAGCCGAAACCGGGAAAATCCGGGTGAGCAGGAATTCCGTGGACACCTCGGAAACCCGACGAAGGACAACACGTGAACCAGTGATTGAATGAACATGCAAACCTTTCTACTTGGATTCTAATGGTCCCAACATCGATGTTAATCAACAAATTCAGAATGCACATGAATTTGGATTTCAAAAGACCTCCGAATAACTAACCTTCAAGTTGAAACAATGATTCCCTAAGTCCAATAACCAGACCCCCTACCATTAGAGCCCGGATAAGCTTAAAATTTCAAGGGAAACTACCATTTGGGTGATCAACCAATGTGCACAAGGAATTCCCAAGGTATGGGCAGGTTGGGTTGAACGTAAACCATGAAATCGCGATAACCCTATTGAACCTTGGAAAACTCGGGCACATGAACCGGAACCCTAATCTTCGCAAAATAGAACAAATGGTGTGCTTAGGGGCAAAGTCCTATTCAGATGGGTTCATACTCACACACCCACCAGTGAATGGATAAACACAAGCATGGGCAACAAAGCTTTGGTGTGGATTTAAGTCCAACCCTAATTCGATAAATATAAAATCATGACCAAGCAAAGGCCGACCTGGAACGGCTACCAATCAACTTGGAAAGATTCAATCATGATGCAACAAAGGGAAGGATCAGAGACAACTTACCATGGATTAGTGCTGATGAAGCTCGGACTTGAAGGAGGCGACTGCAAAACGAGTGCGTCCTAGCAATGAAAACCCTAACACCAGCGCCCAACCAGACCTCACACAAGCAACTCAAGATCAACGCTCAAAGCTCGAATGAAGAATGCACTCAGACGCCAAGGCAGCAAACAAGTGAATAATAAAGTCGAAATGATGCTCAAAAGACCTTAAATTCATCCCTAATCGCATCTGAGCAAAGGTACCTCGGGCATTAATGAGCGACAAGACATGTCTGAAAAATCTGGAAACCCGAGCCCAGGATGGAAATTTAGAAAATCCCAAGACACGCGGAAAATCCGGATGAACACGAATTCTGCGGAAATAGCAGAAACCGGGATTTTAACGAAGCTCAGGATTTTGACGCAGTCCAGGAAAATCTGCTAGAACCGGAAAATCCTGGAGTCAAGCAAAAACCCGGATTCAGAAAATTCAGCAATGAACAGACAATGAACTAGAGCCCAGGAGAATCCGCCGGAGCTGGAAAATCCCGGATTCAGGTCAAAACCTGGATTTTCATTAAAAGCCAATTTTAACCAATTCAAGCCTCAAGGCAAGACAAAACCAGTAAGACCAATATCTCAAGACCTTAAAAATAAAAATCCAATAAAACCAAAGGCCAAAAGACATCATCAAAGAGGGTCCCCACTCCAAGTGGGGCATGTGTGCAAAACTGCACAACACAATGGAGATAAATCAAGGATGACATAAGGAAGGTATAATTGCATTATTTTGTTATTTGATTTCTTATGTTTGATTGTGCTTCATTGTTTGATTGGATTGGTTTTAGCTTGAATTAAAGTTTAATAGTTGATGTTATTAATTCATTAGTCTTTGTAAATCTCATTTTTTGGTCAAAAAAATGGTGAACCCGACATGAAGTACTAACCTTTTTTACTAACCTTGTTGTTTATGAGTTTCTAGTATTTTTTGTCTTGCAAGTTTCAAGTACTTTTAATTTTTTTGAAAATAACACTTTTAGGAGATTCTTGAGGAGAAATGAATATCACAATTGCATATGAAAGGGTTGAGGGATTAATTTTCATATATTATACCCCTATTTTGGTGCAAGATAACATTTTGTGCTTAAAAAACATGATTTTTTTATGTCTATGGGATCCCATGATGGTTTTTCATGTTATAGTGTCTCTTTTGTAAAGCAACACTTTTGAATATTCTGAGACACTTTTGTTTAGGTACAATGCAACTCTTTTGTCCCAATGTGATGATTTTACAATAAACTAACGCTTTTTTTTAGTTTTAGTGCCACACTTTTTTCCTCTAACATTTGCAGCTTACATTGCAATGTTTTGTAGGAAATAAATGCTTTCAAAAAAATTACAATGACGCTTTTGGGAAAACCTGACTCTTCTAATTGGTAATCAATTTTTTTGTTCTACCAGGTTTTAGAATTCATTTTTGTTGAAGATTTCCAGTTTGATTAACCCTAACGTGCACATGTTCTTTTAAGAATTCTACATTTGTAACTTGTGAATATAGACACAAAAAAATGTCCTTGTAATCATCTTTATCCATTGCATATTTTAATTGATCATCTACATAATCATATCTCCATAAAACCATTAAAATATTATAAGCATTTATAATCATTTATTCATAACTATAATCTATTTACATAATCATTTAGTCATTTATCCATTATTTATCCATTTGCATATTCCATTATCCATTTCCTAAATATTTATCATTTCATTAATCATCAGTATATTCATAAATCATTAATTCATCCATTTCATTAATTATTAATCTATAATCGCTTAAATACATTCATTACACATGCATAATCATTATACTTGTACATTAAATATTTCCATTCATCATCATATTCATATGCATATCTTTTATAAGTCCATTAATTCATCCATTTGCATTAATCATTAAAATGCATTCATATATTTCATTAAATAATTTAAAATTCATAAATCAACTTCCATGAAATTAGCTCACAATTGCACATTAAACTCATAAATCATTTCCATGGAATTAGCTCAAAATTGCACATTTTGAGCTTCCAAACACAAATCATGGCATAAATCACTCCACTCATTTCTCATTTCTCATTTTCACATTATGCATTCATCTATAAAAACCTCCTCCTTCTCACTTTTTGGGATACACATTCAGACATTATCAATCTTCCTTTCCATTCATCACAACTTCTTATTGCACTTGTGCTCATAAAAAAATATGAGAGCATCAAATGCATAAATCAAGATCATGGTGAAATAGGAAAACAATGAATCTGATTTTCTTTTGAAGGAATTTTCTTTAGTTTTCATTTTGCATGTGTTTTTATTTAAGAAATGCTTCATTGAGGTTAAGTTGAAATATTTATTTGGGGTTTGATAGATTAAATTAGTTTTTAATTTTTCAGCATAAATATTATGGTGAACTTGACGCGAAGGATGCATACATTTTAATTGCAATATTTGTTAATGGATCATGGAAGTATTCAGATTTGACCATATTATCATAGTTGCACTTTCATAAAATAAATAAAAAATAAAATTCACATGGATATTACAATCTTCTATAATGGTTTAATCTTTGACATAAATTTTGTTGTTTATTTGAAAGTTTATCAAGACGTTTTGATGGAAATTCTATTTTTTTTTAGAATGAACTTGTTTTGTATTTCACATTTTCACTTTGTGAAGATACCCATGTCTTTGAAAATGTTACAATAATTATGTTTAATGCATTTGTTGTTGCGTTGGAGTTATTGTTCAATACATTATATTCAATCCATTTGATATGATTTGCTATGTCAATTGAATCTGATATGCATTTGCAACTCATCCTTTTGCATTTTCAGACTTTGAATTTTTTATTTTTGTTTCATCCACATTGGGAATGAGACACACAAATTTTGTGGCAGCATGGATTGCATTTACCTTTACAACCAGAGTCATGGATACTAAAAATTCTTGAAGCATTTTGTTGATCACATCCACTAGCAGTTAAAAATCCAAGCAAAATAAATCCAAAAGAACACATGATTGCACCCTCCATAATGATCTAAACCACATGGAAGAGTCTTTCACTCTAATCTCCAAGTTTGCATGTAAGAGATTTGAAAAGTGAAAAAAATAAAACACACGTTTGCCGAAGATTGAAAATAAAAAAAATACTAATGATATTTGGTGCATGATGTTCATCAAAGACTTGATTTTGAAACCGATTGTCTTTTATGTTAGAAAACATTTCATTTGGTGCTTAAAAAGAAAAACTATATTCTTTCCATGCAAATTTAACTAGGGGGTTGATAAACCACTGTTTGTTATGCTTGTAAAGATGGTAGATATTATGCTCTCACCTTGTGGGTATGTGCAGGATCATGATGGGCCAAAAAGTTGCAATATGATGGGTATGTGGTTGATGACTTTTTTTTTACCCAAAATTGATGAAACGAAAAGGGTTTTTAAAGGAGATTCTCAGCTTTCCACCAATATAAATTATACCTCACTTTGAATTTAATAAGTAATTATTATTTATTTTCTATTTGAATTACGACTAAAATCCTGATTGATAGGATGATTGAAAAAAATGTATAGCTTTCAAACGATATTACATTTTTTGAATCCAAAACATGCATCACATTCTATGCTTCACATATTATAATATTAAAAAAAAAAGAAAAAATGAATTTCATAAAGTTTTGACCAAGTTAAGGTGGTTAGACATATGAGTTTTTATATTTTTTAAAAGTTGTAATAAAAAAATCATAATTAATTCTTTACTTGGAAAAAAATTACAAAAAAAATGCATCACATCAGGACATGAGTCATATACTTATATCTAAAATATTATAAAAAAATATTATCATTTTATTGTAGTTAGGGTGGTTAGGTAGACACCTACTTTTTTTTCCCTAAAATTTAAGGACCATTACATATAAAATTTCAAATTTTCACCAAATATATATATATATATATATTTTAAACAAACCTAGCAGTTTAGAAACTACATTCAATTTGCTACGGATTCTATTCTTACATATTTTTGAAATAAGATAGATAGCTTATTCAAAATTTTATGTCAATCTACCTAACTTTGATTTTTCTAATTTTTTTGCCACTTAAGGGACTATTTTTTCCATGATGATCTTGCACATACCCTTGTGCAAACTTGGTGATTATAAATCCAAAACCATATTTTTCTATGTTAATCCCTTAGAGGGGTCTGCCTCAAAAGAGGGAATGAATCCAACCGGTTTTTTGCTTGAGCCAATATATAAATGGATAAGACTAAACTGTCAAGACCTCATGGCATGTAGGCCCTAGTTGTGCAGTGTTATTCAAAATAGGGTACCTACCTTTTCTTTTAAAGGTATAAGAGCCCCTAGTAGAGTGATTAAAGCCTTAAGTGGCTTGCTGGATGCTTGTGAGGTGCCATGTCCCCGAGTATTCACTAAGAACCACTGTTTTAGTAGCCAAAATCCTTTAATTTATTGGTATAGGACGGATCACCTCTCATGTCATCCCACATTCTTGTGACTCTTAGTAGATATGAAGAGTTTTTCATGGGAGATTCATGAGAACTCAAAGCTTGGTTAACTCGGAGAATTGAGTGTCATGGAGGGGAGCTAGTGTGGCCAAGCTTCTAAGTCATCTGCTAAGTGTAGGAACATCTAGAGTAATCCAAGTGGGAGATGACAAATACTATCCTTGCCAACCCTAGGATTGTGCTTGATTGTTTTCCAACTTCTTCACAAGAAAAAACTCAAAAACATTCTGTCTATTGTGTCTTGTGTGTGTGTTTAAAACAAATCTCAACCAAATAGAGCACTAATCATCCTACACTAATACATTTGACTAAAAAATCCGATGAAACTGTCCGATGAAATATGTAAAATTCGATGTTCATCGGGTGCTTGTAAAATTTGATGTGTAATTTTCAATTTTTGAAAGTTTATCCCCAATGTTCATTGAAATTTCAATGAACTTGGGGCTCGTCGAAATGTCGGCTATCATTTTTCTTGAATTTTTGACAAACATGAAAAATAGAAAAAAAAATTGTGGTCGACATAAAGAAACGTGAGTTCGCACTTGATTTATTGCGACAGTGTTTTTCTCTACTTGAGACAGTTTGTGGAGAACTAAGGATGATTTTTTCTTGGAAAAAATTAGAAAAAATTCAAGAAGATATCACCAGGTCGAGGGTAGTCATTGTCTTTTTGCAGAATTCAGTTGTGAAGTCAGATTTGTAGTTCCAGGTTTGAAAATCATATTTTAAAGCAACATCTCATCATATTTCATTTTTAGAGGTTAAGGGTTTTGAGAATTTCATTTCCAAATTTTGTTGTGTGGAATCACCATAAGATCACAACCAAGGAATAGATTCTTGTGACTGTAATTATGTGATCCATAACTCTATTGGTCATGTGGCACAATTGTGCTATAACAAATACAAGATGCATTCATGTGTGACCCAAGTTTAATGTGGCTATGTTGTGATATAAATGGAGGCACTCATATAATGTAGTTAATTTAGGTTGTATAATGTAGGTGCCAATCATCATTGGGTGTATTTAGGTTGTCTCAAGTTTAATAGGTTAGGATGTAATTATAACATGATCGAAGAGTGATTACCTCTTGCTGCAATAAAGAGCCTATAACTCTGGTTGATATGCAGAGTGGTGTTATATCAATTATGTAGTGCATTCAAGCACAACCCATGTTTAATGGGCTATTCTAGAGAGTGATCAATATTTTCTAAACCTTATGAATGTTACTTGACATATATTTGCATAATCTCAAATTCCTTCAGAGGCTTTTGAAGTATCAATGTATCCTATATAGGATTTAGAATGATTTATTTTAATTAAAAAAATAAATAAATGATGTATTTCCCTGTAATTAGATAATGTGGAGATCTCCTAAATCTACCCTAGCACACTATCCTCTTTGGCACTGTATTCATTACTCCAGCTACTAGGGTTTTACATGTGACATCTTTAATATCTTCATGATCGTGGCTTTGAAATAGATCTCAGTATTTGCTTTAATCCTTTTCATGATAACCCTTGAGTTCCATAATCCACCTTTAATCTCTTCTAAGAACGCTGTCTTAAGCTAGACTGCATAGTATGCATATAAAGCAAGTCCTTCATACCTACCATTGTTCCAAACCACCACTCACTGCCTTGCTTAAAATGTTGCCTCCATAAGCACAATAACATGTTTTAAAATCATGGTTGCCAGTGATTGAAAATTAAGATCACCACTTTCATCATGAAGATACAATGAGATTTTTTCCTTCAAACTCATGGAATTATGGAAGATAACATTGTGAATTGTTTGTTGTGTACGATTATATTTTCTTGTACATTTTATACTGCTTTGCAAAATTCCTTTAAGACTGGGTATTCCACCCTCAGCTGCAATCTTAAACAGCTCACTCACTATCACTTGAAGATTCCTTTCATGAGCATCCTTCTATAAAATCAAACTATGCCCTATAGACTACCTACTTACTACAGGGGAGTCATTGTATCATGGTATTGTAGTTCTTCAGATCCTTCAACTTCATTGACACTACTTCACAGTCCACAAGGTATTATTCACTATTCTCCCATCTTTGATGAGTTTCAAAACACTACTTAAACATGCAATCCACTACCTCCATTATACATTAATGGCTAAGAAGAAACTTTGAACCAATGATTACCACTGTTACTTCATTTGGATAGTCATTCCTTGATTGCATTTTCCTTGTCTAACACTACCAAAAGCATTTGAAAAAAACTTAAGGTCAGCAAGGGGGTAAGGAAACTCACTGTTAAAATCTCCACTTTACTATGCAAGGTTTGAGCTTTATTATCTTGTCATTGCTCAGCCTCTTTTTGACTGTCACATCTCAAGTGACTGTCATTCTTCTTATCGTAGATTACATTTACAAATGTCACTAAGCTACATAGTGTGCTTGTTATTGGCTACAATCTTTAGATTGCAAGATTTTGTTATTACCTACAATGTCTCAATCTTTCTGGTATTGTAACCTCACTAATCCGCTATAGTTATTGTTTATGTTTCTACGGAGGCCTAGGGTTTGTACCCTAATCATGCTCTTACCAATGCTTATGTTATTTTTTATTAGGGTTCTCTCAATGTTGAGGGCCCTAGGGATAAGCTCGTCATAAGAAGTGACACATTTCATCTTTAACTAAAAGGATAAATCCGTATTGACATTAGCAATGATGATACCGAGTTATTGCTCCTTAGGAATGGGTCACGTGCTCTTACTAGCTCACTACCTCCATTGTTGTAGGAAGTTTGTGATCAAGTTCAATATTCTGATTTTAGGAGTCTTAATGGTTGGAAATCATATTAAAATCAAAATTTAATAAGTTTTGGAATTAGCATTTTAAAGTGTTTTTTGGGATCATTAACTTCAGACTATCTTCTGTTTTGCAGGGGTGGTTGCATGCCAAATTTTTTTGGTGTAAAATATTAGAATTATTAGATTATGATACATGTCTATGAATAAAAATTATTGGAGTGTGAGTTTGATATTTTTTGAAGATCTAAATAGTCAAGCTTGGTAAAGAAAAATCGTGTCAGATAATATTAGTCCAAAACAAAATGAAGAGAGACTTGATAGATTGTGGGCTAAATTGAAAAGAAAGGGTGATGGGAAATGTTATTTTCCTTGCAATAATTGCAAGGGCTTAAAGACGAGACAACTTTTAATCATAACAGCTAAGAAACATTGTAGGTAGCATGGTCACATTGAAGGGGGGCATGATTATCGGCCATTGGTAAGTTGTTCATTATATGTGTTTATATTGATTGAATTTGTAAATGTTTATATCATTTTAACATTATATATATATATAATCACTTGATCATGATCATGGTTTATTTGTGTCAATCATTTTTATAAAGGTTGGGCACCCTAGGATAGATGATATGGATTATCACAGCCCAGAGAATGTGGTTTTGCAAGTGGATGAACATGGAGCTATGAATATCAAAGATGAAGTTAATGATCCTATGGAAGAAGATGATAATGTGCTAGAAAACATAGTTGAAGATGATGGTACAAATACATTAATCCATGACACATTTAGTGGCAAAGTTGATCATGATGATCAAGATGACTTTGATGATGTTCATGATTTACCTATACTTGAGAAGGCATACAAGCCCCTTTATGAAGGCTTCGAAACAACTCTTCTCTCTGTTGTATTGTTGTTGTTGAACTTGAAGGTTATGAATGGTTTATCAAACATAGCAATCTCACGGATAATAAGATATGTCATATATGTCATCTTTTTTCATCTATTTTAATCGTTGTTAGTTCATCACTAGTAAATAAAGGATGAGATATGTATCATTAATATTCTTTATATGAACAATTTTTTTTTTTGTAGATTGATTGGTGGATTTTTGTTACCACCATAAAATATTTTACCTCACTCATACCGAGATTTATGTGCCATTATTTAAGATATTGAAATGGAGTATCAAGCAATAGATGCATGTCCCAATGATCATATTATATATCATAAACAACAGGAATTTGCAATAGAATGCTTGGAATGTCATATCAGTAGATATCGAACAGATCAACTAACAAAAAAGGTGTCTCGCAAGGTTCTTCGTTATATTCTCATTATTCCATGTATGCAACGATTATTTAGGTGCAAAAGCTTAGCGCAATTTATAGATTACCATGCATGGAATAGAAGTGGAGATGTCATTCTTCAAATGCCTGCGAATGGTTCTGCATTGAGGGACATGGAGGAAAAATGGCCACACTTTAAAGAAGAACCTCATAATCTCAGGCTTTCATTGGGAGTAGATGGTGTCAATCCACTTGGAGAGCTGTGATCTATTTACTCAATGTGGCCTGTTTTTGTTATCAACAATAACATTCCTCCATGGATGTCAATAAAGAGGGAGCACATAATGTTGTCAATGATTGTTCCAGGTATTTGTTTACATCAATTTTCTTTAACATAGTAGCATCTCATTTGTATTATTTGTTGCATAATGACTTATATTTTTTTCATTCAATAGCCATGTACATTAATTTATATATATTGTAGTAAAATGGTTATAATAATTATGTAATGTTTATGTTGATTCAACTAGGTAAGTACCAAGTTAAAGATATGAATGTATATATCGAGCCTCTTATCGACGGTTACTAAAGTTATGGAATGGCATCACTATGTATGATGTCTCTAGACCAATAGGACAAAAACAATTTCAATTCCATGCAATACTTGTATGGAAAATTCATGATGCCCCAGGGCTAACACGTTTTTGTGGTATGTTATAACATTCAACTGCACTTTAACAATATTTAATTTGATGAAATAGATATCATGGATGTTTTTAAAATAATCTATTCATTATATATAATAAAAAAAATTGACATATTTAATCCAATTATATATCATTTTCCAGGTCTTCAAACAAAGGGAAAATTTGCATGTCCAATTTGTGGTCCAAAGATGAAATCTCGTCGTTCAACAAGTTTAGGAAAGCAAGTGTTTGATGAGTCTAGGAACTTCCTCCATAGAAATCATAAGTATCTAACTACTGAAAAACATTTTTTCAATGGGAAAGAGGAGACTACATCAAAACCATGAAGAATGTCACCTTGCCTATGGAAGTTGGAATACAATAGAATTAATCGTCAAGGTTATACATTGGATCAAATTGTTTATCTATTATATATGATATGTTTTAAATTTATATTTTTATATTATGTTGTGTTTACTCATGTTGTAATTGATAATGATTGTCATTGTTATTTTGTTTAACTTATATGCTTCATGAAGGTCATCAAGGCATTAATGGCCAGCTTCCACAACGACTAAAAAGTTATCCTAGACAATTTAGTAGGTTGCCCTACTATGAGAAGCTACAAATTGTGCATTTGTTTGATACAATGCATATCGGAAAGAATATAACATAAATTTTATGGAAAATATTGGATGGAAGGCATGACAAAGAAAAAAATGTGAAAATTTATACTAACATTTAGGAAGCCAATCATGCAATGAAAAATGTCATTCAATTAAATAGCGATGGAGACCAAATTAATATAAGTGCCCTTCCTTGGTTATTAATAGAGTAGCAAAGAAATGCTATAAAAGAAGTCATACAAAAAATTCGATTTCCCACAGGATTTGCTGCGAATATAAACAATATAATAACAAAGAAATTTTAATTTGGGTTAGAGATGAAAACACATGATTAGCATGCTTTCATTAAGGTAATTATTATAGTATATTATATACACTTGTATAATGCATGTACTTTTCAGTGCATTGTGTTTACTACTTTTGGAAAAATAATGAAAAGATCATTTTATAATTGTTGCAAAAGGTTCTACCTCTATCTCTCCCAGACAACTTTGACAACAATGTCAAGAAAATTATATATGATCTTGGAAAATACATGAGGTAAGTAGCGATATTTTTTCAATTCACTTTATACATCTTATAATTGCCATTTGTTTTACTTGTTATGTAATATACTATATATTTTTGTTAAATATCATTAATATATTTGCACCTTGAATCACTTGTAGATGGTTGTCATCTAAATAAATCCATAAAGAAGATATAAATTATTGGAAGAGAAAAATTCCTCTTCTAATGTGTGAAATGAAAAAGTGTCTACCTTCAATATTTTTCAGTGCACAAGAACACTACCTTATACACCAAGCTGAGGAGATTGAATTGTGTGGACCTGTACACACAAGGTCAATGTGGATGGTTGAGAGGCATTTGAAATTTTTGAAGGCTTTGGTTAGACAAAGAGCACATCCTGAGGGTTCTATGGTGGAGCGATATATGGTATACTAGACCATGGTGTACATTAGTGAATATCTTCCTAAGTTTGTAGCAAAGATCCATGTAGATCACATTTGGGATCCCAACTCCATTAACAATTTTCAAGGGGAGTACCTGTTGGGGAAAGGTAGATTGAGGAAATTGAGAGGTAATTATAAGATGGTCATGGAGATTAATTGGAATACATTTTACATATAGTTTTTATGTATATTGTACTTATTTAATTTTTAATCTTCAATATACATCAATTATAAATTAAGGTCGTATATTGTGGTATTTAACTAATTATACGTCGTTTGTGAATTTCATTTTTTTTTGGTACAGTTGGTTGAGAGTGGGATGGACTACATTTGTACATCACCAACAATCTTTATTGGATGATGGTATGGATTGAACGATGTCAACAATTTGGTTGCACATTAACATGGGAAGGTGTGGCTTCATTGGTTAAAGAATCTCATCGTAATGGAGATTCCAATGTTACACAAAGGGAAATTGATTTAGCATATGGTTTAAGAGATAAACAGGTACATATAAATATATTAATCACCCATATTATTTAATTATTTTCAAGTATATTGATGTATCTATATCTTGAGATTATTTTCTTTGCATACATTTGGCCAAGAATAAATATGTTTATCAACTGATGATATTGCAATGATTTTTACATGTTTGACATAGTGCAGGTGAAACACCACAAGGCTATGTGGTGCAATGGTCGTAAATTTTGAATAAAAATGTTGGATGACATGAAGAAAACTTGTGATTCTGGTATAACTGTAGTCTTTCAGGTGACTAATGTTTCATCTAGAAGCGAAATACATCCAGAAGTCTTAGAAAATTGATACTATGGGATTTTGGATGATATACTTGAGTGTGACTTTAAGTCCTTCAAATTAATTTTGTTCGTTGTCCTATGGTATAGGCTAAAATTGAATGAAAATGATCCTAAGAGAACTATTATTGAACATGATAATGGATTTACCATGGTTAATACAAGGTTGATCGAGTGAGCTCGAAATGATCCCTATGTTCTTCCAAGCCAATGTGAGCAGGTATTTTACTTAGAGATTCCAGGTAAACTGGGTTGGTCATTTTTTGTTAGACATGATCCAAGAGGAAGGTCGGCAAAATTATAATGTGGTGGAAGAAGAAGATACAAAAGAACTAGAAGATGATGTAGATGATGATCAGGATCAACAGTTAGTTGATGATGTCCTTGATGAAGATGTCGAAGAGGAGGAACTAGATCATGATGATGTAGGAGTTAATGTTCATGAAGACGATATCCGTGTGCATGATGACATTATTGAAACTGATATCGATGACGACAACGATGATATGACCAATCCTTACAATGTCAAATCTGGATCGGATGATACAGACAAAGAGTTGGATGAAGAAGAAGATCAATGACATTAAATGTATAAGTTATGTGATTATATTATCTATTTGATATTAATTTCTTGATAGAATTATATTTGACTTATGTGGTTACATAATTAATTCATATGTTTTTAATTTTTATGCCATGTTACATAATTAATTTAATGATGTATTTTTTAATGTTTGAAAGGTCAAAAAATTAAAAAATTTCAATAGTGATGTTAACAACCTTGAAATTAGTGTGTTTTATGCTTCATGTGATCATAAAAGATTAAAAAGTCAGTTGTAGAGGTGGTTGTTTAGTGGTTGACATGTATGTTGGTTCTTTTTACAATGTAACTAGGTTTGTCTTCTAATCTACCTATGGAATTTCCAATTCCAATCGAAGGCAGCTCGAAGGACCTGGACCAACTAACGAGGACTTGAAAAGCCTCCTACACTTTGGGCTCTACAAGACCCGGGAGGGTGATCCCTTAATGTGTTTACAACCTCTGCACAATTATTATAAACAACATTAACAATAGCAGATGATCTCACTTAATAGCTCAACACAATAAGATAATATCAACTAGAATTGGCTATTCATAGACAATATCAACTATCTGGAGCATGAGATAAGTAAACACAATCCATTGTATAAGATAATCAATGATTTTCAATTTGTAGCAAGCTCTAGGCAAAGACAAACAAATACTGAACTACACGAATAATTACAACTTAGATCAGTGCCATATATCCATTACAGGAGTCAAATTCATATGCATCCAGAGGTTTATAACATATTTAATACATCACATATAAGATCCCTGACAATATTGCATTACAATTTCATCAGTATGCATTCTAACCCAAGACTACTTATCAAATCCTTATACAACACATATCCGCCTACAATCCCATTCAAGTATTTTAATTAATTTGTTTAATTAAAGCTAAAATAGAATCATACACACCATAACAGTGAGATGAATGAAACAACCCTTAGTTATTTTATTCAAAGTTTAGATATGTGCATACAATGGAGAGACATGAGCTTGAATTTGTCATTTCAATTCAAATGCTTGTACTACTATGCAACATTAAATCCTCATAAACACAAAACTTGTCACAAAATGACTCAGAATCCTAAATTGCATTTCTCTTTAGAAACATATGACTTTACAATCTGCTCCGCGACTTCACCTAGACTCGATCAAAATTCTCTAACTTTCTAACCTTGTACTTTTGGCCTTGAAATCCTTCTTATAGAAAATGAAGGAGCAAATGAGCATCAGGCTAAAAAGTACACACGTCACCAGCCAATTCAGACACCTAATGATATTCCAAAAATCGTTACAACAACAATCATCCTAGAGCATATTCTCGTTCATCATGTCGGCAGAGGAAGGTTGATGTAATAACAAAAAACCACGCAAAACCCACACCAAGAAAGTCATCCATACAAAATTGGAAACACTGTAACTGCAACATCTAATTTGCCACTTGTCGGTAGCCCACTCTTTTTACTCATCATCATTCAAATACTTAGCCACCCACCTCTGGTATTCTTCGTCAGTTGGCCAGTCAAAATTAATCACCTCATTTACCTTTGTACTATAAGGCATATACTTTACCGCTACTTGATTAGCATCTCTTTCAAAAGATTCCAAAAATGAGCTAGTACCAATAATCTTATCCATGCAATTTACCAACAAATCATAATCTGAGTCATCAAAAATTATTTTAATTTGATTATTGATGACTTCACTTGCTTGATCTTGCCATTGTTGGAGTGTTTTGATTTCCCCCTGCTCATCAGTTATATCAGGTAACAGTGTGTTACCCCAATCATTGAAGTTCTTTACCAATTCCCCAATCTTCCTACTTAGATCATCTGGTAAGGTCTGAAAACCTTGCAATGATTTAACTAATATATAAGTAGGCTTCAATGATTGGGGCCTGTTATTTACATCAAACCTTGAGGCTTTTGTTACCAATTTTTTTCCACAACTCGATTGGTGGAGCTGGCTGATTGTTATTTAACATTAAGTGGAATTGCAGATTGAATTTCAAATGTTGTTTCGCATCACTTTTTGCATTGAGCAACATTTATAATTTTTAAAGAATAATAGAGTTTCAGAGTGCCATTTAGATGTTGTAAAATTAAAAGAAATACAAAATTGAGTAAATGAGCATAATAGCATTTCAGATGCTTTCATTTATTTCATAAAGAACTCATATTTTTACAAGGCTTCATTTGATTTCACAATCAGAATGATATTACAACATTGCATGAAAATGCATTTTCTTTTCAATGGAAAAGAAGAATTGAAATAAAAGATCCACACAAGCCGTGGATATAACTATTACAACACGTTGCTAATAGCACATTGCACTACTAAAGATGCAAAAAGTAAAACACATAAGTGACAGCATAATCATCATTGCCTGATTATCAACGTTTGATACTGAATGGTGCACTTTGTCTTATTGAGCTTCATCGACTTGTAAGAGGAAAGAGGGGGTGTCAGTGGCTTCGATTATGATGTAACTTATATGGAGCACCCACAATAGTACAACATACTATTAACAATGCATTGAAACAATCAATCAAGTGCAGTATGAAAGAAGTGAGCTGAAGGAGAGATAACAATGTCATGATCAACATGTTCTATTTTTTATGCTAACATTGTTTGTTTCCTTGTGTAGGTATAGGTAAAGTCATGAAGTTGAAAATTATTCAAAGGCCAAGCATGTGGAGAAAAATAGGCTCCCACAAGGGTAGAGCTCAGCATGCTGCCCTATTCATTAAATGGGCTGATTTTAAAAGATACTTTATCATATTCATCAAATGAAATGAGAATAATTGAAAGAGTAAAACAGAGTTATCCATCAAGCAATGAAACCAACTGCTCATTCATAACGACCAGGGTTGCTTTCTAAAGGCTACAGGTGAAGAGTGAGTTTAGTTCACTTAAGGAATTCAACTGAGTACATTTACATCAAAAATTACTGAGTTTATTCATGTCATGTGCTGATCGTAATCATATATGTCATGCAAGTTTTAGTTCATCAATTCTTTCTCGGATAGTGAATAGGCAAAAATTATGTCTTAATGTTTTGTTTTAACTTTTAGCATGAAAGAGAATATATTTTAAAAGTAGTTTGATAAGTGGAACATAAAAATGCATGAAGAGTACCATGTTGCCCAAAAAGTTCAAAAGGCAGATAGTGCATTCAAATGACAAATGATAGCCACTTCTGGTTTAACAGTTTCCTTCCAGAATGGTGCTTCTGAGGCTTTAGATATGCATATGAACTAGTGAATAGAAGAAGTTCATGGTGTTGTAATGTTCAATCTAAGCCTCTATATAAGGTCTATGAGTAGAAAGCTATGTTGCTGTATGGTAAGATCAAAGATTTCAAAAAGGAGAACATTTCTAAGTGCAAAGGAAAGTAGTTTGATATAGTAACAAGCATCAGTGATACAATACTTGGACATGGAGTACTAGTTAATAAAAGCTACAACAAGGACAACTAACTCAGTTTGGTTGGAATGGTGTTTCAAACAAGATCATTTATCAATGCTTATCAATGTTTAAAGTAGGGCAGCAATCACTATTCATTCAAATTGATTTCAGAGAGTTACTTCAACAAAATTGTCAAAGCTAGACTGTGGAAGTCCAGAAGCCAAGGGACACTGCTGTTTGCACAGAAAATATGCATGGGTACAATATATTTAGGAAGTCTTTCTCTTCACAATGCATAAGCATAGAATCATGCTAGAATTGACAAAATCCAAATGCCTTAGAAGCCCAAAATTTGCAATATTATTGGGATTACTAATCTTTTATATCTTAAGCAAATATTGCATAGCAAAGATTGTTTTATTATATCTTCAAGGAGTTATAAGTATCAAGCAAGTGATCATTCCAGAATATTAAAGAAAGAGCAAGCAGTTTATTTCCAGAAAGAGTTTATGAGGTGTCAGTTATGCCTAAGAACAAATGACTAGGTATAGTCCATTATGACTCAATGTTTTAGCTAAAAGTCCTACATAAGTGCTAAAACAAAAAAGTAGGATTTCGCTTTAGATCAATTGTGATTTGAGATCTTAACCATGACAAGTTCTGTCTCAGGGGAGGTAGCATGAGTTCAATGTTCCAGTAATGCAGAATGTAGATTAAGGAAGGATTTTGAATGACTTAAAGAGTCTCAGATTTTTTTTACACAGAGAGCAGTTTTCCAATACTACAAATGGGCTTAAAAAATGGAGAGTATCAGTGTTCATTCAAATGTCTAGGAGGAAGTCCTGTTAAAAGTTAGAACTTATACAACATTTCTACAAAGAAGGATGAGAAGTAAAAATGTCATGAGAATCTGATTTTCAGTATTTCTGGTTTACTTATATGGATGTGTTTTTCAAAGCAGCAAAGTAAGTATTTTGTCTTATGAAAGTTTTCAAACAAGGCATAGTTTCCTTATCACTGTCAAGCATTTCTATGGAGGGAATTAACAGGCACAAAAATACTAATAAAAGCAAAGCATCACTAGTTATTTGAATCAAAACCCTAAGAGTAAATGCAAGTGGATATACAGTTTTGTCTCCATTTACAAAATTATCCATGATCAGAATACATAAAGCATATTTTGTTTCGTTTCTTGTGTTACCCAAGAGAGGGATTGTTAAGAAAATTTAAAGATAAATGTAGAGAGGAGGTAGGTCATGCATCAAAGAAGGAAGAGTACAGTTTTCTTCAAAAATAGACTAATATCTATGTTTCAGGAGTACGAAATAGAACTGTTCTCAATTATCTATGGTACTCACATGTGGGTTTGCATTCAAGGTGTAGAAAAATGTAATAATCTACGATACCCATTTTGGGTTTTACATTCAAAAGCAGTATAACTACAAAATATGAAAATTTCCATGCTGGTTCAAGCCTCATAGTAGAAGAAGTGCAGTTTTCATCTAATTTTCACAATACCCATGAAAGAGATTGCAGGGAATAACAATAAAATGTAATTTCTGTAATGAATCAAGTGTAATGAATCAAGCAACATAAGGGAAAAAGGATAGTGTTATTCCAATTTGTATGATACCCACAAGCAGATATACACTCAGATATACATAAAGAGGAGTTTGATGTTCTGGGTGAGCCCAAAATTTAAAAGAATTCTTTCTACAATGCACTTTTGGTTCGGCCTAAACATGGCCAAAATCTATAAGTAGAGAAGGAAGTTCTTTAAGTTTCTGAAGATCAATGTTTAGCGAAAGAAGTTACTAGTTCATATTTCTGATGGAGCTCTCTAGTCGTGGCCAAAGTTGCAGATAGCTTCCAAATGCAAGGGGTTCGAGTTCTTTAGAAGATAACCCAGCTCTTAAAGTGGGTCGAGAGCACAACAATGATGGATATGAGCACAAAAAATGCAAGATAAGGAGATATTAGAGTGTGTTAGCCGCAGCCATAAAGCCATAATGAGCAGAAATGAAACCACCAAATTAACTTACCTTGTGCTCCAAGGCAGAAGCATAACCTGAGAGATCTATCATGGAGCCTTCAATGAAGCTCGAGCTCATGATGGCATGGAGGAGCAAAGGAAATAAAAGAATCAGAGAATAAGTTCATACATTCCACAGCCTTAGGGCCTTTTTGCATTCAATAATGATGTGAAGGAACTTCGATACAGACAGAACAAAGCTTATCCATTGGAGTCTTAGTCGACTAATGGCATGGAGAAGAGTATCAGAGCATTTGAGTTCAAGTTCAACTCAGTCATGGCAGCAACAAAGCTTCTTTCTTTTAAACTAGAGAGTGCGAAATGAGTGATCATTAGTGTTTGACTTTTTTTTTATCAAAACCCTAATTCGACCCTATGATGATCATGAATATTCGATTAGAACACATGTTGAATTTCAATGGAAGCCGAACCTTTGCATTATGACTTATTAAAATCTAAGTCCAAATATGAGGGGGCCGAATTCCTAAGTTGGCCTATGGGTTAGGTCTTGGTGATTTATTTCTTTTGCCTTGGTGAAATGTAAAGTGGTGAAATATGAAGCCTTGGGGATAATATTGATGGATATCTTGTGACCTAAGATTAGGTTTTGATGCCATATGATCTAGGTGCTTTTGTTTAAGGTCAATGATCTTTTTAGGGTTTTATTTTTAATTGATTTTAGAGAAATCAATGAAGATTGAGGTGTTTTGATTTTTATGATTTTTTGAGAAAATCAGAATATTGTAATGGAGAAATAAGGAGATTTTCTTTTTTGCAAAATATTTTCAATCTTTAATTGCAAAAAATAGATTAATTGTACAAATTTGCATCTTGTAAAGAAGAATCATAAAGCGATATTCTATAAATTGCTTTGTGTTTTCTTGCTATTTTTAGCAAATCTTTTATTGACTTTTTCTCTTGGTCGGATTTCAGACCTATCTTGGATAGATAAGGTCTTTTTTGAGCTTTTAAAGCAAGATTAGCCTATTTTTAGAGGCTTGACAGTGTGATCATGAAAGCATTGTGCTTTTTTCCACTTTTAAGCAGTTTTTGAGACAGTTAGAAGCCTTTTTTTCTTGAGCTTTTTCTGAGCTCAGATTAGGGTTTCTTAAGGGCTATGTATTGAGAGACTTAGTCTTTTTCTCTTCTCAGTAGTTCAGATCAGAGTTTCTTGCTCATACACTTTTTTGAGCTTGTAAACCTTTTTGGTACTCAATTTCAGATTCAGGCAAAGACTCTTTCAATTTTAATAGAACAATAGATTTCTCCTTCTTATCTTTTGTCTCAGATTTTGTAATGGAAATCTAATGTATTTGTGTTTTCAAATCAGAATCCTTTTATGTCTTGTTATAAGGTTGTGTTTCAGAATTACATGTTTCAGGCTACATGTTGTGTTTGTTTTTTTAGATCTTCATGCAAATCATTGATGGGATATGTGCCAATGAGATTGTGAGAATTACTGTAATAGAGAAGCTATTATGAGTGGTTAAGTCTGAGTTTTCAGAAGTTTGGTGAATCATCTGTTAGTCATAGGCTTTATTTTAAGTTATCTTCTATCCCTTTCCTCAAAGTTTGTTTTAGAATAGAATTCATCATTCGGAGAACTAGCTCACTCTAGAGATTCCTCTTTCATTTAGATCACCCACATCTAAAAGAGGTTTCCATGTTTCAGTAGGTTGCTGAATATTGCATTTAGCAGGGTGCAAATCTATTGACAACAACTTTATTCATAACATCTAGATCATTTTCCCTAGGGATCCAATTTTGAATTATTGGAATCACTATCCCCTGATCCCTATCAATATTCCTTATTGCTTCAAATAGAAAAGAATACAAAGAATCTATAGAGGGCAGTTTATTATCCACCTTTTCATTTAAATGCTCCAAAATAGTAGTAACAATTTATTTTTATTTTGAAAGAAAACCCTCCTCTTTTACCCTTAGTGATGTCTGTAATTGATCAATTTTCTGCATGAGTTGCCTCTTTGTTGGATCAACAGAGCACTCTATTTCTTCATCAACTTGTTCTAGAGGAGGGGTAAGAGTAGGATTTTGAATGGGAGACCCTAGTGTAGAAACATTTGGAGAAGCAGGAGGCATTGACCCTACTATGGGAGGTGATGTACTGGTTCCTAGAGCATTGGATATTTCCCTAGTATGTCTATACTTGAACCTTTCTACTTCAGTTTGTAGCTCAACATTCCTCTATTGCATTTTACTATATTCTTCAATTAAAATTTTATACTTCTTCATTAGGCTCTTTCTTTCAGCCTCCTCCCTTTTAGCAGTCTTTTGGGCCAACTTGGCCACATTCACAGTTAAACTAGTGGCTTCGGTTTTTGTAGTCTTTGAAGCCATCCTTATTATTAATACTCCTTTGAAATTTGGATTAATATCAACAATGTCTAGCTTTTTTCCACGTGGAGCCAATGCCCAAATTGCCAAGGTATCATATTCTTCACTGAAGGCAGAGTTTTGTAATGCCACCTTAACTTCTTCAGAATCCTGAAAAGGATTCTTAGAATTTATAATGGCATTGAAAGCCACTGCATCTGTGATGTCCCATTCAGGAAAAATCAAAACACTAGCTTGATTCACTAGTTGTCTTCCTTCTTCATGAGTGATTTTTTGAACTCTTCCATTATTCCATCTTTCACTTCTTCATCATTCTCCTGATTTGACCTATCAGGCCTTAGTTCTCTTCTCTCCTTGCATTTATTTTGATATTCCTCAAATTTCATCCTCCATACCAATTGCAAGAATACAAGAGTCTTTACAAATGCATTGTCATCTAAGAACTCTTTGCAAGCCTCCATTCTTGCATCCTACAGACTCTTACCCTTCATATCCAAATCAGATAGAACCAATTTAGCTGACCTAGGAGGGGATGACATACCGACCTGCATGTCTTGATTAGTAACAATAATTTCATCTGTGAGATCCTCAGGTAGGTGATCAATTCTTTGCCTCTTAGGGCTTGGCTTAGGTGGTGGTGATGGGGGACTGCGCTCTAGTGAAGATTTTAATTCAATGATTTTGATAGCCCCACGTACTTTGAATTTTAGGCCTAGTCATGAAGGCGCCTTCATTATTTTCTTCCCTTTTCTGTCTACTTCTTCCTCATCACTGGTAGTATCCATTTTCCTCCTATAGATGGGCCACCTTTCTGTAGGCTAACATACTAGCCTTGTTTCAATTGGCATATCACTTTGTCCTTGCATATCCAAACTTATCCTTAAATTTATCTTTTTGGTTGTCAAGGTGTCCATTATCTCCTTGAAATTCTTCATTAAAAAATCAATTCTCTTATGGTATGGAGTGAATTCCATCAATGGATCATATGTCGGATCCATTTCATGCACAATATCCAGTAGCTTACTATAAGCTATCCACTTATCCTTGTTCAATTCCTATCTATTTAAATCAAATTCATTCCTGATCAGGTCCTCAGGGAAATTGAACTCATGTGCAAATTTTCCACCTTTTATTCTATTTCCGAAAAGAGCAAAGAAACCTTCAGGATCATGTTGTCACCTTGGACCAAATCTCAAATGGTAATAAACAAAGAATTTTTCAAAATGTGTCTAGCCTCCCTTTGAAAATATAAAGTTAGACACTACTGTATAATCATGGAATAATGTTCCCTTCCCCTTTCCAATTAGGTTATCTTCATGAATACACCCCATCTACCACATAACTTCTGCAAACCCTAGTCTTGGTGGCACATTGTATGGCAGTATGTGAGGGGTTCCTTGAAATCCTTATATTATCAGGACAATGCTGATTGGATATGGGATAATGTCACCCCACTTATGTAAAACCCTCAATTCTAGTTTCCTCTCCTTCAGCCTAAGGAAATCATGCACTTCCTCAGGGAACCTAGGTAGATTTACCATCAATCTAGCCCTCAATCTTGTAGCAAAATAATTATCAAATTGCACATAACTGGTGCTTTCCTTATTACAGGAAAAATCTGCAGCCCATATCTGTACTAGCAATCTTTCTCCATTAATTGATTGTCTTAAGTTCATCTTCTTAGCAAAGAAATCAGCATTCCTAAACAAGAACATATGCATCAACATGGAATACCAAAAGAATTGAGTACTAGTATCAGCATTCTATAGCTTCGACAGTCCTTCATCTATCCTCTCCACCAAAAAAGAAGCAAAGTCATATATTATAGAGAAGTTAGGGTGTTGTATTTGCACCCCCATGAACATGTATGCAATTTGCATTACTGCACCAGGGCTGAAACCCAAAATCTGACATAGTGAATAGAAATTAGCCAAGAAAGGCTTTCCAAAACAATTCAATCTGAAGGGTTCCTGGTCACTAGGGCTGATGTGAAATTGTGAACCCCCTGCCTTAACCAGATGAGGTGGAAGTAGCTTAACCCTAAAAAGAGATTTCAATTTTGTATACTCCTGCTTCATTTCTTCAAGATTAATAGGAGCCAAGTCATCACTTGGCTCATTCAAATCAAAAGTATATTTGATAACATCTCTGTTAATTTCTAATAGAACCCCTCCATCATTATCTCTGATTACCCATGTGATAGGGTCATATCTTTTGGCCACTGCTCTAAGTAAGTCCACATTAGGGAACACATTTGGAACAACCAGCTTTCCCATGTCATACATCCATCCATTTGAAAAAGGATGAGGCAAATTCCTCTATCCATTCCATAATCTAAACATTTCTAAGCCTGTGAGTGGAACCCTAACATCAACAATGTTGGAATTATTACACACCAACCCCTCCCCTAGGATTTTCCCTCGCATCAACAACAAACCTTTCCTTCTGTCATTTGTTGATAATGGAAATTGATCTAGGAAATCATCGTACAAGTTTATTTTCAAATACTCAATGTGGCCAGAGTGCTGCTTGGTTGGCGCCATTTTAGACAAACTAGGGCCTCACTACAATGTTACACTTCAAGTGGCTATGACTAAGTAGAGATAAGAAATTACAGAGTAAAAATACTGCAATTCCTCACAATTTATGATTAAACAATAGCCCTAACAAAAGATTTTAATGAACTCAGTGACAAGCATAGCAGACCCCCCCTTCCCAAATTTAGGTGTAGAATGACTGGGAAATAGAGAAAATTAACTCACAACTTTTTTTGCACAAACTCCAATTTCTAGCTATAGCTGCTTGCAATTTCACCTTTGGCCCTGCAACTATTTTCATGAAATACTTGGATGCTTTGTGATACAAATGAGAAGAGTAAATTTATTTCATGTCGATCAAATCTTGCCAGTAGATGTCTCATCCACCATTAAAGCCCACTCACTGGTTGCATGAAGGGCTCCAACCATAATTTAATACATATTTAAATTTGAACCGTTGATCCTTCAATTTGATCAAATCATCGATGAACATCTTCAAAATAGGCTGAGGAAGGAATGCCATGTGGCGGTTACCCGCGATATCACAATCCTTTGATTTACCATCGCGAGATGGTAGGAACCATCGATCTTTTTACCATAAATCCTACTCCTTCAAAAATGGTCGTCGTCCTTTCCTTTAACTGTTGAGCAACTTTTCCCTTAAAATCATAACATCTACATTGAAATAAAACATGTGCATCTTACAAGTGAATTAGTAATCTGCCCCGTAATACATTTAAAACCGGTGAATACTTTCTTCACTCCTTAGGCTTCACTGGATGAGACACGTGGCAGGCACGGTCTGCGACATCGCAATCCCAAAATTCATAATCGTAGGATGGTGGGAACCATCAATCTTGAAGAGACATCTCATCAATGGTCATGTAGATTTCATCCTTTAGGAAGGGAACGCCACACCCACCCGTGATATCGCAATCCTTGTAATCCTTGATCGCAGGATAGCGGGTGTTGTTGATCTCGTTCCTTTAACACAGTTTCTAGCCATGTCGTTAACCGTCGAGCAAATTTTTCAGCGAGATTATAACATATCCGTTGATTTAGAACATGTGCATCTCGAGAACACTTTAGTAATCCACCCCTTAATACATTTAAAGTCATATAGTGTTTCCTTTACTCTTTAGGCTTCATCGGATGAGACACGTGGTGCCCACCTGTGATTTTGCAATCAACCCAAGCACCATTGTAGGATAATTTCACAATATCCCTTAGGTCTCTCTCTCACTCACTCACTCCCTCTATCTCTCTCCCCTTAACCCTAAATCCTAAACCCTTAACCCTTAATAAACCCTCTACCCTCTACCCTTAACCCTCCCTTCCTGTATCTCTCTCCCACTCCCTCCCTCTCTCTCTCACTCAAGTCTCTCCCTCCTACCTCCTCAACCA
>VDFB02193867.1:49504222-49590394 GCA_007258455.2 Sequoia sempervirens | reverse complement strand
GGACATATTGATTTTAGAAAATGATACCCACTCGTACTTTATGTAGCTCTCAAAAAGGAAACCAAAAAGGACAGAATCTACATCATGACAACGAGACAACGATATTTTGATAATATGTAAAAACTGGAAAAGAATGAATATTATATGTTAATGACCGAATGGAATATGTTAATTAATGAATGTTATATGTTAATGAATGAATGTTATATGTTATTAATGGATGAATGAATGTTATATGTTATTAATGGATGAATGAATGATTAATGTTATATGATTGGGTATGGGGAATTGAGAGTGATGTGAGGGGGGGGGGGAAGGGGCCAAATGAGCTTCCATCACGTGGTTGGCCCTGTTAAGTAGAGAATATTAAACTATTCTCGAAACAAAGAGAAGCTCAATAAGGTAATGTACTTTTCAATATAAGAAATGCATCATTTTTAGCATCAAACCAATATGCAGTCTGTACGCATGATCAGTCATCAGTGTTCGCAATGGTACATTTCCACGAATATTTTTTTATTTAAAAAAATGATTCTTCATCGCAATTTCAATGAAAAACACTGATGAATCAACAAAAAGGTTTGACAAAGTTTCTATAGCTGCGACGAAGGTTTCCTCATAACTCATTTCCCATTTCATCGCCATTGCGACGAACTTTTGGCGTTCTTCCAACACTATGCCTTACTATTTTCGTCGCAAGGTCGACGAACTATTGGTGTTGTTTTGACGCTACTACTTGCCTATTTTCATCTTACTTTCAATGAAGTTTTGGTGTTTTTTTGACACTACTCCTTGCCCATTTTGTCGAAACGGCAACGAATGTCTGTTGTTGTTTCGATGCTACTTCTTCCCCACTTTGTCAAACTGGTGACAAACTCTTGGTGTAATTCGTCAGTGGATACACAAATTTTTTTTCACTATTCCAATGAACGTCCAAGCCATTTCACGATGTCGACGACCGATGATTCTTCGCCATTATTTCGACATTCAACTCATCGTCGGCCTTGCGACCAAAAAATAGCAACAATTTTTTTTTCTCCATTTCGTCGCTAGTCCAACAAATATTTGTTGAACTACCGACGAATGTATGTTAGAGAATGATGTCAAATTCAGTAGTGCTACAACATCATAAAAACATCCCAAAACTTTCCTAAAATGGTCCTAATCCTTAACAATGCTAGTCATAAGACCAAGGTCATACTTTGAGGAGTCCCTTCACTTAATCATGAAGAAAATCCAAAGCCCAAGGTCATACTTCAAGGATCCCCATTGCCTAATCATGAATATAATCCAAAACCATATATACTCTGAGGTGGGTCAAACTTTTTTCTTGGTGATGATGAGAACTTTGTAGAAATCTTAGGCCATCTTGATGATACTATTGAAAAGGGAAATACCACCTTAATTTTGGAATCATACACCACTCCATCTATTATTCCTCCATCACCATCTAATAAAATTCCTATCTCAAAGCATATTAGTCTTACACCAACATCACCATCCAACTTCACAAGCTCTAGTCCATCAACCAAACAATGCTTTGACCATTTTCTCCAAAGGCTACTAGCACGAAATACATCATCCCCATCCTCCGAGACCCTTGTTGATGAAAATTTTGAAGAGTTATGTGCAAAGAAATCTAAGTCCTCAAACACAAATAATATTGAGCAATCCTACCATGTAATGCATCTATCTTCATCTCCCATAAGTCAAAATAAACCTCATGAGTCTTTCACCCAAGTTAACGAATCTATACAACCATCCTCTCCTATCATACCATCTACATCCCTACACATCAAGATCAAATTATTCTTTCCACTCCATCCATGATACCAAAAATCTCCAATGCTCTCCAATCTTTGACCAAGATACCATCTCCCAAGAACCTCATGATTATCCCTTTATCTCTTTTTGTTTCATCCAAGATGATCCCCTTCCATCTCAAGAGAAAAGCATCCTTCCAAGACCTCCTTCCACCTCATCTAATGAATCCATACCATCTCATGATTCCATTGCATCCCAAGAGCATGATAATTATTCCATCATATCCAATGTTGTCCTACCATATGATAAAGATTTGCTTTCTACAAAATCTCAGGATTCCCTTCCTCATCAAGATCAAGATATACCTGCATTCCAGGATACCCTTTCATTCCATGATGAGGTTCATCCTTCTCATGATCAAAATATTCCTTTCATGCCACTTCATGATGATTCCATACCTAATAAAGAGAAATTTATTCCATCTCCTACACCTCGTGATCCTTTTCCAAGTCAAGACCAAAGTACCCCATCATCCCCATGTCAAGACCCTATCACACCTATTCAAGATATCCATGAACCCCATACCTATAAAATGGGTTCCTCTATCTTTATCCACTCTGGTTTACTTCCAATACCTATCCTTTCATCCATATCATATCCTCCTCAAAATGGAATTGCAACTTCTTTCATAAATAATACATATCTCGTTGGCAAACGAATGTGTCAAAGTATGAACTACAAAGGAAAAAATTAGGCATTCATGAACAAGGTACCCTAGAACCCTTTTATATCTAAGAAAATACATATTATCATGGCCTTGGTTATACACCTCATGCTCAAGACATTGGTACCCATCAAAGTCTAGATTCCATCAAAATAAACCCAAGTATCCTAGTCCATCAATCCTTCCATCTATCCTAGGTCCTTATCCTAGACCATCAAACCTTCCATATATCCTTGGTCCTTATCATCCAAACTCTAGTCCATCAACTCTTCCATCCATATTGGGGCCCTACATCCCTCCATCTCCTATTCATCAAGAACAACAAAGGTACACATCCTTGATGCCCTCTCAAAATTCTACCTACATTAACCCATCCATAATACCTCTATATCATTCATCTCCATCCACCTATCTCATTGATCTTGGAAGCAATTTGGGTACCAAATGTCAAAATATTCAATATGAAAATCCACATATAGCAAAGGATCAACATGTCTTCTTGAAGAGACATGCAAAAATAAAAGAAAATCTGATCCAAATTCAAAAGAAAAAAATTCAAAGGCCACAAAGGCCCACAAAGAAAAAAGAAAAATCTCAAAGGCCACAAAGGCCCATAAAGCAAAAAGAAAAATCTCAAAGGCCACAAAGGCCCACAAAGAAAAAATCAAAGTCAAAAGCTATGTAGATTCCTAAAAGTCTCATAGAAGCAATAAAATCTAAATTGGCATCCAAATTTTCTAATCCAAAAGCTTCCTCCAATCATCCATCTAAAAACTTGTCACCTTCAAACTCCATTTTTCCTCCATCATTCCACCACCCTTCAAGGTGTGTGCCAATGTTGATCTTTCCATCCTTTCCATCTATCCATAAGCAAGCCTTACAACCTCCTATCCATTATCCAACATTCATCCCCCATTATCCTCCTTTAATCCAAACCTTTGCATAAGTCCTTAGCTTCTTCCATCATACCATTAATCTGCAAATTTTTATGAGCCTCATGCTCATTTCCATGGTTTATTAGACCACATATTCAAGGGATATTAGCTATGAAACTTGATACATGATTCCTTCCTCCATCTCACTATCATGCATACATTGTCTTCCATATTCATTTATCCCTATCCATATCCTATCTTCCATATTTTTCTTGCACTCTACACTTGGGGGAAAGTTTCATCCATCCTATCATTCATATCCATTATCCCCTTTCCGTTCATCCTTTACCTTTCCACCTTTGATCTTGAAAAGGTTAAGGATCTTCTTGAACATCATACATCTTATCCTATATACTTTATCCATATCTTCCATACCATATCCTTCACCTTATCCATATTCCATCATTCTTTCTAAATACATCCTTTCTTCCCTTCCTTGGTCTTGATGAGGAATAGGGGAAAAATACTTAGGCATTGTGTCCATATCTTATCTAGTTAATCTTAATCATCCTATTCATTATCCTTATCCTTGCATTATTCCATTCCATATCTCCTAGCTTATCAAAATCCATGTCCCATTTTCTTCCTTTGTTCTTGATGAGATTAGGGGAAAAATTACAAAGGCATGCTTTGGATTTCCTTCATATCCTTATGCATTACTATTCCATCATAGTTCACATCCGTATCATTTATCTATGATTACACTACCCTGGGGTGGGTTATCATGTCCCTTTGCAACCTTGAATCTTATCATTCAAATCATATTTGAGTCTAGATGTAAAATATTATCCAATCCTCATATCTTTTGTCAATCAATCATCAACCTTCATCAATCTTATCGTACTTAGAGGAATCAATAATCCTAAGTACTTATCGTCATCATGCCTTATGGAATCAATCATTCATGGTATCTTAATCAATCAACCATTATCATCTTTCGAGAAAAGATATGTTGCTTGTGTGACATGTTTTGTAGTGAATATTTCATTGTGATTTATCGTTTATCCATGGTTGCATTACCTCTACTGTGGAAGATCTTATTCCTTAAATCAATCTATCATATTTAATCTCACTCCATCTTTAAAAATTCAAAAAAAATCATAAAATTTCCTAAGAAAATCCATAAAAAAAAATTCATCAAATGTCATGAAAAAAATCTTTAAAAAATCATAAAATGTCCTGAAAAAATCCAAAAAAATCATAAAATGTCTTAAAAAATCCATAAAAATCATAAAATGTCTTGAAAAAAAAAATAAAAAAAAAATCCAAAACCAAAAAAAAAATCCAAAATTCCAAAAAAAATGACACTTTCAGATTGCCACACAACTTTGAACTTCAACAAAATCAAAACACACCACAATTGGCAATCAAGCAAGCATAACAACATATATATCAATCCATCTTTCAAATCCAACGAAACACATAAACTATGACAAGAATTAGTTCTACATTGACACATGAAGCCTGTTTATTTGTCAATCTTTGAGTATTTTATGATTTTATCTTTGGTGGCATGTCTTTTAGCTTCTCGAGGATGTCTTGGACCAGAGAGGCGAGGATGGGGCATGTTTACTTGTTTATTATCTATGGATTGTTTCTTATTCACATGATGACTCGTCTTAAGACATGGTTATTCAAAATCATTGAGGACCTATGAGTCTAGTGTGGATGAGAGCATTCCTTGTCTTATAGCGTCTTCCATGCAATAAGTATACAAGTCATCTAAGGTCCTTATACCTAGATGCTTATACTTCACTACTAAATAAAAATGCAAATAGTATTCAGGTCATCTAGATGTTCATGTTATTTAGACGCTTATACTAATTTTTTGACATAATAAGCTCTATGATGATAAAGAACTCTGTAAAGCACAAGAAGCTTCATTATATCTCTTTTCATCTATCATTTATTCTATCATTTGTTTCCTTCATCATTTCATTTTCTTCATGATCCTTATTTCAAAGAATGATTAATTATTTTATCTAACTGATACCTATCTTTTGATATCAAATCAATCAATCTGCTCCTTGATCACTCAATCATTGTATCAATCATTATTTTTCACTAGAATCAATATCAATTAGCTTAATCATCTCAATCATCTTATCAACCTAGCCATATTGATCATTTACATCAATTTTTCAATTATGCCCATCAACTGTGCATTTTCATCAAATGTACATCACTACTTAATTACTCGCACAATATCAATTATCAAACTTTATCCTTGTGATCTATCGAGAGATTAATATTATCACAACTTGTTTGATCAATCTCTTGATGGGGCATACCATCATTATCATCATCCTTACTAGGATATCCCTGGGGCATGTATCAGTTAATCAATCTTTTTTCTTTGAAACAACGTGACATGCTACATTGTCTCAAAGAGGAGAAAAATGTAGATGCATAAAAATGTCCTTGCAATCATTTTTATCCATTGCATATTTTAATTGATCATCTACATAATCATATCTCCATAAAACCATTAAAATATTATAAGCATTTATAAGCATTTATTCATAACCATAATCCATTTACATAATCATTTAGTCATTTATCCATTATTTATCCATTTGTATATTTCATTATCCATCTCATAAATATTTATCATTTCATTAATCATCAGCATATTCATAAATTATTTAACCATTTCATTAATCATTAATATATAATCGCTTAAATACATCCATTACACATGCATAATCATTATACTCGTACATTAAATATTTCCATTCATCATCATATTCATATGCATATCTTTTATAAGTCCATTAATTCATCCATTTTCATTAATCATTAAAATGCATTCATATATTTCATTAAATAATTTAAAATTCATAAATCAACTTCCATGAAATTAGCTCAAAATTGCACATTTTGAGCTTTCAAACACAAATCATGGCATACATCACTCCACTCATTTCTCATTTCTCATTTTCACATTATTATTCATCTATAAAAACCTCCTCCTCACTTTTTGGGATACACATTAAAAAAATATCAATCTTCTTTTCCATTCATTGCAGCTTCTTGTTCCACATCTGCTCATAAAAAAATCTAAGAGAATCGAATGCATAAATCAATATAATTGTGAAATAGGAAAACAATTTAGCTGATTTTATTTTGAAGGCATTTGATTTAGTTTTTGCATAGTTTAGTTTTCATTTTGCAAGTTTTTTTATCTAAGAAATGCTTCATTGAGGTTATGTTGAAATATTGATTTAGGGTTTGATAGATTAAATTAGTTTTTCAATTTTCAGCATAAACATTGGCAATAATTGAGAAAAGATAATACTTTTCAAATTATTAATACTTTTTATTGCAGCTCACCAATTAAAGAAACCTTAGAGAAATGTTAATGAGTCTGATGCAGGCTCAATTGTTAAAGGCTATCTACAAAAACATTGTATCTTTATTTTTCTAGAATAAATAATCTCACTTGGGATTTAAAAAGAATGATTTTATTCCATGTTTGGTAAACTTGTGACCCTTATGCTCTTCCCAAGCACCTTGCGTGACTTAAGAATTAGAAACACCATGTGTTTGCAATTTTGTTGTTTAATTGATGTGTAGTGTTAACATATGCTCTCCCCTCGTGACACTAAAGAACAATCTTGGGGATCAAAGTTGCACTGTAATCATTTAAATTAGTAGTGAGAATTTCTTGGGGACCTCATCACCCCAAGTTCTAATCTCAAGCATGTTTCTTGGTAGGCTATATAAATGGGGGAAAGCAGAAATTTTATCTCAAGGAGTAGATAACATCCTTCAAGCCAAGCCTCATGACCCTCAGTCCGTCGATATATGTATAGGTGAGGAGAAGATAGGAGACCCCTCTTGACTTGGGTATATCAGATGAGCTCTTTGTTCACAGTAGACCCCTACTACACACCTTGTTTTAGTAGCCTAAGCGCCTTTTAGTCATGACTTTTCTATGGCGTATGGTACAAAGATCAATGCTCAAAGTTACTCACTATGTCCTCCCTTGAGTCAAGATAGAATTTATTTTTGAGTTGCTATTTGTAGCCTCTCAAAGGAAGAATCCTCCATAAAGACACATTTCTTAAGATTGACCAAAAATTTGTCCTCTCTTAACCTTTACAAAACAACCCTCACATGTTATAAATGTTCATCCTTTTCTTTGCTAAAAACCAAGATGCCATCTAAATAGACAATTACAAACTTACCATGAAATGGTTTGAGAACTTCATTCATCAACCTTATGAAGGTGCTTGGAGAATTTGTGAGTTCAAAAGGAATAAAAAACTTCTCATATAACCCCTCCTTTTTCTTTAATGTGGTCTTCATTTCATCTCCCTCTCTAATCCTTATTTGATGATACCTGCTCTTCAAATCAATTTTGGTGAAGTATTTTGCTCCACTCAAGTAATCCATCAAATCATCCATGCAAGGCAATGGAAAACTATATTTTATTGTAATCTTATTAATGGCTCTAGAATCCATGCACATACAACATTCTCTATCCTTTTTGGGTGCCAAAATTTTTGGTACTACACATGAGCTCAAACTCTCTTTTATCAAGCCTTTATCCAACAATCCTTGCACTTGTTTGTTTATCTTTTCATTTTCCTTGGGACTCATTCTATATGCTTCCCTGTTTGTTAAGATTTATCTCAGTATCAAATCCATGCAATGACTCATAATTTTAATTGGTGGAAGTCCATTTGGAAGATTGATGAGGGCGCAAACCTGAGACACAGAAAATAACCCACAAACAAGAGAATAATTTTATTATTCAGAAAATGGAACTTCTTACATGCAGAGGACCTCAAATCCCCAAGTTCTATAACACATGCAAGGTACAGAAAGCTACAAAATAACCCTTTCGCAATATGCGAGCTTGTCCCCAAAAAGTTATCCAAAAATTAGAAAATTCGCCCATAAATAGAGGTCTCATTTGTTTGGAGCCAAAACAACAGTCAATTTGAGTTTAGGCAGTTTGGCGCCAAAAATTTACAACATGAAGTTCAAATTTCAAAAGAGCATTTGCAATGATATCTTCTAGAAAGTGCGCCAACTTCGCGGGGTCATAACTTTTGATCCATGCCTCCTATTCACGAACCGTTTGAACCGTTGGAAAGGTCTCAAAGTCAAGAACGCGCTCAAAATTTGCTACAGCAATTTCGGCAAGTTTCGGGGCTGATCTGGGAGCTCTAAGTGCCTCAAATCCCACTCGGAAGATTTTCAGGTGCAAATCTGGGAAACTAAAACTGTAATATCTTTCAACCTAGGAACCAAAGTTAAAAACCGTAAATTGGGAATTTCATTATGACAAAAAGGGTATCCAAAAATGTAAAAAAATCTAAAAACTAAGAAACTTGAAATTTAACAATTTTTGGGTGATGCAAGATTGCCTTTACACCACTGGATGCTTCGGCATCAAAGATCCTTCATCAAAATATCATCATAATCTTGTAATATTTTCTTGATTTCTTTAGGAATTTCCAATTCTTAACTTGCTGCCCCAACTTCTTGAGGTCCAGAAACCAAAGCATAACATAGTTCTTCTTCTTTTAACTCCTTCAAAAATTGGTTAGCATTGATTATGCATACCTTGGTATCACTTTCCACTTCATTTTGCTTCTCTTTTAGTGGGTTCATGACATACTTTTTCTTGTCCTTTGTGATTGTGTAAGTGTTTGCTTCACCATCATGTATTGCCTTTTGATCATACTGCCATGGTCTACCCAATAGGATATGGAATGCATCCATTGGTATGATATCACATAATATCCCATCCTTATAGTTACCAATCTAAAAAATTACCAAATATTGCTCACTCACCAAAATTTGATGTCCTTTTTTGTAGCCAAGTGACTTGATATGGTTTTGGGTGTTTCATTCTTTCCAACTTCAGCTTCTCCACCATCTCTTGGGACACCAAATTAACATAAGGACTTCCCCATCTTTTGGATCCACTTGTTCTATTTCATTTTTCAATTTTAGTAGTGTATGCTCTTCCAGTGTTTGTTCTATCATATTCTCCTCTCCCTCTTGAAGTTTCACCTTTGCCTCATGGAAAATTTCCTCTTCCTCTTGCATTTGTTCCATGACTTGTTTGTGACCAAATTTCTTCCTCTTCCTTTATGGGATCCCCTCTTCTATTATTTTCTTTCCCTCTACCTCGTGGAGGCTTTCCTCTTCCTTAAATATTCCTTGTTGTCTTCTTGCTAACTTCTCCATTGATTTCAGTGTATATTGATAGGCTTCTTCCACTGTCCTTGCCATGACCATTCTAAGTTCATCTTGGATATTGATCCTCAAACCATTTACATATCTTTCTACTTTCTCCTCATCATCTTCAGCATGTCCAACACGTATGCTCAATCTATAAAATTCCTTTGTGTACTCTATGACACTCAAATCCTTGTGTTTAAGGTTTTGTAACTTTTTTATCAAGTTGATGTGATAGTCCATAGGAAAGAATTTTTTTTTTTCAATTTTGTAACCATCTTTTCCCATTTTTTAATATTTTCCTTACCCTTCCTTTGCCTTTCAATATGTACTTGATCCCACTATAGAGATGTGTTTCCCCTCAACCTTGTGAAAGCATATTTTACCCTCTTTTTTTCAATGGCTTCCAAATCAAAATACTTTTCCTTTTCAACAATCCAATCAATAAGTTTTTCTAGATTCATACTTCCAATGTAACTTGATGGGTCCATCCTTGGTTTACTTCCAAGATTAAACAACACTTGCAAGAATCTTTCTTCATGTGCATCCTCTCCCTACATTGCTGTGACTTTTGGAACTTCTTCCTCATCTTCACTAATATCTTCAACAAGAACTCCTCTTCTCTGAGAAGTTTCTATGGATTTTAACCTTGTGATTCCCCTCAACATCTCCATGAGTGTTGGGATTTCTTCCCCTCATGGAGGTCTCCCTCTACCCCATCCTCAATGTGCCATTTCCTCTTCAAACTCCTACCATCCCACTTTGACATCAATTGATGTAGGTCATCAATTGAAAAACCTATGGGTTTGTCAATTGTTGTAGCCTCAACTACACAAAATCAACACTAGAAAGTAATATTTAAATAAATCATCAACACAAGATATTTCCTTTGCAATTAAATAAATTCTAGAGCAACACAAATCTGAAAATCAAACATGAAATCTTATATTGAATGATTCTTCAATTGTAGTGAACATCTACAGGAAAGAAATTTGAACCTTTATGCTCACTTCTATAGGAAACAATTCTAAACACACTAAAAATAAGCTTCAATCAACCCAAAATTACAAACTACATGTAGCAAAAACATCCTTCAATTTCTTGGTAATACAATTTTGGGCACCCAGGCAAGATTTTTCATCTTATGACACATTTTTCCCTATGTTCTTCCTCTATTCATCACCTGCAACTTCTCCAAAGTTGGGCATTGGAAATTTTCTCCCAAACTTGCCAGTCAAAACCACATTCAACAATCTCTCCTGGGTGTTGGAATCTTGCAATAACTCCCTTTCAAATTTTCTAGAAAAAATAAAATTTGGAGCCTAAAATGGCCTCCACAAACCTCTTCCTAACATCCCCAATCCTAGGCACCAAAAATTACCTACAATGATTAATTTCTCCACTCTTATTTATTCCCGAGAGTTACAAATAAAAAATTCAATTTACACAATCCTAGGCATGGGACTTTGGCTCCCTAAGTATATTTTTAAATTTGCAACATTTTCAACATTATTACAATTTTACTTCAAGGTATACAATGAATTTATGAAAAAGGGGCCCCAAAAGAAAGAGCTAAAGATGAGAGGGAAAAAAGTCACATGCACACAAAACCAAAAACACACCAAAAATAAAGATTTTTTTTGTGGTGAGTAGGATTCCTCTTCATCCTTGATGTTGCTGCATCAGGATGCATTATCCTCCATCTGTTGTTCTAGAATCCATGGGGTGTACTTGTGTTAGGGAAAAATTAAAATTGTTTGAGATTTTTTATAAGAATGAAAGATACAAATTAGATTAGTGAATGCGAAAATGTAATAGATTGATTTTATTTTTAGTTCATGGCTACCATGCGTGAGCATGAGGAAGGATCAATTTTATCTCTTCTTTAGAGTTTTCTATCAACACTCTTAATAGATATGGTGTTATTTGTTTAACAAGTGAGGATCTACTAGGTCTTCATGATGCCAAGTTATTAGTATTAAAAAATAAAAAAATCTTCCTCCTTTTTCAATCACCACATGCATGAAAAAAATAGCTATCAAAATCTATCTCATTAAAGGGATGGGAATTGATCCCTACTCCAAACATCTCACATATATTTGTCTATTCATATCATCTACCACCACTTGATCGAGATCATACCATTCCTTATCCTATCTAGCTCTTTGATGATCATAGTGCGACCATAGATCAGTAATCTAAGGATTTTATAGACATCCTCCAAGGTCATCATCTCCCCTATCAGGAGCATGAAGGTAGATATGTTTGCATCCCACCACTCCATCATATTCTTACCACTATTAGTATTATAAAATGAAAAAACTCAAGTAATATACTAAAAGGATAAAATATAGCCTTGGGGATGCTAATTCGTATGATTATTTTTATTAAGTAGGGAAAATAGAGACAATTAAGTGGCATAAGGAAATAAAAATGGTTGGAAGTTGAAGAAAGCTTTAGGTAGTTGTAATTTTGTTATAACATCTAATATTAGCATATGTAGTTATAATGGTAGATTTTGAAAAAAGTGGTTGTAGGCTGAACTCTTGTTAATTAAATAATTTTTTTTTGTTATAATCCATAAACAATAACTCTTCTATATTCTTTTGGATAATACATGAGTATATTATTTTCTCATCATCAAATTGAGGGGAGAGCTCACTCTCAGTATATCTTATTTATTATTTTCATTTTGTGAGTGTGTAGATTCTTAGATGTGATTAAATTGTTTCATGTTTTATTTAAGCTCATAATAGTAATTTTTTTTATTAATAAATGAGCATATTAATGTGCACCCCATGAGATAACAAGTAGAATTGATTTTTGAAGAGTGATTTCAAATAATTGATGTCTAAATAGATTCTAAAAAATATATTCTTTTATTATTTTTTTGTGTGTCCAAATTAAAATAGTCATAAGTTTGTTTTTGATAGTGGAATGATTTTTTTCCATGTTGTAGGTTACTTTGTTCATGTAGGAAACTATCCTATTCATGTAGCAGAGTCTAATGTTCCTATAGCAAATTGTACACTTTCCTAAAACAAATTTTAAAGAAGTCATCATATAAAATTTTAGTTGCAAAAATCCTTTGTTAACATTAATTAAATTTCATCTCATTTAGCTCAGTACCTATATTCCTTGAGCATATAATTGTTACATCTTTCACAATCTTATGTATCAGATAGACATAGGATTTTACTAAATCCCATGTCACAATATCAAAAACTATTTCATTAAATTAAGACTCCTAGTTTTGTCCCAAAATTCTAGTGTCATTGCCAAGGCATTAAAGGCCTATTATGTGATGCCCCCTTAGTTTGCTTATGTTTGGACAACCTCTTAGATTTGCATCTAGAATTTTTGATGTTGTGGCTAGACTTAATATTACTGTTTGATGGAACTATGACTTTGTTGGATGTTATTCAAACATTGTGATACTATGATGATTTGATATGGTGACTATTTGATGATACTTCGATGCTTAGTTTAATGTTATTGATGGCAATGTGATATTTGATGTTCTTAATTATATCATGTTTAGCAGATTAGTTGATTACTTACTTGAGTATCATGGTTATAACATTATGAATTGTTAGATGTGTGTGTTATCATGTTTGATATCAGTTGTTATGTGCCGGTGATGGAGAACAGTGTCGCATCACTCGCTTGTGAGCGCCCAACGACTATGATTTCCCTGTCACAATGTGTTTGATTATTTCCTTAATGCACATGTCTGACCCTTCATTTTACTGCAGGTTGTAGGTATAGGGCATCAAATCCACTTCATTATCAGGTCTGAGCATGCTAGAGCCCAATGGAGTTGTTTGGAGGTTACACTGGGTTCCCCACTTCGAGCTACCATCCTCATCAAGGATGAATCCCCTATGTTCCATCCCTTCTGTGAGGTCTGTTGGTATTGTTTCATTTTTGTGTGGTTGTCTTACTTTCATTTTACTTTGGGTCGATATCGTTTGATTGTTCCATTGTGAGTCATGATTATGACTTATGCTTTATTTGATTATTTCCTTAAAATTAAATTGACAAAATTGAAGGTTTGATTAACGAAAATAAAAGCTATAATAAATTAAAGAATAAATTTTAAATCAAACACGGAATTTAATTTTAATAAATTAAGATTCATTGTTCAAAATTGGATATTTTTAAATAAAACACACACATATATATAAGTGTATATAAATATATATTATTATGTTTGTGGTAACAAGATTCATGAAAGAAAATGAAAATAATAAATTATAAACTAAAGGGTTGCTCAATTGACTATTGTATATAAAATTTGAAATGGGATAAAATTTGACGGAAAGAAAAATAAATGAAACTTTTAAAATGGAAGGGATTCTCGGAAAAGAAGGTAACCAAAAAGTAGTGGAGGATTAATTAAATGGTAGTGGAGTTAACTCCATGAGGGCAATTGGTTTTCTTTTTTTGTCTCGAGTGCAAGAAACGGTTTTTGGGAATGATTTTTCTGTGAGTTTTCTTTCTGGTTTTGAATTTTTTTTTTTTTTTCCTATGAGTCTAATAAGCTTGGCTCTTGGAGATTTTGGAGTTCTTGCAAAGGTGTTAGATTGAATAGAGCTAGAATCTAAAATTGAAGAGTTGGAAAGTTGGTCTGGAGCTAGAACTCAACCGACATCTCTTTCAACCCAGTTATTCAAATATCCAGGTTATTTTCTGAAGAGTTTTCTCTCTCTATTTTAGAAATGAATGATTAATCTAAAGCTAAATGTAATAGTTTTCTTACTTTGTAGTTTTAGAGAAATCTTGAAGTTGATCAAACTTTGTTGCCTTCAATCTTCATAAAGACTCCTAGTCATTCGTTAGTCTGCTGTTGCAAATTCTAAGTTTGAACTTCGAGTGCCCTATTATTTTAGTCAATTTCAATAAATTGGACCTAGGTTGGATTGTATTCTTAATTATTTTTCCTAATCGTTGGAGTTGCTATTAGTAAACCTTTCAAGTTCTATTTTTTTAATCTTTGTTGTGTTGTATCATAATCGAATCCTTTAGGCATTTTAACATGCGTATGAGGAACCTATGAGTTAAGCGTTGTTAACTTTGAATCAGATTCAAAATTTTAGGGAGTCACTCTATACCATGCAATCCTTAGTTTTTCTTTTATTTATCTTGACAATACACTTTTTAAATCGTGACATTAGCTTCATCAGTATTAAGACCTTTGTTAGGAAGAGGCCTTTATCATAGAGAGTATCGCCCTATTATTCCAACTAGTTTAAGATATGTCCTCGTATGTGGTGAGATCATTGCTCCTGTGTATGGTCAACATATGGATTTACAGATGCTAAGTCGAATATATACATCTATGTAGTGGAATCAATAAAGCAAATTAGTCAACCACTGCCCCTGTCATTTGTTATACTGTCTATATGGATACATCAAAAGCACAATGAAACCGAACTTAAGCCAACTGAAATTAGTTTGTAGAGTCTAACAATATTTCTTTCCTATGAGTTATCTTAATTAGCTAAAGAGCGTATGATGTATTTACAGCTTGTATAGTAAGATATTTCCCGTTTCTTCCTTCGCCATAATCTCTCTTTACATGTTTGTATATCAAAGGCTATTAGAGAGTTTCGATTTGAATTTATATAAGCCTCACAAGGAGTTGTATGCGTTACGCGTGCCTTTACTGATGATATAAGTTGGGCCAAACGCAGCTCGAAATTACATCTTCTATTTGTAATTGGAGTTAATTCCTTGTATGCGCACACAGGGGGGTTTGATTGCAGTACAAATACCTTGAATTATGGATGAGTTAGTGATATCTTCAATTGACTCTGTAGAAATCTCTGAGATACGCCAAAAATAATCTCAGTTATTATGTTATCTCCAGTCTCCCACATTGTTCGACATTGGCCTTCAAGATAATTTGTTGTATTTTACCTTACCTCCCTGAAAATTCCTATAGATTTATGTTTGAAGATCATAACTAATTGTGTTCAGTCTGGTTGCCGCCCTATATTTAGTACCATCTTTTTGTGCATGATCAAGTACTCAGATAAGTGTGAGTTATTGAATCTCTTTTTCATCTATTTGTACTTTTGTAAAAAGAACTGTTAGTCTTCATGGATAAACACGTATTCTTCTCCTGTGAATTCACCTAAGTTATGGTTTTCTTGAGTCTCTATTTAATTGTTAGCTGCAGACGGTTCATTTGATATCTGTAGGCTTCAGTGAGTATGAGCTTTGATTCTCATTGCTACTGCGTTAAACAATAGTTTATTGTTAAATGCGTACTTAGTAATAACTGATAAAACAATTCAAAGTTACTTGTCTTAAGTACTGTGCATGTTTAAATATAAAAACAGACACATATATCATATATATGTAAGTTCTTTTACATGAAAACTTACTCTCGACGGTTCACTTAATTCTGTATTAAAAAATCCCAATCAGAGTCTTGATAAAATAAATTTGCATATATATATATATATATATAATGGTATAGATGTATTTGGAGAAATAGACGTCTTTGGTAATATTTTATTATGGCTGTAACTTAGAAATATTAGTTTTAAATGAATTGATGTAGTTTGAATTAAATAAACAAGAAACTAGGGTATCAAAAGAGATTATAATTGTTTGACATATTTTGTTTGCAAGCTTATGACAAATGTTATGCAAACCACTTAGACTTCATAATTAAATGTAACTTGAGTAGTGTGGTTATATCAAGTGAATGTGATAAGTTGGTTATGGTAATGAGTTTTGTTCTTATGGTTATGTCCTTTGTAGGGGAAAGTGTTAGGGACTTCTGGAGGCTAAGATAGTTTATGTTCTTAATGGACATGTTGATAAATATGATTGATGGTGTTGTAGACACTGAAAAATGTCCTAAGTTTGCGAGTGCCATTTTTCTTATCGTTGTTCTTCAATAATTGAATAACTTTAATTATTTAATTAAGTTTGACCGCATTCCTCTATTAATTAAATTAATTATTTAATTAATTCACCTTCTCATCTTTATTCTATCTCAATCAATTAAAATTATTTAATTGCGTCACTAATATATCCCTTTATTCAATAATTAAATAAATCATATTTTTTTATTTGACCTTTTATTCTTCTATAATTAAATAATTGTCAAAATTATTTAATTGTGTTTCATTCCTCTCTTTTGGATAAATAATTCAAATTAATTATCCATCTCTAATTGCCACCTCCCCTATTAAATAATTAATCTAAATTAATTATTTAAGGTCTAATTTTCATCTCTCCATTTAATTAAATTGATAAATTTAATTAAATGCTCTTTTTGTTATTTTATCTAAATAAATAATTTGGATAAGTAATTTATTTATCACTTGTCATTTTCCTCCATTTTGAATAAATAATTTAAAATAAATTATTTATGCATCTCCACCTAGTCAAAGATGCTCTGTCATAATCCCTTGTCATAACATTCATTTCTATCATAGCCTGCATGTCTTACATGTCTGTCATAGTTTTCAGGCGTCATAGCCGTCGACGTCATAGCTTTTCCATGCATAGCATATTCTTGGTGCATCAATTCTGGATTGTTGATCTTGACATCTTTTCTGAGACTTAATCTCAACCATCCATTTCATAACATCTCTCTCATGCATTCTCATCCATTGATCTTAGAATCTTTCTAGAAGATTAATCTCAACCATCCGTTCGAATGGTTGTCTATAAAAGCAACCTTCCTTCTCCATTTTCAGCTTAACTTTCCTTCTCCATTTTTAGCTTAACAACTAATTATCTCCAACTTTCTTGCTACCATTTGTAGGTTTTGCACAAGTGTTTCAACAAATCTGAGAGCAAAGCTGCATAACAAGAAGGAGAGCAAAAGAAAAATCAACCATAATGGAGAGTGATTTCTTTAATGTTTTGCATTTTTTATTCTCTCCATTATTTGTTTTTTCTTGTTTGGATGAGGTTTTATAGCTTAGAAGTGTTGGCTGTCACTTTGTCTATGCTATTTTATTTCTAACCCCATCTCACATTTTGGTGAACCCGACATGAATCTTATAATTTTTGCAGAGAAATTAGTTTGTTTTCTTGTTTGTTTTCATTGTTCTATAGGTTATAACCAAGAATTCATACGAAATCCTGTCATCTTCTTTTGAACAAAGAAACATGGAAATATAAAATATTTTAATTTTTTTTTGGGTTTTGTATGCCTCATTCTCAGCTTTCCGGAACATTAAACGGTTTGAAATTTTGTTAAGATTTGGGAAAGTTATGAGTGTTTTAGTGATCACAGTTTTTTAAGATTTAGTTATTAAGACCCAAATTTTCTTTTGTTTATAACGTTTTTGTCTTGTAGGATTTTGCAAAACATTTTCTGGGTTTTGAAGTTTTATGTCTTAGCTTTCCATAGATATCCATGGTTTAAAATTTTGTTTAGTTTTGAGAAAGTTAACACTATTTTTAGCTTGTTGTTTTCATTCAAGTTTTTTTTGGTTTACTAATATTTTGTTTATAGCGTGTGGCTTTGGAATGGGGCTCCCAAAAATTGTTTCTTTTAGAGCAACAAAAAAATTGAGCTCTTAGTTTTTAGTTTTCTTTGATTTCTTTTTCTTAGTTTAGTTTAGTCTCTTCATTTTCTAGTTTAGTTATTTACTGACTTTTAAGTTTTAGTTTGGTTTTTAATCTCTTGCTCTAACTTAATTTTTTGCAGCTTTCTCGTTGGTGTAAGACATTTATAAAACTACTAATTTGTGGTTTTGTAGTTCCATTAGTCAAAGACTCATTTCTTAAACAATGTGTTTGTGATTTCTAGTTTATGAACACTTCTTTTGGTGCATTAAAATGAACATGTGCTTGATTTTGTTTGATTGTGCTTGAAGGTGGTAAGTGATTATGCTCCCACCTTGTGAAAACTAGGTGATCAAAAAACTAGACCCACCTTATTTTTTGTCACCTTCATGACTTAATAATCGGAGTATCCTCTCCCCTTGCACTTTCGAGCGATCCTGGGTGTAAGAGAAATGGTTATTATTTCTAGAAATGGGTCTGCCTTAAGGGAAAAAGTATTCACCTTAAGGGATGACCTGACCAATAATAGGCTAAAGCCAAGTCACTTCCAATCAGGATATAAAATGGGTGCTTGAGGAAAGTTCAAGTACCACGAGTGCAGATGTGTCACACAGATGGAGTAGTACTCCCATAAACCCTATTGAGCATAACCTCTTTAGGCTGGAGTGCCACCTAATTGGTGATTAATCTCTTGCCCCATGTGTGGCCACTCGAATGGATGCCCTAACTAAACACCTATTATTTTAGAAGCCAACCATTTTCAGTTGTTGCTTGGTATAGTGCAGGGTACAGTATCATGCCCGAAGATACTCACTACTGACTCCCTTGAGTAGAGATAGCAGTTCTTGGGAAGTGATGACTCAAGAATCCGAAGTTGGTGTGCTTGAATGACGTTAATGAGCCGTGGAGAGGAGCCAATGCCACCAAACTTCTAAGCTATCTGCTCTTGAGAAGGAAAGGTGTTTAGCACCAATCCAGGGTATATCGGTGGGCTATATCAAGTATACAAACCCTTGGCCTATAGGCCTATTAGGATTGTGATTGTCTCATGTGCATTTGCATACACCAAAACATTGTGTTTGTCAAGTGTTTTCTAGATTTTTAAATAGTATTCACCACATTCACAAACCTGAATACAAACAATCGAACTCAAACAAACATCACACCTAGTAACTTGCAACACCTCAAATCATTTCCAAAACCATCAACCAAACATGTCTAATTGCTATCCTCCATATTCATCCTCGACCTATGAACGAAACCAAAGGATTGAATATCTTGATCATTGTTTGAAAGAGCTTGAAAAACAACCTAAATCCCAACATTTGAATGAAGTGATGCAATCATCTCATAAGCCTTTATCCTCACCCAAAACTACATCATCCAAGTTCAATGTCCATGATTTTCTGCAAAGGCTAAATGAGAAACCTAAATCTATGTCCTCAAACACAAATAATCTTAAGCAATCCTACCATGTCATGCATCTATCTTCATCTCCCATAATTCAAAATAAACCTCATGAGTCTTCCACCCAAGTTAACAATTTCATTGGACCATCCTCTCTCATCATACCATCTTCATCCAATGAGTCATGTCAATCTATTAGTCCAAAGCATGCTAGCAGAGAATCCCTTGCACATCAAGATCAAAGCATTCTTTCCACTCCATCCAATGATACCAAAATTCCACAACCCCTTGCAATCTTTGATCAAGATCCCATCTCTCAAGAACCTCATGATGATCCCCTTATCTCTTTTTGTTTCATCCAAGATGATCCCATTCCATATCAAGAGAAAAGTATCCTTCCAAGTCCTCCTTCCACCTCATGTAATGAATCCATACCATCTCATGATTCCATCATTTCCAATGATCAAGATATGCTTTCCACAAAATATCAGGATTCCCTTCCTCGTCAAGATCAAGATATACCTGCATTCAAGGATACCTTTTCATTCCATGATGATGTTCATCCTTCTCATGATCAAGACATGCCTTTAATACCACTTCATGATGATTTCATACCTAATAAAGAGCAAGCTACTCCATCTCCTACACCCCTTGATCCTTTTCCAAGTCAAGATCAAAGTACCCTCTTATCCCCATGTCAAGATCCTAGCACACATCCTAATTCCCCTCATGATAACAATCCTCCACAAGAGTTTATCATGCCTATTCAAACTATCCATGAAACTCTTACCTATCAAATGGGTTCTCTCACTTTTATCCAAGGTGGTTTACTTGAAGATCTTGTTATTCCTTCCATATCACAACCACCTCATGATGGACTTGCATCTTGTTTCATAAACAATATATATCCCGTTGGAAAATGAATGTGTCAAAGTATGAGCTACAAAGGAAAAGGATTAGGCCTTAATGAACAAGGTATCCTAGAACCCCTTTATATCCAAGAAAATCCATATTATCATGGTCTTGGATATACACCTCACACTCAAGACATTGGTAGCCATCATAAATCCAGATTCCATCAAAATAAACCCAAGTATCCTAGTCCGTTAAACCTCCCATCTATCTTAGGTCCTTATCCTAATTCATCAAACGTTCCATCTATCCTTGGTCCTTATCATCCAAACCCTAGTTCATCAACCCTTCCATCCATATTGGGGCCCTACATCCCTCCATCTCCTATTCATCAAGAACAACAAAGGCACACATCCTTGATGCCCTCTCAAAATTCTACATACATTAACCCATCCATAAGAGACCTCCATATCATTCATCTCCATCCACCCATCCCATTGCTCTTGGAAATAATTTGGGTACCAAATGTCAAAAGCTTCCATATCAAAATCCACATGTATCAAAGGATCAACATGTCTCCTTGAAGAGCCATGCAAAAATAAAAGAAAATTTGATACCGAGTCAAAATAAAAATCCAAAAGGCCACAAAGGCCCATCAATTCAAAAGAAAAATCCAAAAGGCCACAAAGGCCCATCAAGTCAAAAGCCAGAAATTCAAAGGCCACAAAGGCCCATAAATCAAGAAAAAAAATTCAAAGGCCACAAAGGCCCATAAAGCAAAAAGAAGAATCTCAAAGGTCACAAAGGCCCATGAATCAAAAATCAAATTAAAAAGCTATGTGGATTCCTAAAAGTCTCATAGAAGAAATAAAATCTAAATTGGCATCCAAATTTGCTAATCCAAAAGCTTCCTCCTATCATCCATCTAAAAACCTATAACCTTCCAAATTCATTTTTCCTCCATCACTCCACCACCCTTCAAGGTGTGTGCCAATTTTGATCTTTCCATCCTTTCCATCTATCCATCAACAAGCCTTCCAACCTCCCATCCATTATCCAACATCCATCCCCCATTATCCTCCTTTAATCCAAACCTTTGCATAAGTCCTTAGCTTCTTCCATCACACCATGAATCTACCAACGTTTATGACTCTAATCCTTCTTGCCATGGTTTATTAGAGCACATATTCAAGGGATATTAGTTGTGAAACTTGATGCTTGATTCCTCCCTCCATCTTCCTATCATGCATATATTATCTTCCATATTCATTTATCCCTATCCATATCCTATCTTCCATATTCCTCTCGCACTTTACACTTGGGGGAAACTTTTGTCCCTCTTATCATGCATTGTAACACCCCTCCATCTTGGCTCTTTTGTTCGGAATGTTCTTCTTTGTATGTTGTTTATGTTTATGCTTTGACTTTGGAACTTGGTTACTTTTGACCGTTATTTATTAAGCGATGTGAATGTTATATCTTAATGTGATGTTATTTTATTTTGATGTTATCTTTAAGGCATGTTTTGGATGAACTTAAAAGATATTTGATTTAATGATGTTTTATGCTTATGATCATATCATTGATGTTATCATTTTCAGTTAGTAATTGTGTATTGGTGAAGGGGACGGGATTGTATCACTCGCTTGCGAGTGCCCTACAATTATGAGATTTCCTCTTCACGGTGTGTTTGATCATATTATATATATGCATGTTCGATGTACTCTTTGTTGCAGGTTGATAGGTACATGACATCGACTCCACCTGGTTCATAGGTTTGAGTGTGTCCATTGATCAAGAGAAATTGATTGGGAGATAGTAGCTAGGTTTTCTGTGCCAAGCCGTCACCCTAGTCATAGTGTGTCGTTGAGTTGTTGTTGGGTTGGTTGTTTTAATTTGGTCCATTTCACCTTGCGTATTTATTTAAATTCATATTTTTTTAAAGGTTATTAAATGGCTTGCATAGTTAAATTGATGTTTAAATGTGTTTATTTGCTATGTTGAAACGTCATTTATTTTATTGATTGATTTGTTTTAATTAATAAAAATATATTGAGTTTATTGATTAATTAGATTAAGGGTGATTTATTAATTAATATAGTTGTTTTTGGCACTATTGTATATTATGATTTAATTAAAATAAAAAGTAAAAATCATGTTTGGACAGTTAGAATTAAATTAAAATAAATAAATAAAATGAAAAATGTATTTTTAATTTTAGTTTTTGAAATTATAGATTAAAGTAAATACTTTGCAAAATTGGAATGCTTTTGTTTAAAAGGAAATTTTCGAAAATGCATAACATTTCAATTTGAAAGTAAAATTATTTTAAATTTAAAAAATGGAAAATATCCCCAAAAGTTGCAATAAATTTAGTAGGTGGGGATATTTTGGGGATATTGACCAAATTTGGGGAAGAAAATAGGGAGGTTTTTGCATTCTTGGAATTGGGTTGTGGATTTTGGAAGGGGAGATCAAGATTTGGAATCTAGAAAAGCTTCGAGTTGGAATTTGCAACTTATCTTCTTCTCAATATCTTCATTCAAACTTCAGATCATAGCTTTTCATGTTTTAATTGTGTAAGAAATTTATATTTTTAGTTTAAATCTTGTTTGCAAATTCTTTGTTTGAAATCTTGATTAAATTTTAAGAATAAATTAGATTTGCTATTGAGAAATCAAAACTGCAATTGAAATCTTCTATTTAACAATGGAAATTTGAAAGGAAACAATGAAAAAGTTTAAACCCAAAAATTTTCATCATAATTTTGTGTTTAAAATTCTTTTTCTCAGTTTTCTCTTCAAGTAAATTTGCCCAATTTGGACTATGGGATGATATATTTATATATATCCACTTATATATTGCATATAAATTCATATGTTGGCTGTAAGTGTTTATTGAAATTTTTCTTTTCAAAAGAAAATGTTTTTTTTCTCCCTTGTTAAAATTTTCGTTCTGGTTTTTACCAAAACAGGGGAAATTTGTTTTAAGTAAATTTTTATTAAAAATAAATATTTTTTTTTTTTTAAGCTGTGGGTTTTGTTTGAGGGGAGTGGGGATTGTCCCCCACAGCCCACCCCCATGAGGGAGGCGCTAGCTGTGGAGGCAGCAAGCCCTGCCTCCACAGGCAGCGACTCCCCCAAGGGGAGAGGCTGCTACACAGTCTCCACAGGGGCTGCGTCCCCTATGTGGAGGCTGCGCAATAGCCAAAAAGAGGTTGGGGTTTTTTAATTTTAATTTATTTTTTAAAATATAAGTTTTTTTTATCATATATATAATATATATTATATTTGTTTTTATTTTATTTTATTTTAATTTTTTTTAAAATATTTATATAATATATATATTATATATTTTTAATAATGGGAATATTTTTAAGTTGGAAATTTAAATTATGATGTATATATATATTTAATATAAATATATACCCCTTATGTATATATAATTATATATGTATGATATATAATTATACTTAAATATGATTAAAAATTAATTATTGTATGAGAATAATTGGGAAATGGATTCTTTTCAATCAAAATGATTTATTTTAAAATTGGTTTTTAACTATTAACTAATGGGAAAATCTTGAAAAATAAAAATGATAGTTTAGAAGCTTATATTTAAAATGATATTTAGATATATGTTAGATGGGAATGTTAAAATGAATATTGCGTTATTAAATGATTAAACTTAAATTCTTTAATATTTCTAATGCAAGTTGATAAAAAGTTTAAATGATATTAACTAAATGTTTTATTTGATCAAAATGTTTTTTTATGAATTTGTTTAATAGATGTTTTATTTATTAGAATATTTTGATAATGGATATATTTGCTAAACATAGAGATAATGATTGATTTATTCTGATCAAATGACTTTAATTATTAAGATGCTTTGATTATGGAATTTAATTATGAAACATAGAGTAAATGATTGGTTTTTATGTAGTTCAATGCCATGAAAAGAAATTGGTTTATTTGATTGGGTAAATGCAAGGAATGAGAACTATGATTGACTGGATTTAGGAAATCCGAACATTAGTTTATTTAATTGCTCGAAATGCTTTTAGTGTTTAATTGTTCTTTCTCGAAGTTGTGAGAATAGAGTAAATGATTTGAATTCTTCCAAATAGGGGTTCGTTCATAGTTTTGGGTTGTCACTCTGATAGTCAACCTTTGGATTGTCTTGGGTTTTGTGCCTCCTTGGGATTAGGAGTGGGTTTTGAGTCTTGTATCTCCTTTGGATTATGAGTGGAGTATGTGTTTGTTGCCTCCAGTGTTTGCAGAGGGTTTTGACCTTTGTATCCTCTAGTGCTTGGAGAGGGTTTGAACTTCATTTCCTCTAGTGTTTGGAGAGGGATTGGACCTTTGTAGCCTCCAGTATTTGGAGAGAGTTTTGACTTTTGTTGTCTCTAGTGTTTGGAGTGAGTTTTATTTATGTGTTCCTCTGAGAGTTGGAGTGGTTTTATCGTATTGGTATGCACTTGGGATTCTCTTGATGATTGGTTTTGTTTGGTATGTTGTCAAGTAGAAGAGTGGCTTCTGTTTGGGGCCAGAGCCCAAAGAGGTAAACTGGGAAACCTTCAGAAGTGGTTTAATCAAGTGATAACTAAATTAATGTACTTAGAAGCTAGGTAGTATTTCACACTAATTAAGATAATTGAGCCTCGCTCATGGACCACGGGGCTTGTATAGATTTGGGATGAGACGAGAAGGCCTAGAATGGCAAGGTCATCTATCTTATCCTTACGAGAGGTATTTGATTCTGCATGAGTGAGCATGGGTGTCGGGATTCGGTAGAGGCCACCAGGACAACCCATAGTGGGGGCCGGAGCCTAGGAAGATTCCCAGATGGATATCCCATGACGAGCTATGTGATGACAATCTTTCTATGACAACAGTTGGTATTTGGGTTTATGTGCATGGTCTTCTTATCATTCTTTATCTACTTTATTTTTGGTAGCAATGTGACCTATGTCAATGATTGTTGGAGTTGTATTTGTGTTATTCTTATGGTTGTATGATTCATGTGATTGGTTGTGTCAGTGTGAGTTAGCCTGTGTCTAGGAGTGGATGATCTTGTATGGAAAACCTTGTTACTATCTCCTAGCATGGGGGGTGAGCCTTTGGGTATCACATGGTTGGGTGGAATGTGCACCTTAATCTATTGGGTCAGTTTTTTGTTCGTGTGGATGAGATTTCTAGTTGGAGAGCTCGTGGCATCCAGTACCTTCATGCTTTATTCCTTCTATTATTATTGTAATTTATTACCCCTCTTTGTATCGAGTGGAAGATGTAATTTGTAACCTTGTGTTTTGGAATTACCTCATTCAGGGAATGAGTTTTGTAATCATATTGTAAATTATCTTATTGGAATCATGTGGCATCTCTTATGCCTCTGTTGTAATTTAAACATGTATGGAATGTATGAGTTCTTAAATATGTAAGTAATTAAATGTTATGTTTTTAAGTCATGTTTCTTGATTGTATTTTAAGTAATCTCAGTCTCATAACCTTAGAGGTTGTTGGCAATGGATAGCGATCTTGCATGTTATTTTTCACTTAAAAAAAAAATAGTATGTTTGAGTAGTAAATTGCAACTTCCTCTAGGGTTGCGTGGCGGGGCATTGCATGCATATTCATGATCCTCTTTACGTTCATCCTTTACCTTTCCACCTTTGATCTTGACAAGGTTAAGGATCTTCTTGAACATCGTATATCTTATCCTATACACTTTATCCATATCTTTCGTACCATATCCTTCACCATATCCATATTCCACCATCCTATCTTAATGCATCGTTTCTTCCCTTCCTTGGTCTTGATGAGGAATAGGAGAAAATTAATTAGGCATTGTGTCCATATCTTATCGATCTTGATCATCCTATTCATTAGCCTTATTCTTGCATTCTTCCATTCCATATCTCCTAGCTTATGAAAATCCATGTCCCATTTCCTTCCTTTGTTCTTGATGAGATTAGGGGAAAAATTACAAATGCATGCTTGGGATTCCCTTTCATATCCTTATGTATTACCATTCCATCATAGTTCACATACTTATCATTTATCCATGACTAAATTACCTCCAATGATTGGTCATCATGTCCCTTTGCAACCTTGAATCTTATCATGCAAATCATATTTAAGCCTAGCTATAAAAAATTATCCAATCCTCATATAAATTTTGTCAATCAATCATAAACAATCATAAATATTATCGTACTTATAGGAATCAGTGATCCTAAGTAATCATCATCATGCCTTATGGAATCGATCATTCTTGGCATCCAATCAATGAACCATTATCATCTTTTGACAAATGATATGTTGCTTGTGTGACATGTTTTGTAGTGAATCTTTCATTTTGATCTATCTTTTATCCATGGTTGCATTACCTCTACTATGGAAGATCTTATTCCTTCAATTAGTCATATCACATTTCATTTCACTCCATCTTTAAAACTTCAAATAATCCAAAAAAAATCATAAAATGTCTTGAAATAATCCAAAAAAAAAAATCATAAAATGTCCTAAAATAATCCAAAAACAATCATAAAATGTCTTGAAATAATCCCAAAAAAAGTCATAAAATGTCCTGAAATTATCCAAAAAAAAATCATAAAATGTCTTGAAATAATCCAAAAAAATCATAAAATGTCCTAAAGAAATCCTAGAAAATCAAATATTCCAAAATCCAAAAAAAAAAAAAAAAATTCTAAAAAATAGTGACACTTTCCAATCACCACACGACTTTGAAATTCAACAAAATCAAAACATGCAAGTGTTGATAATCAAGAAAACATTATAACATATATATCAATCCATCTTACAAATCCAACCAAACACATAAACTGTAACAAGAATCATTTTTTACATCGAAGTAGGACTCCTGTTTGTTTGTTGATCTTTTCTTATTTTATGGTTTTATCTTTGGTGACATGTCTTTTAGCTTCTTCAGGATGTCTTTGACTAGAGAGGTAAGGATGGGGCATGTTCATTTGTTTATTGTTTGTGGATTGTTTCTTATTCACAAGATGACTCGTCTTAGGACATGGTTGTCTAAAACCATCGAAGACCTATGAGTCTAATGTGGATGAGAGCATTCCTTATCTGATAGTGTCTTCCATGCAATAAGTATTTAGGTCATCTAAGGTTCTTATACCTAGATGTTTATACTTCATTACTAAATAAAAATGCAAACAGTATTCAGGTCGTCTAGATGTTCATGTTATCTAGATGCTTATACTAATTTGTGACATAATAATCCCAATGATGATAAAAGCACTTAAGTGGTACAAGAGGCTTCATCACCTTCATTATCTTCCATGTTGCATTTCATTTTCTTCATCTTTCTTGTCGTAGAGAAATCAATCAATTGCTTAACTCACTGATATATGTCTCTTGAATCAAATCTCAAATCAATCAACCTGCTTCTTGAAATTTCATGTCCCCTTAATCAATTAGTCAATCCATCATTGCAACACCTTGTCTTGCGTAAGCATAATTCTCGATCAACTTAATTAGCTCAATCAGTTTCATCAACTCATCAACTTGGATATACTGATCATTTCCATCAACTGTTCAGTTATGCCCATCAACTTTGCATTTTCATCACAATGTACATCACCACTTTACAACTTGTGCAATATCAGGTATCTAATCACTTTCTAGACATCTATCGAGAGATTAATCTTCTTACAATTTGTTCAATCAATCTCTCGAGGGGGCATATCATTCTTATCATAATCCTTACCAAGATATCTTTGGGGCATGTATCAGTTGATCAATATTTTTCTTTGAAACAACATGACAAGCTGCATTGTCTCAAAGAGGGGAAAAATGTAAACACTGAAAAATGTCCTAAGTCCATGAGTACCATTTTTCTTGGTCGTTGTCCTTTGATAATTGAATAACTTTAATTATTCAATTAGGTTTGACCGCATTCCTCTATTAATTAAATATTTTTTAATTATTTAATTAATTCACCTTCTCATCTTTATTCTATCTTGATCAATTAAAATTATTTAATTGCGTCACTAATTTATCCCTTTCTTCAATAATTAAATAAATCATATTTTTTTATTTGACCTTTTATTCTTCTATAATTAAATAACTGTCAAAATTATTTAATTGTGTTTCATTCCTCTCTTTTGGATAAATAATTCAAATTAATTATCCATCTCTAATTGCCACCTCCCCTGTTAAATAATTAATCTAAATTAATTATTTAAGGTCTAATTTTCATCTCTCCATTTAATTAAATTGATAATTTTAATTAAATGCTCTTTTTTTCATTTTATCTAAATAAATAATTTGGATAAATTATTTATTTGTCACTTTTCATTTTCCTCCATTTTGAATAAATAATTTAAAATAAATTATTTATGCACCTCCACCTAGTCAAAGATGCTCTGTCATAATCCCTTGTCATAACATTTATTTCTGTCATAGCCTGCATGTCTTGCATGTCTGTCATAGTTGTCAGGCGTCATAGCTGTCGACGTCATAGCTTTTCCATGAATGGCATATTCTTGGTGCATCAATTCTAGACCGTTGATCTTGGCATCTTTTCTGAGACTTAATCTCACCCATCCATTTCGTAACATCTCTCTCATGCATTCTCATCCATTGATCTTGGAATCTTTCTAGAAGATAAATCTCAACCGTCCATTCAAATGGTTGTCTATAAAAGAAACCTTCCTTCTCCATTTTCAACTTAACAGCTAATTATCTCCAACTTTCTTGCTACCATTTGTAGGTTTTGCACAAGTGTTTCAACAAATCTGAAGGCAAAGCTGCATAACAAGAAGGAGAGCAAGAGAAAGAATCAACCATAATGGGGAGTGATTTCTTTTATATTTTGCATTTTTTATTCTCTCCATTATTTGTTTTCTCTTGTTTGGATGAGGTTTTATAGCTTAGAAGTGTTGGTTGTCACTTTGTCTATGCTATTTTATTTCTAACCCCATCTCACAGGTGTAAATACCTTTATGTTGAACTTTTGGGAAACTTGAGAATGGGATGGAATGTGTTGTCCTATGTTTTTTTTTGAGTTTTGAATTGTGTAAAGGGCTTCATTTTTAGCTTTAGTGGTTTTCAGTGGTCAGTAGGGAAGTGGCTTTCAATGGGGGATGGTGCACAAAGGGGCACTTAGATAACCCATATGCAAGTTTGTTAACAAGTGATAGTATTAAAATAAACTAGGGGGAATAGGTTGTAAAACATTAACAAGATAAGTTTATACCTCACTCAGCGTCAAGTGCTTGTTTAGGCTTGAGATGAGTCGGGAAGGCCTGGAATGAAAAATCAACTACCTCATCTCCATGAGAGGCAAGTTGGTTCCATATAGTTGGCATGAGGGGTCGAAGATCGATATAGGCTGCCAGGATAACCCAAGATGGGGGTTGGGGCCTAGGAAGATCTACCTAGATAACCTATGTCTGACTACATGATGAAACTTTCCCTATGACAACCATGAGTTAATTTGCTTGTTGTTTTACCCTGGATATCTTTGTGCCTATGAAAGTATAGTCATTGTTGCTTGTTGATAATCTTCTTCTTGTCTTGAGAGTTATGTTTGTATTGTCATGTCTTTTTCCTTGTCTATCAATTATGGTGGGGCCCTTTGTTACCTCCTAGCATGGGGGGTGATCCTTTAGGTTCACATGGTTGGGTGGAACGTGTTACATTCTCCATTGGGTTCCTTTCCTGTACGTTCTATGGTGACTCCTCTTGATCAGTTGACTTTCGCTTAGTGTCTTCACTTGGGATTTGATCATTGTACTTGTAAATGTATTGTATCTTTATCATGTATCATGTATCATATGTTGATCACTCCTCACTTGTATCAAGGAAGTGTTACTATACAAAATGTAATTGTAAACTGAAACTGATGTATCTCATGTAAGTGAAGATTGATGTAATCATTGATATTGCATAAGTTATTTGAATGAATGTTATCAATTATTCCTTTATGATCATAGTATGGTTGTATTTCATGGTTCTTGATTATGTGAGATGAGATGCTTGATGATGTTTAGAATTTCATTATTACTAATTTATATGGTTTTGTAATTTTGTTAATGGAATTAAGTAATGCAGTTTGGACCCTAGAGGACGTAGGGTAGTAATTAAGTTTATGTTAAATTTCTATCGTGTAACAATTCACTTGAAAAAAAATTGTCTGTTTTCGTTGTTTAGGTTTTTTCCTCTAAGGTACTTGGCAGGGGCATTACACATGGTATTAGAGCCCATGTTTAAACACTAGGTGCTCTAGGTAGATAAATTAGCCATTAAGTTGCCTTATATGTTTAGCTTGAAGTTTAAGTTTTCCCATGTTGACCTCATCTAATACCCTGATCTTGTCTTCATGGTGTTTGTGTAAGATCATGCCTAGGAGATGGGGTAGAGGTTGAGGGTGAGGCAAAGGTCATGATGGTGGCCATGGGGTCAACCACTAAGATTTACCTCCATAGAGTTCTCATGAGTTAGATAATGAGGAGCATTAGAGTTCACCAAACAATCAAGGAGGTGTAGGACAAATCTGGGTCAGCCTGGGATGGAGGGCACATAGTTGCACCAATTATTAGAGGAGGTTCTTGCTTGACTTGGTCTGAGGTAGAAAGGTGAGCAGTTAGTGATTTAGGAGAGAGAGAGAGAGAGAGAGAGAGAGAGAGAGAGAGAGAGAGAGAGAGAGAGAGAGAGAGAGAGAGAGAGAGAGAGAGAGATCTCCCAAGATGAGGGAGATAATTGTTGAGAAGGATGCCATTTTAGCTGGTCAAATGAGGGACTTCCTTCATACACATCCTCTAACATTTGATGGGATAGGTAGTGGATTAGAGGCGTAGACCTGGCTTATCAATATGAACCAATTTTTTTCTATGCACCCATATGGTAGTAATACCAAGGCTAGATGTGCCATTATGCATCTTTGGGGGTTTGATTCCATGTGGTGGCATCTTGAGGAGTAGAAGCTCCATCTGGATATAGACTTAGTGTTATGGGAGATGTTCCTTGAGTGATTCAAAGCCTAATTCCTTTTTGACCATTAGCTATAGTGCCAAGTAGATGAGTTTCATGAGATGAGACAGTTCCAACAATGTTAGTGGAACAATATGTGTTGAAATTTTATGAACTTAAGCAGTACGCTGACATTGGTGATGATGAGGGAATGCTAGTAAAACACTTTATCAAGGGCTTAAATTCCTGCATCAATGGTAGAGTTCATCTGTTTGAGTCGAAGACCATGGAGGTAGTTGTGGAAAAGGCTTGGATTGTTGAGGAGAATCTAGCTATGACTTTAGGTGGAAAAATGGGGGTTCAAATCGACAGTGCACCTCCGATAGGTTTCAGTACTCATGGTGGTTAGTCACAATCAATAGATCCATCTAGGAGTTAGCAGGCACCCTCTAAGGGTGGCCAACAACAACAACAACAATAGTCCTCATAGTCTAGACATAAGAACTCTTGATCCCATCAGGATGATAGATCTCAACCTAAGAGAGATATGAATTGGAGATGAATTAAGTGTTATTGCTTTAATTTGGTAGCCTAGAGTTCATAGTCTATAGTTATCAGGGTTAGTGTTCAACAGTCTAGTGCACCTCTTTGTAGTAGAGGTTTTGGAAAAGGTATAAGGTGCTTCTCATGTGGATAGTAGGGCCATATTTCTCGTCAGTGTTATTAGAAGAGCATGTCTAGATTTACTCAGAGACTTGCGGCTTTAGAGCTGATAGTTGGGGATGCAAGTAGATCACATAGGGTTTTTGCTATAGTTGGCAACCACTAGGTAGAGCACTAAGTGATAGTGTTTGAGACATCAGGTGTATTATAGGGTGGTAGAGTTTCTATTCTCTTTGATTTAGGAGCTTCAAACTCCTTTATTTATCCCTCTTTAGTAGCATAATGTGGACTGGTGGCAATGAAGTAGGACGATAAGTGGTAGGCTGAGCTAGCTTCCAATGCTAAGGTCGTAGTTGAGTCTCTTGTCTGTGGTTGTAGTTTGAAGATTAGATCTCTTGACACCACGGTTGATCTTTGTACCATTCCTCTTAGTTCTTATGATGTTGTGTTAGGCATGGATTGGTTAGAGGCCCACAAAATAGTCATATATTTCCATCACAAGTCGGTGAAGTGTGTGGATGATTCTGGTAGTGAGGTTGAGGTAGTTGGGATTCAAAGATCTATTTCTTTGAGCATGATCTCAACCATGCAGTTGAGGAGGTGTGTGTGGTAGGGGTGTCAGTTATTTGTAGTGATAGTCAATGATTTGGAGATAGGAGAGAGTCAAGAGGAGGTGCCACTTGATAGTCATCCCATTCTTAGACAGTATGTTGATGTTTTCCATAGCGAGATTCTAGGGATGCCACCTAAGCATGACATTGACTTCAAGATTGATCTTGTACTTGGAGCTAAGACTATTTCATGAGCTCTTTACCAAATGACCACTCAGGAGTTCAGGAACTCCAATTACAACTTGAGGAGTTGTTAAAGGGATTTATTTGTCCTAGTGTCTCTCCTTGGGGAGTACCAATGATATTTGTGAAAAAGAAGGATGAGTCCCTTCAATTGTGCATAGATTATCAACAGTTGAACAAGGTGACAATAAGGAACAAATATCCGTTGCCAAGGATAGATGATCTATTTGATCAAATCAAGGGTGCTAGGGTATTCTCAAAGATTGATATTAATAGGTTATCACCAGCCATGCATTTTCGAGGAAGATATACATAAGACCTCATTTCATACTCGTTACAAACACTATGAGTTCATAGTGGTGTCATTCAGGTTAACAAATGTTCCCTTAGTGTTAATGAGTTTGATGAATGGTGTGTTTCAAACCTATCTTGATTGGTTTATCTTGGTGTTTATAAATGACATATTGATCTATTCCAAGACCATGGAGGAGCATGAGGATCACTTGAGATAGGTGCTATAGTGTTTGAGGGAGAATTGACTATATGCTAATTTGTCAAAGTGTGAGTTCTTCAAGATAGAGGTGAAATATCTAGGACATGTTATCTCTGGTGAGAGAATTGCAGTGGATCCTTCAAAGATCCAAGTGATCATTTATTGGCCTACACCTACTAATGTTTCAGAGGTTTGTAGTTTTATGAGGTTGGCAAGTTACTATCGACGGTTTGTACAGGGGTTTTTGAGGATAGCATACCCCATTACTTCTCTTCAAAGGAAAGGGAAGAATTTTTTTTGGTCAGAGTAGTGTGAGACATCTTTTCAGACTCTTAAGGAGAGATTGACTAGTGCTCCTATCTTAGTTGTTCTTGATCCTTCTAGGGATTTTGTAGTGTGTACAGATGCTTCCTTGGAGGGTATAGGAGTTGTGTTAATGTAGGATGGACATGTGATTTCCTATGAGTCTCACAAACTCAAGGATCACGAATTGAATTACACTACACATGATCTATAATTAGCTACTATGGTTCATGCCTTAACGAGATGGAGGCCCTTTTTATTGGGGTATCGATTTTAGCTGCACACTAATCATCATAGTCTATAGTACATCTTTACATAGCCTAATATGAATGCCAAGCAAAGACGATGGATGGAGTTCCTATGTGAATATGATTTTAAAGTGAAATTCATCTAAGGAAAGGAGAATGTGGTTGCGGATGCACTTAGTAGGTGGAGACACGAGTTATCATTAGTGACTCTTGGTGTGGATTTGAGTAATCAAACATTTTCAGCACTTTCTTCGAATGGGTGGTATCAGGAGGTGAAGACTGAGGTGGAGTCAGGTGGAGCTTTAGAGGGAAGATTTGCAAGATATTCCCTAGAGTTAGATGGTCTTTTGAGGCATTTGGGTTTTATTTATGTACCATCTATTGGAGATCTTCGCTCTTTGATAATGTTAGAGTCACATCAGGCACTGTATTTAGCTCATCCTGGTGTCAAAAAGATACATGTTGATCTTCAATTGTTATACTTTTGGGCCGGTATGAGGAGAGATATTGTTGATTTTGTATTGAGGTGTTTGGAATGTCAAAGAGTGAAGGCATAATGCCAACATCCTATAGGAATTTTGCAGCCTCATTTGGTTCCAGAGTGGAAATGGGACATTATCTCATTATATTTTATAGTTGGTTTGCTCATTTCTTCACATTGGCATGATGCCATTATGATCATTGTGGACAAGTTGACGAAGGTGGCACACTTCTCTCCTTTTCATCCCTCATACAATGCTTCATCAGTGGCCTAAGTTTTCATGGAGGACATTTTCAGACTACATAGTATTCCTCACCAGATTATTTTAGACGGGGATCCTATATTTACTTCAGCTCTTTGGACATCCCTACAACATGCTTTGGGGATTCAGTTAAACTTTAGTTTAGCTTATCATCCAAAGATAGACGGAAAGACCGAGAGGGTCAATCAGATCCTCGAGGACATGCTTTAGATGTACATCATGGATTAGTAGACACGATGGAGGACTACCTATATTTGGTAGAATTTGCATACAATAACAACTATCACAGTTCTATTGGCATGCCTCCATTTCAAGCATTATATGGTCATCCATGTCAGACCCTATTGAGTTGGGACCATTTGGAGGATAAGGCTTTGTTGGGTCCAAAGATGCTCCAAATGGAGCAACAAGTGGTTTGGATTAGGAAGCATTTAGTGCAAGCCCAAGATAGACAAAAGAAATATGTCGATGCTCACAGAGTGGATCATCAGTTTTCAGTTGGAGACTGTGTTTTTCTATGTGTGCGACCGCGAAAGAGTCTGATCCATTATGGAAAAGGCTCTAAGCTCGCACTGCGCTTTGTTGGACCTTTTGTTGGTAGCCCAGGATAGACAAAAGAAATATGTCGATGCTCATAGAGTGGATCATTAGTTTTTAGTTGGAGACTGAGTTTTTCTATGTGTGTGACCGTGAAAGAGTCTGATCTGTTACAAAAAAGGCTCTAAGCTTACACCACACTTTGTTGGACCTTTTTAGATTTTGGAGACGATTGGTCTTGTAGCGTACTGTCTTGCTTTGTCGCCCAATATCTCACACATACATGATGTATTTCATATTTTAGTACTTAGACCATATTATCCTGATATATCTCACATCCTTGATTGGAATGCATTATAGGTAGAGGATTTGCATTTGGCTTTGGAGCCTATAGGCATAATTCAACACAGGAGACTCACACTTAGGGGATGAGACATAGAGCAGGTTAAGGTCCAATGGGATCTGAACGACGAGTCTTCGACTACCTAGGAGGATGCTTCTAGGATGAGAGAGCTATATCCATATCTATTTATAGGCTTCCAAGAGTAAGCCTAGTCCTAGGGGGGAGGATGTGATTCCCCCTTAGTTTTCTTATGTTTGGATAGCCTCTTAGATTTTCATCTAGACTTTTTGATGTTGTGGTTAGATATTATGTTACTATTTGATGGAAACTATGACTCTATTGGATGTTATTTAGACATTGTGATACTATGATGATTTGATATGGTGATTGTTTGATGATACTTTCATGCTTAGTTTAATGTTATTGATGGCATTGTGATATTTGATGTTCTTAATTATATCATGTTTAGCAGATTAGTTGATTGCTTACTTGAGTATCATGGATATAATGTTATGAATTGTTAGATGTGTGTGTTATCATGCTTGATATTAGTTGTTATGTGTTGGTGATGGGGAATAGTGTCGCATCACTCTCTTGCAAGTTCCCTGCATCTCTATGATTTCCTTGTCACAGTGTGTCTAATTATTTTCTTAATACACATGTTTGACCCTTTTGTTTTGTTGTAGGTTGCAAGCATGAGGCATTGACTCCACCTAATTAAATCAAGTTTGAGTGTGCCAGATTCCAATGGAGTTGTTGTTTGGAGGTTACACTAGGTCCCCCACTTCGAGCCATAGTCCTCGTCAAGGACAAATCCCCAATTTTCCATCTCGTTTGTGAGGTATGTTGGTATTGTTTCGTGTTTGTGTGGTTGTCTTACTTTCTTTTTGCTTTGGGTCAGTATATTTTGATTGTTCCATCTTGAGTCATGCTTATGAATTATGCTTTATTAGATTATTTCCATAAACTTAAATTGATGAAATTGAAGGTTTGATTAATGAAAATAAAAGCTATAATAAATTAAAGAATAAAATTTAAATCAAACATGGAATTTAATTTTAATAAATTAAGATTCATTGTTCAAAATTGGATATTTTTAAATAAGGAACACACACACACACATAAGTGTATATAAATATATATTATTATGTTTGTGCTAACAAGTTTCGTGAAAGAAAATTAAAATAATAAATTATAAACTAAAGGGTTGCTCAATTGACTATTATATATAAAATTTGAAATGGGATAAAATTTGAAGGAAAGAAAAATAAATGAAACTTTTAAAATGGAAGGGATTCTTAGAAAATAAGGTAACCAAAAAGAAGTGGAGGATTAATTAAATAGAAGTGGAGTTAACTCCACATGAGCAATTGGTTTTCTTTTTTCTCTCGGGTGCAAGAAACAGTTTTTGGGAATGATTTTTCCATGAGTTTTCTCTCTAGTTCTGAAAAAAATAAGTAAATAAATTTAAAAAAATAAAAATTCTTGTGAGTCTAATAAGCTTGGCTCTTGGAGATTTTGGAGTTCTTATAGAGGTGTTGGATTAAATAGAGCTATAATCTAAAATTGAAGAGTCAGAAAGTTGGTCTGGAGCTAGAACTCAACCAACATCTCTTTCAACCTAGATATTCAAACATCCAAGTTCTTTTCTAAAGAGTTCTCTCTCTATTTTAGAAATGAATGATTAATCCGAAGCTCAATATAATAGTTTTCTTACTTTGTAGTTTTAGAGAAATCTTGAAGTTGATCAAACTTTGTTGCCTTCAATATTCATAAAGATTCTTGGTCATTCGTTAGTCTATTGTTGCAAATTTTGAGTTTGAACTTCTCGTGCCTTGTTATTTTAGTCAAATTGAATAAATTGGACCTAGGTTGGATTGCATTCTTGATTCTTTTTCCTAATCTTTGGAGTTGTTGTTGTGTTGTATCATAATCGAATCCTTTAGGTACTTTAACATGTGTATGAGGAACCTATGAGCTAGGCATTGTTAACTTTGAATCAGATTCAAAATTTTAGGGAGTCACTCTATACCATGCAACCTTAGTTTTTCTTTTATTTATCTTGACAATAAACTTTCCCTACGACAACCATGAGTTAATTTTCTTGTTGTTTTACCTTGAATATCTTTGTGCCTTTGAAAGTATAGTCATTGTTGCTTGTTGATAATCTTCTTCTTGTCTTGAGAGTTATGTTTGCATCGTCATGTCTTTGTCCTTGTCTATCAGTTATGGTGGGGACCTTTGTTACCTCCTAGCGCGGGGGGTGAACCTTTGGGTTCACATAGTTGGTTGGAACGTGTTACATTCTCCATTAGGTTCCCTTCTTGTACCTGTTGTGGCGACTCCTCTTGATTAGTTGACTTCTGCTCATTGTCTTCACTTGGGATTTGATCATTGTACTTGTAAATGTATTGCATCTTTATCATGTATCATGTATCATATGTTGAGTACTCCTCACTTGTATCAAGGAAGTGTTATTGTACAAAATGTAATTGTAACCTAAAATTGATGTATCTTATGTATGTGAAGATTGATGTAATAAGTGATATTGCATAAGTTATTTGAATGAATGTTATCATTTATTCCTTTATGATCATAATATGGTTTTATAATTTGGTTAATGGAATTAAGTAATGTATTCATGCACCCTAGAGGACGTAGGATAGTAATTAAGTTTATGTTCAATTTCTATCAAGTAAAAATTCACTTAAAAAAAATGTCTTTTTTCATTGTTTAGGTTTTGTCCTCTAGGGTTCTCAGCAGGGGAATTACATATTATCTTAGCAAGTTGAGTTAAGAATAGTGCATTAAGTAGAAATCCCATGCAATTATAAACCTTACCTAGGAAACTATCCTTGGTTTACATTGTATTGGATCATATAGATGCATGAATTGAATTAGAGATGAGAAAGGTATATTTAAATTAAACAAAATATACTAAGTAGCTCAATAAGCCAAGAAAATCCAAATCAATAAGTAAAGCCACAACTTGAAAACAGGAAAACAAAAAAGAAGTTAGTTGAACTTGATCTAGAGAAATTTTTAGTTAAATCAACCACTATAGATTCAATATGTGAACCAAAAAAATGAGATCTTGAGCTAAAACCTTGTATCCCATTAACAAAACTAGGGATACTTGAATATTCAATTAAAGCATCCAAGGAATATTTTAATACTATCACCCCTGAGTTTGCAAAAAAATTGCAAAATCATATGAATTGCAAAGTGGTAGATCCCTAGATAATAAAAGACAACATAAACTAACTTCATCTTATTGGACACCTTGGGCACTTGAAATTATGGTTGATGTAGATAGAAACAAAAATTAAAATGACTAAGCTTTGGCCAATAATGATCCCATTACATTTGAATTTCCCATTGACAACTTGAGGAGAAAGCCCCCATGAAAAATAACCCGTTCATCTCTACCAATTTTTTGGAGACTTTTTGTTGAGAAGCCTAACATGTTCTTGTTTGAATTTGTTGTATTGTGTTGCAAATATTACTACCAAAGTGATTCTTAGAAGCTTAAGTTATTCCTAGCTACACTAAAAGATGTTGCATTATGATGGTTCATGGGACTTAGATGACACTCTATTCATACATGGGATAATATGAAGGAACAATTTTTGATAAAATATTAGGACTATTGCAAGAAAAAGAAAGTTTGAGATAAGCTTTTTCAAATGTCACAATGAGAAGAAAAAAGAATAGAATATTTTATTGAATGATTCCCATTTAGTCTTCAAAGAACAAGACAAACATGATTATCTAATGAGGTTATTAAAATATTTTTTCTAAGAGGAATTTGTGATGAATGTATTAATTCTTTGAATCTTATAGGTGGTGGAGATATTTTTGAATTGGTATTTGATGAAATTTGTGATTTTGGGTGATGTGTTATCAAAAAAAAGTATTGTAGATTTCAAAGTGACTCACTCAACAGGCAGTGACAAATGTCCTAACAATTGGAGAAGTTGTTACTATATTATCATCTTTCCTCCATGTTTGAGAGAGGAAACTCCCTTGTATGATGGAGGATTTTGGGGTTTTCATATACTTTTAACCTAAAAGTACAAAAAGGTGAAAAGATAAAACTAAAGGGAAAAGAATAATAGAAACCGTAATGGTAGACATACAAATACCAATTAAGATTTCATAAATTTTACAAGGGGGTTGTCACAAAATATGTTTTTGATATGAAATGATGATGAAAGAAGCATAGAAAACCTCAACATATGAGGAGATAAGCTACTTCAAAAAATTCAAACCAAGATACCAAGATATGATTGTGCTTGAATTGTATATATTGTTTGAACAAATGACCAAAGGTTTCCACAATTACACAAAGGGATTTCTAAAATAAAATATGAGAAATAAAAAATAATAATTTAGAAACACATTTAGGACATACAAACCAAATGTATTACTTATATCTCTTTGAAATTATACAAATCCCAAAACACTTAAGTACCAAGTGTCAAGCCAAAATTCTTGATAAAATCTCTCTAATTTTTTTTTCTCAAAGTTTTCCCTCTATAAAATTATCCCCTTTACAATACAAATAGCCTTGTATTTATAGGCTCCTTTCATGATAACCACTTAGTAACTACCTTCTTGAAATACAATAATTTATAAACAATCTTCATTTTGGCTAGAATTTACTCTTCCTTTCTAAAAATAAAGATTATTTCTAACCTCTAATTACAATTAGTGAGATAAGTCACTTTTTTCGAAAAGGTAAATCAAAACCTATAACTTTTAAGAAAGACCAAGTTATTGGCCTTGTTGAGGTAGGAATTGTATTTCCTTTGCTTAAATTATAACCTAAATAACATCACAAAAAATAGCTTCATTAGAGTCTAGATTCCCTTAAATAATTCCTTTATGTAAAATCTCAATGTCCTTGTTTGGAGTAAGCTGACAAATTCTTTATTGGTACCTTCCTCTCATTTTGTATTATGTCTCTTTAAACAATACCAAATCTTCCCTTTCTACATGCATTTGTGAGATTAGAATGCATAATAGATGGAAAAGATGTTTTATGTCATAATTTCTCTAGTTAAAATAATGCCTTCACATCTATCATGCATGTATATCATAATATTTCCAACTATATTAACTAACAATTTATTCTTATGAAAAATAATCAAAATAACACATGTAAAGAATCTCTCTCTACATATGTATACATGTGCATGGCCTTGGTTGATTCACATCACTATAATCAACATGCACCTTATTAACATCACTATTTTACCATTCATGGCATGAGTGGGAGAGTCTATTTAATTTGTATTTAAGCATATTTTTTTGGTCATTACTTCACCATTTTTAGAGTACTTCTTAGAAACTCATATTGCTAAAGTCTTCCTGAAAATATATTCTTCAACTAGACCAAATCCCATATGATTAAAACTCATCAATATATTCCTAATGTGATTCAAAATCATGATTTTTCTCATTAAAAAAAAATCACTATCGATAATTTTGTAGGGAGTAGAAATAAAAGCATCATTGTTGTCACTACATTCATTGAAATATTCTTCAAAAAATTATTTATCCCTTTTTATATCAATAATTTTTAATAAATTGTGTTATTTGCATGCTCCTTTTCACTTGTTTCATCAACATTATGAGAATTTTCATCAAACTAATAAAATATTTCAACATGGTTTACATATATTTGATTATTAGTAGGAAATTATTCTTTGTCACTGCATTCCTTGACTATTCCATTTCTATCAGGCCTTTCATGTTGTAGAGAGGAAGAGGTATCTCTTGGAGATCTTGGTGAATCAAATTTTATTGCATCATTATTTTTGCTATTGTCTTTAACACTGACCTCCTTGTTTTTGTATTGCTATGACCATCAAGAGTATAATTTGAGTGGTAGAGAAACCAATTTTTCTTTACAATTTCTATTGATTATGAGCTTTGAAGAGACATAAGCCTCCATTTTTTTATGAAGAGGATTTGGAAGGAAAAAAAAGTGTTGGTTCCCAAATCTACATATCATTGAACCCTAAAGGTGTGCCACATATTATACTTCGATTTAATGATAGATTTGGCCAATGAATGGGAGAATGATCTTACACTTTTCTCTCCTACACTTTGGGCTTTGCAAAACCTAGGGGGGTCACCCTTGATGACACTAAACATGAATATCACATAAAGTTGCATTGCAGTGCCCAGTGGATAATAAACTTCATACAAATGGATAAGGGTTTGAATGTTTTCAAGAATGAATGGAATTTTCCTTCTTGTCTTTGAAACCCTAGTATGAAGTATGAAAATAATTAAGAATAAATATTACAAAAAATAACTTTTGGTTTTAGATTTGAAATATATCTTTGAGATTTAAGGAGGGCCATTCAAAATAGACCGGTGCCTATCTAGGGTTGCAAATTCAATAGCTTGTACACATCCTTTTCCACATTCTAAACATTTTATGATGATCATTCATTCATTAACACCTTATATTAATGAGATCAACTAATGAATAATAGTATAAATCTACTTAACAATCCATTCTGCAACCATAATATTCTCATTGAAACAATTTATATTGGTCCTTGAACATGTAATGCCCTAAATTTAACACTCAAAAATATAGTTAATGAAAAAACAAAACTATTAAATTTTTCTCAAGAACACTTGTAAAACTCACAAAAGGTTGCTACCCAAGAAGGCACTACAAGGAAACATACAACATTTGACCAGTTAAAGATTAATATATTTAGTTGGACAACTGAATTGCTTACGCAATCCTAGGAGGGTTTTCAAATGGGGACATGGAAATTAAATCATCAAGACAAACTTAAATAATTCAGCCAACACATTCATAAACTGAAGACACAATCAATTCATAAGCTAAGCAAATACATTAAATCGATATCAACTCAAAGTAATGAAAAGAGCACAAACCCTATAGGCCAAACCTAATTCCTCAGGGGCTCATCTTTGACAGCCTTGCCTACGTATATAATTCGCAAAGGAACTATAGCTCAACAATTAGACTTCAACCATCTCGCACATGGTTGGATAGAAAGGGATATGAACTAGTAGGTTAAAAATATGTTGTAACGCCCGCTGTCCAAACCCCAGAGAACAAACATTGCAAACAATTTTTTTTTTAAATAACACAGTTGAACATGCAAGAACATTAACCATAATCACATAACACATTAATTTACACTATTACACTTAGTTCTCTGGGGCACGCGAGGTTACTTCACAATCAACTAACAACGAAAACAAAGATAACAACAGCACAATTCACTATTTATAGCTATATTCAATGATCACACAAGCTACAAGAAACGATAGAAGTGATTTACTAACTTTGGCAATAGAGTCTACTTACTTAGGCCAGCTTAACTTACCTCTTACATTCTATTTTATCGACAAGTCCTTGCTCCCAATGCCTATACCTGCAAGGTCTACATGACTTGGCACACACATCAGATCAAAGATAGTTAGCACATGATCACTAAGAGAAGCTATATAAATCAATGGTAGTTTTTACGTTATCAGAAATAAACGATAAATCTCAAACAAGACTCAGGAGAACAGTCTTAGGGGCCCGACCTAATGCCTCGGGAGCTCATCACTCGATGCCTTTGCCTACGTATATAATTCGTAGAGGCACCGTAGTTCGACAACTTGAGATGCTCCAACTCATTGACTGACCAACCAAGGGTTCACTCATAAGACTTTCAAAGAGGAATCTACCCCAACACAAAAGTAACACAACACCACAAATACACACTAACCTCAATCCTCTATGCATAAACATTATGTGACCCATACAACATTACATACTAGAGGAGTGGGTGTGCAACCCTTTCTAGGGTCCACACCCCAGAAAGTTTCTTAGGCGGCTGCCACCCACTTAGGTGAAGCTGAAGACTGCTGAACTAGACAAGCATAATACTCAAAACGGTAAAATGCGAGGCATTAACTCTCTCGCGACAACTCAAAACCAAAGGTCTTACTAAAACCGTTCATCTATTCCAAGCATTAACCAAGAAGTTTCAATTCCAAAAGTATGGCTAAGATGAGGAGAACATTGAAATTAACAAGCCTCTAGAACAAGTTTCACAAATTGACAACAGGTTTTCCTCATCGATTTAAAAAAAATCAACACAATAAGGTTAGAACGGAAAATTTAAATAACAATCTCCAAATTTGCTCCATGTCGATATAAAATTCAACAATAACCCAACACAATTTATTACGTTGCTCTCAAAATAAAGTTCACTTAATTTCACAAATTAAACATAAAAAAAAATCATTTTACTCAATAATATAAACACACGTATATTTATATATATATATATAAATGAAGGTATCTTTCAGTCTACATTAAATATAAGACATTATTAATACCATTTCCAAATACCAACATCTAATGTTTTCATCAGACTAAATTCCAGAACAATATCAATCCTAATCAAGAGATAATTTATCCTAACCACTATGATACACATATTCTTTACATGCATACAACAATATACATAAATGCATAAATTATAACTATATGGGGTGGACTTCCTATTTCCAAATTGGCGAATTTACTATATTATAAAAGCATTGATTGAATAGGAAAACCAATGGGTAAACTATGAATTAGCTAAGTACTTCGAGCAACACACAATAAATTAATTCTGAAAGTAATTTACCTAATATTAGATTCATCCACAACCTACTTACAAGGACTCAACTCACCTATTGCAAAGCATGGGAGGAAGATTTCCAAGGGTTATTCAAAATAAGAATTCAACAATATAATATCAACATTTGAATTATATGATAGTACCATTTACAATTATAATCAAGACAGTAATCTACACTTGAATTATGTTATCTTTTACTATTTCTTAGCTCCTATTCACTAACATATCAATCAATCATCTTTAGAACCCATGTATAGCTAATAAATTAAACTAACATAATATATGCAATTAATAAAGTTGAATCTTAAAGCTATCTAAAACTATAATCCATCAGTTATTGTTCCAATATTAATAATTGCAATGAATAAATATGAGTTCGTAGATATTCTAATTGGTATAAGTATATCAAGTAATGGTAATGGATAATAAGCTAAGTTTATCACATCATAACCTAAACGATAAATTTTCTAAACCAACAATAATTGAATATCTTACAGGTTTATTATAAAAACCAAGTAACCAATGATATACTGATTTTAATTTAATAAATCATACATGTTAAGTCCACATAAGGAAGAATCTAAAATGATCTCTATTTTATCAAGATATTTCTTAGTTGGGCAATTCTAAAATTTACAAGTGAAATCATTTAAGAGTTCTCACTAAAACCAAAGATCCAAGAATTAAATTAATATGATTATTAAAATATTCTAACCTCCAATATAACCAATTACAATTGTCTCGATATAAACCATACAATAAATTAAGGCTTATTTTTTTTCTTTTAAAAATATTTATTCTATTAAAATAACCAATTAAACAAATATATTTAAATATATATATATATATATATAATTAAATATATATATAATACATATAATTAAACATATATATAAATACTTATTAATTAATACATTAAAATAATTTACTATATTCAAATAATGCTAATAATAAAACTAGTGTATTGCAACTTGTATAATTTTTGTTTTCGGATCTGGGTCTTTCTACAATTTTTACTGAAGCTGCGCCATTAAATATTTTAACACATATAAAAATTCAGCCATACCCAGTTCGTAAATTGTGAGTTATGATGAATTTAGTGACTCTATATCTCTGATGTTTTCTACAGGAAAATATTTATTATTTCATCATAGGATTTCATTTTTCCTAATTTATCAGAGGATTTCTCTTATTTTTCAATTCTACAGAGGTCTTCTAAATTATATGTGAGATTTTCTAAATTATCTATTATTTTCTTTTCAAATTTTCTACCATTTTAAATTCATTTCCTTAGAGAGGATCTAAGATTTTCACAATTCTTCTATAAAGATTTTTTTTAAAATTTTACAACAAATTAACAGACAATATTTCAACATATGTAAAAAAATTATCTAATTCTTTTTTTTTTTATAATTTCACAAAATCAAAATAAATATTTACAATTTTGTACAGACAATCTTTTAGCAACACAATTTAAATAAACATTTAAAATAAAGAACCTGGAGTCCTGCGCTTATTTGAGAATCTGATGATGTTTGCTTGTTCCTGATGGCCTCTACGATGAGTTTCTCCTTCCTGCTTCGAATCTCCTCTTCAGAAAACCATGCTCAAATCTCGAATTCAAATCCTTAATCCCACGACTCTTTTCAAAGTATTCTCCAAAATAAAAGAATGGAAAAATCTTTTCTGAAAACTTCAGAAGATTAAAAAAAATGCATCACAATTCTTTTTTTTTTTTCAATTCTTGTCTCCATAAAATCTCTGTGTGTGAAAAACTCACAAAATTCTTAATTAAATAAAAGATATTCCAATTTATTCAAAAAACTCACAAAAATCCAGAATAAAAGAATTTAATTCTTTAAAAGCAAGCTTTTCAGTTAAATCTCAATTCTCATTCGTTCACACAATTTTTTCTTTTTTTTTTTAATTTATTTTTCTATTTTCAATACTTTTTTTGTTTTAATTTCTGTTTTTACAACTTTATTTGCAAAGCACATTATCTAATTAATTTAAATAATTTATTCTAAACAATTATCCTCAATAAAATAATTAATTAAAATAATAAATACTATTTAATATTTAATTAACATTTAATAAAATACATGACTTTTTAAAAATAAATAAAACATTTAAATATTTAAATACAATTTAATCTAACATTTTAATAAACAATATTACCCTTATTTAATTAATTTAATCTCAACATATAAAATACCATTAGAAGCCCTTGTCCTATCTTTCTCTTCCGACTTCTTAGCCAGACTACCTGCACATCTCAGGTGAGAATGGAGGGGTACTACATATGTCCTAACATCAATCCCATTTAAACATCAACTCACACAACAATGATATTGTTATAACTCAAAGGAAGACTCTTAAACAAACAAACTTCGATTATAAATATTGGGCTAACACCAATGGATGGTTTCCCAATTAACCATATATTAAGTAATATTTAATAAAGAATATATTAAGGGAAGTTATAAATACACAAATCAAAATATTTCCCTGTAGCAGGAGTTACCATTTACATAAAAGACCCTATTACATTCATGGAACACATTATCAATTTGGTTTTCATATCTAACAATAAGTATTTAATAATACTTATCAGATTAGAGAATCCATAGATATAGTATAAACACTAATGAGAAAACCATTTTGATAACTAGGAAAATTATAACAACACATTGATTTAATTTTATTCAATATAACTTTAAAATTCTTAACTAAGACAAAATGAAGAAAAATCAAGGTAATCCAATTGTGGGAATGCTTATGCTCACAATGAGCTATGGAAAGTTGATATGTTGCTAAATATATGATATCGCTCTACCACTACCAATGTATTGTCAAAAGCTAACAACTAGTCTAATGTCATAAAATATCTCAAATTTCATAATCAAATTATTTTATTTTTGAATCCCACAAATATATATATATTAAAATTAAATATTTAATATTTACTTTTCGACTTAAATTTAATTTCTTTACTTTAATAACTATTTTTCTTAAAATGTAATTACATAAATATTTAATACTATATAAAAGAAAAATATTCATTTATTTTAAGTTACTCATATATTTGCTAAATAACTTCAATACAAAAAACTATCCTTCACATAATATTTTATCCAATAAATATTCTCAAAAAAAAAAATTCTTAAGGAAAAAGTGAGATATTATCTAACCCTCTTTTTCCTTATTTAAAATTCAGAAGTACTTTTCCTTAAAAGAAAGATTGAGTGGGATGCAATTTTATTCCAAGTTTTTAGGCTTTAAAAGAAAAGCTTGCCTCTTTTGTCTTGTTTTTAAGGCTAAAAGTAAGGAATTACGGGAGGATGAACCTAAAGTTCATTCACAAGTAGGGTAACAATAAGAGATAATCTCTCATGCAAAGAATACAGAGCAACTACCTGCGATCAAACTTCCTTGATATTGTTTCAGAGTTTGGTCATAGATAGTAAAGGATTGGGAAGAATAAAGATTAAGCAAAATATAATTTCATCATGATGTAAAAGCATCTTATTTTACAACGAAATTCAGGTTTGTCCAAAAGAAATCCTTTCAATTGATTCCTTACATTAAAACCATAAATCTCAAGCATGATATGCATACTGTAATGCCCAAATACCCATCTTAATCCACTATAATTTATCTGAGTCAATATAAGCATATAGTCTATGTGATTTGTTCCATAAAAGATAAGATCGCATCTTGTCATATTCATACTACTTTAGTTTTATAAGTTAATCAGTGACTTTTCTAATCAACACAGATTTGCATTATTAAATATACATAGCAACCAATCCTCATCTTTAGAATGTTACTCAAATAAAATCAAGGTGAAAACCATTTTCCATAGACAAAGTTATCAACATGACAAGCCCAAAATAATCTATAGAATCTACAAAATGTATATATATTTAGATAAAAGATTATTTCAACTGTTGTTAAGCCCTATAGCAACTTCTCCCAGCACGTAATGATTCAAGGTTTAGTATACTAATTTATCATTGCAGGTGTAACACAACTCCACAACATAAATTAAAGGACATGTATGCAAAAATGAGAAAGTATTGACAGGGCACGTGAATTGTTTGACAGAATGCCTCAAGAGATAAAGTCTCAGGGAATGGGAACAATTGCAGGATGTGCACGGAATGTATTATTGAGGAGTCTTTAAAATAAACTCTCAATATGTTTTTATCACACAACAAACTCCATACCATTAACTAGACCATTAAATCGGGTTATATATAAACAAGTTAAACCTATAATGATTTTATCATAAACCAAAATTTAAATCAAGAATAAAACTAAAAGATTTAATATAAAGTTATACAGAAGCTGAACCTATAATGTTTCTACTATAAACTAAACACTAGAGCCAAAAGTAGCCTAGGGCATAGTTTGAAAATATTCAGAGGCTATACCAATAATTTTCTTCTCATTGACCAAACTTCAGGGTAGAACTTAATTAGAAAAGAAAAAACCAGTTTTGCAAAGGTAGAGGCAAACACCATAGGCTCTGAGTAACAACCCTATACAAATGAAGCAGGCGTTGCCTTCAGCAACTTTAGATTCCTGTTATTGTTACTACTTTAGATTACTACTAGGGTCAGTATGAGGTGTCAGTGAATGAAAAGTGGTTTACAACTATTATAATCTCAATTTTCAATGCATGCAAAAATTTGAAAGGATAATCATATAGATAGATGGTCCTTGTGAACTGAATGTTACCAAAATCCCCCACGTTGAGGCCATTTGCAACACCCAAGCAACATTGACTACATTTATATTTGTTGTCTAATACAAAATACAATAACGGCTAGTAAAAAGAAATACTTCATCCTGAAAAATTCCAACTTGAACCAATCTCCCTCCTACCCGAAGCTATATTCTTCTCACTCTTAGAAGTGCGGTAGTTGATGCACCAACAGAGTGGCCTGAGGCTAGGTATCTACCATCCCCAAAAATTCATTTTGTCCAAACACCCTCTATTGGGAAACCTATTAACATGCTTGCATGATTTGTCTATTCATTGCAGGCTGTGTCCTCTAGGTTAGCAAACCAAAGAAGCATTTGCCTGCCAAGCTACCATAACGACACAAGCCAAATCATCCTGCTCTTTTGTTGTGTCACAGGAAGGCATGAAGGAGCAATATGAGGCCAACTACATGTGAGGGTGTGTGGGACATTTCATCTAAAGGAGCAGCCAGAGACCTCTCTTCTCCATGCGCAAACTATCCATGTGAATATTTGGGAGGAGGCATGAAGATCTGATTATCTTCCCCATTCCATTCATATAATTGCAAATTTAAGCACCCAAAATCCAAGACATTTAAATTCAATTCCATTTCATTTCTTATCGAGAGACTAACTCTTCAAAAGAAAAAGCACTAAGAACCACACTTTTTTTTTTTTGAAGATTAATCCATATCTTTTTTCCCATTGATGCGGCTTTCTCAGCAAACTTAACATCTGTTCCTCCCCCCCTCAACTAAATCAACCCCCCCATCTAGCAATGCCGATTCCCTGACATTGAGAGTCATCCAACCATCAAGATCATATGCTAATGATCCAGGAATTCCACTTGAGGCATCTGTGGCTGTAGACTTGACAAAGAAACTGGTGCAATAAAAGCTTACATCACACTCATTATTGCATGCATGAATAATGTCTATCCCTTGAGTGCTGATCACATCCCCTATTACTGCATGGTCCCATGGGGGCTTGGGCTTCTATTTTGGTGGAGCAGGAGGTCCCATAGAAAAAAAAAATTGTGCTATGGGATTAATTGGAATCTCTTCTAGAAAAATAGGAGCCCCAACAGTATAGGAATGAATCTTTCAGCTAGTGAAAATGGGGTGGGGCTAGAATTTTCCCCTACAACTTAGGAGTTTTGTGTGCCACTTATCGCACATCACACATCTAAAACACAAGATTTATGCCAGAAATTAAAAAAATTTGAGGGAAAATAATTATCACTGTATTTTTCATAGAATTTTTCATTTTACAGAGGCATCAACGACTCTGCACAACACTGGATCAACAATTAATATTTTGAAATCAACAGGGATAGTGTTGGCAGTTGCTTAATTGTTTTCATCAACATTCTATATTGTATTAAATGCTAAGTCTTTTAGGCTTCCACAGTTCAACATTATAAATAAAGGTTTGCGGAATTCCCTGGGTTGTTTGCAAGGTAAGATTTGGTAGCTGTTTCATTGTTTACATCCAACTTTGGTAAGCTTTGGCAGCTATTTCAATGTTAATTTAAGTATTTTTTAAATATTAATTTATGTTATTTTGATAATTGCAGACACAATGTTGTAAGGAAAATTTTGATTATTTTTTGAATAATGAATGATGGCTATGCTCATTAGTTTAAAAAAAAAATTAAAAAAAAAATCTGAGCTTAAATTTTTAAGTAGAATTACAACATTAAATCTATGGGACCACCAGCTTCCTCAAATTTTAGAGCTTAAAATTTTAAGTAGCAGTGCACTACTCAATTCATGGGACCACCAGCTTCCATATATTTTGGAGCTTAAATTTTAAGCAAAATTGCAACTAAATCCATAGGACCATGTACGTTAAAATATTCCTAAAAAAGCTAAGCAGCACCCGCAGAGACTTTTAAGAAAGACCCCCTCCATGAGATCGCACTCTTAGATGAAAGAAAGGGAGGTGTCCTTGGAGATTGCACAATATAAATGAGCCTCAATTTAAAACTATTATAAAATCTTCCTATTGTTCAAACACCCATTCAATTTAACTTCCTCAACAGGTAGCTGAAAATTTTTGCCCAATATCAATAATAGTGTTAGATTTCAAATCTCAAATATCTGACATGTGTGTTAATGCTGCACTGACCATAAGTCTTATCTTTTATGGCGATCGGAAGGATAGTGGATGCTGGTTATATTGACAAGTTTCTTTATTATTAAAATAATTAGAATAATTCCTAAGGTGAAAATTAACTCCAACTGTAAGTGGGGACTTATTTTAGTTCAAGAGTTTAATTCCGCATCAATTTCATTGATAGTATTGCAATTATAAAGTTATTACCATGGTCAGCCACCTTAATTCCTCACTCCTCTTAATGTCCATAGGCTAGTTAGCATTAATTAATATCAATAATAATAACCATAGTATATCAAGATCCTTTTGTGTATATTGAGAAAAATATCAGAATTAACATTAGTATTGATATTGATATTAATAATATGATGATGGTAATAACAACCAGTTTTTTAATATTAACATCAAGAGTATTATCAATAATAATAATAAAACACCTTGTCATGTCAATGACAAGAGCTTCATGCTAATTATAACATTAATATTAATATATTACTACTTCGAGTAATATTGACATTAATAAAAGATAGCCAACGTTTTAAAGAGACTTCAATTATTCATAATAATGTTATCAGAATGATTAAGAAAAAAATATTGTTATCACCAATAATGAAAATTTGAGATTAAATTTTAAATCTTCATTAGTTGATTAAAGATAAGAGTGTTAATATTGGTTACTGAGATTAATAATAATATTGATATTTTGATAATGAAAGTATGTTTAACATAGTTCCTGATAAGGAAACAATATTGATGATACCACTAAATGAGAAATAATAATAAAAGGATTATTTTGAGTTTAAATATAAATGTTATTATTGAGGTGGAACGAGGATCATGGTAGGATTTTAATATCAAAGAAACAATTAATATTAATAATACCAATGTTTAGTAGTAAATTTAAATGTTAGGTATTCATGACGTAGCAGAGTTGGGATTAACATTCCTAATGGTGAAGAGTATATTGTTACCATTTATTTTGTCCACTAGACAAGTGAGTGCCTAGATTTCAAGAGCCAACTCAAAGTTCATTCTAAGGTGCATGCAACAATACTATTATTATTGTTAATAACTATGAGAAGTATTGAAACTTTATAATAACAATACGCAACTTAAATATGACGTAATGTCACAAATAATATTTAATTGTATATAATAATCACACTGGACAATATTCAAATGATATTGGTCTGTGTTATTTTTTGATAGGGAGAAATGCTAATGCAAACCTTACCAATTATGATAACATTATAACTGTCGTATGGAGGGGCCTTACAGAACAACATGAAAATAATCTAGATGCAACAAATGTGCATGGAAAGCTTTACAATCCTTGATTCTATTACTAAAAGAAATATATCATTATAGACTAGAGACAATACACACTGAGAGCATGCAAAAACATGTATTCATATATGCTGTAGTCAAAATATACAATGCAATTACAAGAAAATTTACAAAGCACATGCATGTATTTCCCTATGCAAGCCAAAACTAACAACCTACCCCTTATAACTTTTCCAAAATCCAAAACTTTTACAAATGAAGTAGCAGAGACATTATAAAGAATGGAAAAAACCATATTCACTAGCCACTTGATACTTGACACATTGAGCTCCCTTAGATATACAACAAATTAGTATTTGGAAAATGCCTTTTCACTCTTTATTTTCCATCTTCCATTTTGTCTCCATTCTTTTTCAATTGAAGTTTGTGTGCCTTTTTTATTTGCAATCCTTGCAACTCTTTTACTTGTATGTTAAAATTCACTTACTTCCTCTTTTACTTAAATTGCAAGACTTATATTTTATTTTTAGATTTTTGTGCTAGTATGTGCAAAAGTGAGCATGCTTAATTATAATATTATTGTTTATATCATCATGTGTTTAACCCTTCTTCTCATCCTCATGAGGTCTCAACAATACCAAATTTAGAGAATGGGGGAAATGAGTATTTATTTGTTATTGCTCATGATGAGGATAATCACAAATACACTAAACCAAGTAAATTAAGAAAGTTCACTAGGTTTAAGGGTTCTTCACATGTTATATTAAAATAAATTTTGTCACAAAAACTTACCACTTTATCTCTTGTTAAAGTAATAGACTTGTCTAAGGTTTCAACACACAAGGTTAAGTTTTCTTGTGCCTATTATCACATAAAATCTCAAATCATTCATATATAAGTACTACACCGAAACATCAAATTCAATATCATATAGACAAAGGGATGATAAAAGTTGAAGCTATTCATGAGCATACATCTATTTCATCTAACGGGGATAATAATAAGGAACCAAATGATAAGGATTCTTCTCATGTTAATGATGATATTAATATTGGTTTTGATGAGTATAATATATTTAGGGTTACATACATGAGGGAAAAGAGACAAATCGAATGATCTAACATCTAAGGTACTTATTTCAAATCATACATCACCTTTGGTATTTCTACATTACACTTTTGTTCATAGACATGCACTTCATGGAAATATACATGAAGGGGATGAACCCTTTGGTAAAATTTCTTATTACATGCTACATGTTGGGATTTTTCTTTTCTTTATTTATTTTATGTTTATATTATGTTGGTTTCATGTTCCTAGTTTGTGTGTGAATGATGTAAAGATGCCTTTAGTGGTGTATGTTGACACTTGAGTGACTTGGAATGTCTTGTGTTTTTTACATCACTTCTTTATTGTGTTAAATATGTATATTTCCTTTTATATTATATCATTAGTTTGCTTCATGTTTGATAATTTTTCTTATTCTTTGTGTGTTGTGATCCTCTTTCCTCATGCTTCCATTATCTTATATTTTGGATTTCCTTTCTGGCCTTTTGATTATATGATTTTTGTTGTGAGTTTCCTTTTATCATGTATTTTATTCTTATTTTACCTTCTATGCTATGTCTTGTTCCATGTTCCTTGCATGTGTTTTCATGTGCTTCACAATGTCCTCTTTATGATAGTTATTTTCTAGGTAAAAATACAAATTTGTGTCTTTTATAAAGGAAATAACCAAAACAAATACAAGTTTTCAACTTCAGCCAAATAAAAGTGACTTCTATGTTTTGAATTTCAAAATAACATAAACTAATGAAATGTAGAACTCTTGATGAAGTTTGTGCCCTTTCCCATTTTATCAATTCCATCTCAATGGTACCTTTCCCTCAACAATTTGAGATCCAAAAAAATTAAAAATATAAAGGGAAGGGTACCCCAATGATCGTATTGAGGAAATTTTCATGGCATCCGAGGAAGTGTACAATGATAAATATATCCTTCAATTATTTCCTCAAAACTTGGGTTGATAAGGCTTGGAAAGGTTCATGCACCATTTTCATGACTCTATCTCAACATTTTCCATTTTATCCAAAAAAATGTTTCCCACATCTCCTACAATGTGGAACATGAGGTCACTATGTTGGACATTTGAAATGATAAAAATAATAGTGGATAAATATATGTAGTGAATATCTATAGTGGAGGAAGAGGCTTGCTATCCATATTCCTTGCATATGTTAGAAAAGCAACTTGTCAATATTTTTATTAAAAAATAAATCAAGAAAGGTCATTCTATTTACAAATCCATTGCATTTTGACTTTTCAGGAGATAATTGAAAAGGTAGGAAGCACTAAAAAATTTGTTATTAAAAAATGTTTGGTCAAGATTTGCAAAGAGAACAACGATAAACAAGCTAATGATAAACCTAGATTTTGGGCTAGGAAAAAACTAGATGAGTGATGGTGTCATTGGTGTGAAGCATGTGAAAACTATAACTACATAAAATCCTAGTCAAATTATAACCATACCATATGAAACTAATACTATGTTAGTTCCTCAAGGGAAATCCAAATAAAATAATGAAAATAATCCTAAATTAAAATTCATAACACTTGGGGAGTCATTACATGTTGTATTCAATAAAATAGTATAAGCAAACATGGTTACTCTTCCTATTACAGAATAATTTTATTATTTAAAGCCTAAACCATATTTGTACAAGGATCTAAACGAATATGTTAACTATCATAAGATAAGAGTTCATACCATTAACAAATACATAAAAGACCTTAGTCATAAGGATGCAATTAAAGAAGGAGTAGCGTCCTCTTCACCAAATGATCAATTGGGAATATCTACCCAAATTCCTTTCCTAAACACTCTCAAGATCAAATATCCCCATCCACCAATACCTTTCAAGGAAATATCTAAGGGAACCATGCTAATAATTTTATCTATAATAAATTTCATTTTAATTATGATAATGTTGTTGGAGGCCTTACACAATTTCCTTTACAAGTCACTATAATTAAAATCAAGCCCAAATATCTCATATGTGAGCTATTGATACCTACCATGGCAATGCTATTGTTACTATACCATCCACCTCCTCATCCCAAAACTCCCAGAATAACATCATAGATCATATTTGGAAGACTGCAACACAAATCCCAATTATCAAGCTTTTTAGTTCATCATCAATCCATAAAGAAATATTGGACCATGCTTTGTAAGGGTACCATAGACCTAATGACATCGATACCGAATAATTCCTAACACCTGCAAGTTATCTTTCCTCCACTTACATACTTGTACTTATATAGAATGAAATTCTATGAGTTCATCCATCTTGTAGTAGAGAGTTGCATATTAATGTTTTAACCAAAATACTTAAATTCAAACAAGTCTTACTTTATAATGGTTCTTCCTTTAACTTCTATACCTTGAATTTTATCAAAAAAGTGGGATAATCTATAGTGGATTTAGAGCCTCACACTTGATTACTATCAAGTCCCATGATAATATAGAGAGATATTATGAGATCACAATATTTTTTCCAATTTAGGTGGACACAATATTGTAGTATATAACTTTCCATGTTATTCATCTTAAACTTCCCTATAATCTCCTCCTTTATCACCCATGACTTCATGTTATGCAGGTTATCCCATTCACATACCATTAATGCCTTGAAATCCCCCACAATGATATTGAGGCCACCATCTATACGATCCACACCTATTTCAATATTGTCATGAATTTGAAGCCTCTTTCTAGCATTCTAATTATTTTCCTAGTGTTGATATTCCATATTCTAACATAAGATCATAATCATTTTAAATTGATTCCACAGTAGTAGCCTCCTCATCCTCTCAAACCATTGTTACCAAACCAAAATACCCAAGGTCAAGATTAACGGAAAAGGTTTTTGGGAGTACAAATCACATAATTTCTTCTATATTAGGACTCAACGATCACAATATATTCCTATCATTATGAAAAATGGATCAATTATCTTCCAATCGCCAAGTAATCTAGAAGAGGAAAATTAGAAGGGAGATATTAATTAGGGGTTGTATTGAGAGGAATTAAACATAGATGGCATTCCTCTTGATATTTTTAGGAGAAAATTCATATTCCTCATTACATCAATAAAAATATGAGCTATCAAGGAATAGGATTAGGCCTTCATGAGAAAATAATTATACAACCCATTGATCCTCTAATTAATGAGAATACTATATGTCTTGGATATACATGTCCATAAGAAAACCTATGGTATCATGAAGCACTTTTGATAGTGTTAAGATGGTTTTTGATGATGTGGATGATATTAGAAATAGAGATATCTTAGCTTCATTTGATGATTATCATATCTTCCCATTATTCATTGAAAATTTCATCCTTACTATTAGCATACCATTTCACATCCTCAAACTCATTGAATATTTCCAAAAAGATCCCCCAACTATCAACATGTTTCAAAATGATGAATCCTTCATCAAGTTCTTGGGCCTCCATGATGACATACCTCTTGCGGACCACAAATTAGGATTTATCTCTAAACTCAATGTTGGTTCTTACTTTAGGGGTGATGAATTCCTTAGTCATGAAAGTAAGAATACAAAAAAGAAAAAGAAAAGTCCCCTAGTGAAAACCTCTTTGAGGCAGTTTCATATTTTGGAAAAGTAAAAACAAAGGATCTATCTTTGGGTAAACCTTGTTGAGGCACCTAAACATGAAGGCATTCATCTTCCCCTTGTGGATCCAAAAAGGTATGAAATATCCACCATCTTTATGGAAGAGATTCAAGATATTAAATTGGGAATATAAGTAGAGCTAAAAATCACCTATGTTGTTATTGTCCTCTCTATGAAAGAGTAGCAAGTTATCTATGATGTATTATAGAAAGGATATAGTAAATTTTCCAACTAGTACCTTGATATGCTTTATCTTGGATCCTTATTTATTCATCATTTGGTCATTCATATAGATGCTAAACTAGTTAAACAAAAGACTAGAAAGAAGCATCCACAAGAGGAGTAATAAAATCTACTTGTTGTGGGTCTCATCCACCCAATCGACTATCCATAATTAGTCACAAATATTGTATGAATTACCAAGGTAATTGGGGGGATCCAAATTTGCACTAATTTTAGAGATCTCAACAAAGATTGTACAAATGATGACTTCACATTTCCTGACATCATTATTGTGGATCTTATAATAAGCCATGCTATGTTATCACTTATGGATATTCTTTTTAGGCCATAATTAGAGAAACATTCTATTACAAAGCAATACCCTTTGGGTGAAAGAATGCAAGAGATACCTATCAAAGAGCTATGACCACCATATTCAATGTATCCTCTAGATCATTATGGAGGACTATACATAGATGACTTACCAGGGAATTCTATGAAAAGGGAGGAGCATCACTTAATCCTTGAACATATCTTTGATCGCTTATCAAAATATCAATTAAAACTAAATCATAAGAGACGTGTCTTTGGTGTCACTTCAAGTAATGTTTTGGGATTCATTATTTCTAGAAGAGGCATAGAAGTTTAACCTTCGAAGGTTAAGGTTATAGGAGACATGTCTCCACCCGTAACACTCAAGCAATTATAAAGTCTCGAAGGAAAGATACAAGCTATTAGATTATTCAATTCCTAACTTGTGGATTAATGTCAATTATTGACATATTTCCTCTATAAAAATGACAAATATCAATGTGATGTTCATGTAGACAAGGCTTCAAAAAATTCAAGGCATAGTTAATCTTCTTCTTATGTCACCATGCATCATGCATTTGTATGTATGCCAAGTATGTCACCACATGATTTTATGAAAACCTAATCATGTATTAGTGGTGTGTAACTTTCTTAATGCAACCTTTGAATCACAAAAAAATTGGTCAGATTCTATCCATTTGTGTCTTGAGAAAAATCTTAGGGAGATAAATATTGTATTTGTATAGAGGGACTAACAATGGTCATAGATTATGTTTTTTTAAGATATATTTGTTGCATATTATTTGTAGGCTTAGACTATCAATAATTATTATATTATAGAATTAATTATGAATATAATTATTTGATTCCAATAGCAATTATAATATGTATCTTTAAAGATTCTTATAACACAAGACTTCCATTGATATTTTTTTTTAAGAGATGGTATTTTTTCATTGTTTATTTAATTTTATTTTAAAACATATATTATTTTAGCTAATTAGAAATAAAATGAAATAAAAAAATATAAAAATAATATGTAAAATATGAACATATGACTTTTTTTTGTGCTTTATTCCAAACCTCTATCAATTGCTTGAATTTTTTTCAATTTATAAATTTTCTTGTTGAATTATGGAATGCTCTAACAATCAAATATTTTTTATTTTTATGAGGGTTATAACTATGCTTCTCATTCTACATAAGATAATTTGACTTAGTTCATAATTAGTAAAAATTCTTATATAAAAATTTATGAAATAAAAATATATCATCTTTTCAAAAAAGTCTTAAACAAAAGGTCATAAATGTATTAAATAGATTATTAATTTTTAAAAAATTAAATTATTTATTCATCTTTTAAAAGTATTTGAATAATTAAATAATGTTTATTTATTTAATTTAATTCCCACACAAATAATCATTATTTTTTGAAAAACAAAAATAAAATTAATCACAAATTTTATGAAAAAATAAAATATTAATAAAATAATGAACAATAACAATTTTCAAATTAATTGTAATACAAATAAAATATAAATGAAATATATCTTTTAAGAACAAAATGCAATACATATTGCGTAAAGAATGCAATACCAATAATAATATAGGTTATATTTGATTGACAATTAATATAAGCATAATTTTCTTGTATTTTATATGATACTTAGGAGAGAGGGCCAGTAGTTGTGTAGGGTCTAATAGTCATGCAATTAATTTGATTATAATACCCAATCTTACAACATATTTATGTTATATATTATAAATAAATATTCCAAATGTAAATAAATAAATAACCAAATGTTAATCAAAAGAGGATCCATATTTTCAAAACACATGAGAACCTCTAAATGTTATATAAGAAAAACATAAATACATTCATGAAGAAGTGAAATAAGTATTTTTTTGTCTCAAATAAAATATCATAACTATCTACTATAAGTGTGACATTTAAAAAATAAAATGCTCATTTAATGAAATAAGACACTCATTTAAACAAGTATTGTTATCATTGATGAGCTTAAAATACGCTCATAATTTGGATGTTATGATAAACTTTTAATGTCTTTACTTTTGTTATTTCATGGCTGTTTAAACTTTGTTGAAACCTTTTACGGGGATATCTTGTAGCATAATACTTTCATATTCCTGCAGCTCATTGTGTTGACTTGATTGCATTTATTGCCCTGTTGACTCCCTAAAATGGCTGGTATATCGTATACAGTTTTTGAATGATGAAATAGATTTAAATGTGTGATTAATGAATAGATATCGTGTATGTGCCATACGCCTTTTCTTTCGCATCTGTTACCTCTTGTTTCACAGGTTGTTGAAGAATGATCGAGTCAAGCGCAGCCGATCTCGGCCTTGCAGTAAATTCCATTTCCTGCACGACTTCGAGGAAGCACTGGCGAAGACTCTTTGACTGAAACCGTTGGGAAATATTTTTAATGACAAGTCAATCTAGAAAGAGTGGAGCGCTAGATTCTCTCTGGATCGGGTTGAACGCATAAATTTATTATGAAGTTTGTTCCTTGATTCGGGGATATACTTTACTTCCACGTCTTTCTTTGATAGGGTTAGTTGGTTAGTTGCTCTCCTGTATATAAATAAAGTTCTCCTCCTGCACGAGAGAGACAGAAGAGATGATAGTTAGAAAAATTTAGAAGCATAGTGATAGCATATATCATGTAAGAGTCAGTATGATAATGAGAAAGAAAATCTGTATGATAAAAGATAGATTTTGTTGTTAGTTTTCACATCAAAAAAGTAATGTATACCATTCTGTTTTCATGAATAAAGTTCGATGAAGTTCTGAGTTTAGCATCTGTGTAATCAGTAGATGCTTGCTAAGGGGGCCCACTTAGTAAGTATCTGTAGCTAGTTAGTTAGTTGTTATTTTCTGTTGATCTTCAGTTAGCTTTTATATTTGAAATTTTCATACAAACTCAGTCTTATACTGCTCCTGCAGCATAGAGAATCCATCCTTGTGACTGTTCCTACAGCATAAGGCCAGCTCATAGTTTGTGTTTCAGTCGTAGTTGTTATGGTTTCTATTTTAATCAAAGCACAATTGAGTTAAAGAACTTTGCATTACCTTCCCGTAGCATGGATGGAATTCTTTTCTAGTATTTATTTCTGCTAAGATTTGACCAAAACTAGTTCTTAGTGCATATATTTTTCCGCGCCATTTAAAGTATACGTCCTCTGGTTTGGAAAGTAAATGAACGTCCATAGAGAGATATAAGTCACCTGTTGGAATGTCCAATTCCCAAGAAAATTTTTACTGTGATTTTCATATCCTTTTGTGGGCGCGACCATTTTTTGGTGCCGTTGTCGGGGATGGCGTCTAGCTAGGAGTCTGTTAGAAGTCATTTTTAGCATTAGTTTAGTCTGTTAGTCAAAAATTTTCAAAATCTTTGAAGCCACCACTCACCGTATTGCATGCATAGAAGAAGAAGAGATGCACTGGGAAGGTTCCTCCCTAAAAATCTATTTATTGAACTACCATTTGACCTAGCTGATAACGAACCTGAGGAAAATCCATTTGCTCTGTTATTCCAGCAACCAAACATGGAAAATAATCTACCTAATAATCCACCTCCTACATTTGAGTTTCCCATTGTTCCCCAAAGAGATATCGACAATCTTAAAAACATTCCCTCTTCCTTGCTTCGAAAGTTTTATGGCTTGGTTACGGAGGATCCAGAAACTTTTCTGTTTGAATTTGATGTCCTCTGTCGCAGTTATGACTACAACACAGACACTCATAAACTGAAGTTATTTCCTTCCACCTTGAAGGAAGGAGCTCTCAGGTGGTTCATGAGTCTGGGAAGAGGCGTTGTAGATAGTTGGGCAGCCATGCAGATGAAATTCCTTGAAAAGTATAAGGAATATTGTAAGAGTGCCAGCAAGGGTGATGACATATTCCGAATTCAGCAGAAGGAGGATGAAAGTTTGGAGGATTATATTTCTAAGTTTTTGTTTTCACTAAAAAGGAACTCAAACCATACTCTTAACGAGGACTCTCAAAAACTACTCTTTCTAAGGGGAATTAGTGATGTCTGTATCGACACCCTGGACCTGATGGGAGGAGGTGATATAACCCAACTGCCTTGGGATGATATAAAAAATGTCTTAACTACTCTCGAGCAATAGTTAAGAAAGGTCGAGGTCATCATGCTACAGTGGGGAAGTCTTCTGGTGGAGTTTCCCGGATGGAGATAACAAATTTGCTATCTGATTTCAAGTAGGACATCATTAATAATATGGCTACAAAACTAGACACTATGCAAGCTCGTAAGAAACATGCAGAAGCTGAGGCAGTTTTGGCCGAGTTCTGTCCATACTATAGACAAAAGAAGCGTGACTGCAGATGCAAGACAGTGGCTAATTTGGAAGCTAGGCAACTGCCTACTGACTTCAAACCAGTAGAAGGTGATGATGATCAAGTGTTCTTTGTTGCGCAAAGGAGACCATGGGCCCAAAGACAAGGTATGCCTCAAGATCCTTTAACTTCTAGTAATCCTTATTCTGGCTATAATAACTAATGACAACATGCATATGGACCACTACCACCCTGGAATCCACCTCAACCAAGTTGGCCTAATTATCAAACCCCACAATGGCAATCTCCTCAAGGAGGTTGGCAGCAGCCACAAGGGCAATGGACCCCACTTTCAGGAAATTGGCAACAAAATCCTCAATGGAGAGGTCCTCAGCAATGGCAAAACCAATCTCCTAGATTCCTGCAGCTTCCAAAGCCACAACAATAGGCCCTCATGCCACCTCCTATAGCAACTGCCACAAATCCTGGCCCTCCAAAGCAAACGCCTATGCCTGCCCAGCCGTTGCCCAATCCTAATAATAAGCAACAGCAGCAGCCATAGCAAACTGCATATCTTGCTGAAGCCAACCAATATCAAGCTTATGCCTTAAATGTTAATGACATCCATCTGAGGTCTGTAACTATTTTACCTACTCCCAAACAACCTCTGATTATTGAAATACTAGATTCTCCCCTTGAAGAATCTACTGCACCTGCTGTTCCTACTAAGCATATGCCTATACCCGATACAGTTTCTACGGAACCTATTTTGCAGAGACGAGACAAACCACCTTTTCCTTAGAGGTTGCAGAGCACTAAATCTAAATCCATAGAAGAACCCACTTTTGACATTCTGGATTAGCTCAAGAATGTACAGATTCAAATCCCTTTATTTCAGGCTATTAAAGATGTTCCCATTTTTGGAAAAGCTATTAAATAAGCCTACTTGAAGAAGCCTACTTGAAGAAGCCTGGACGGAAGAAAAAATGATCCTCAAACAATTCATGTCTTAGGGAAATTGGCTGATATAATGTTGGGAAATATAGTCGTTCCAAAGTATATTGACCTTGGAAGTCCTGTAGTGCAGATACATATAAATGGCCAAGTTGTAAAAAATGTTTTGATTGACTTAGGTGCTGCCATTAATGTCATGACAAAGCATACTATGGACTCCTTGAATATTTCAAACATTAGGTCTACACCCACAGTTCTGCAGCTTGCAGACAACTCCACAGTTAAACCTGATGGGATGGTAGAAGATGTAATTGTCACTCTTGAATCTTGGGAGTATCTTGCTGATTTCACAATATTATCAGTTAAGACAACTTTAGGAGGGTATCCAGTTATCCTTGGTAGACCATGGTTAACAAATGCTTATGCTTTTATAGGATGCCATTTTGGAGATATGACCATTTCTGATAGGTAGTCCATAAAGAAATTGGCCTTGTATCTGCCTGCTAGACCTCAACCAGATTTGTCCCAACTTGTTTGGCCAGATGTGGGGGAAGAAACTAAAGAAGCCAATTCTTTGGCTCAATTAATGATGCTTCAAAATGATCCATTCTCACAACTTCAGAGTGAAGATGCTTTGCTTTTTCAAATTATGCAATTTAACCCTGATACGGGTAGTTCATCTAATCCAAGTGGTAGCCATCTACAATGTTTCCTGCAGCAACCAAATTCTGAGAACTCATCATTTAAACTTCCAGCAATTTTTCATAACTTGCTACCACAAGAGGTACAAACATAATTACCTGTAGATTCTATGAGTAATCTCACTAAGTAGATAGAATTGTCTCAAGATTATTGTTTGAATGTTAATAGCAAGTTGTCACAGTCTCAAGAGGCTGACTTATTAAAAATGCTACAAGAACAACAAAAAATATTTGCATGGGAATATGGGGACATGCAAGGAATAGATCCTCGAGTTTGCACTCATAGGATATATATATCAAAGAAGATTGTTTACCAGTTAGACAACCTCAAAGAAGAGTAAATCCAACACTTAGAGAAATAGTGAAAAATGAACTTCAAAAGTTGCTTGATGCTGGTTTTATTTATCCAATCTCTGACAGTCAATGGGTTTCTCCATTAGTCATTGTCCCCAAGAAAGGAGGAAAATGGAGAGTATGTGTAGATTATAGGGAATTGAATAGTGCCACTAAAAAAGATCACTTTCCACTACCTTTTGTAGACCATGTATTAGACTCACTGTTTGGTAAAAGATATTTTTCTTTTTTGTATGGTTACAGTGGGTATAATCAGATCAAAATAGCCCCTAAAGATCAAGATAAGACCACTTTTACCTGTCCATGGGGAACATTTGCTTATTCAGTCTTTCCTTTTGGTCTATGCAATGCACCAACAACATTTCAGAGAGGAGTAATTAGTATCTTTCATGATATATTTCATGAATGTATGGAAATTTATATGGATGATTTCACTACCTATGGAGTCACATTTGAAGAAGCACTGATGAATTTAGAAAAGGTATTGAAAAGGTGTAGAGAGAAAAAATTGTCTCTAAACAGTGAAAAATGTTTTCTAATGATGGAAGAAGGTATTGTTCTAGGTCATCATATTTCAAAGAATGGAATTCAGGTTGACCCTGCTAAAATTGAAGTTATTATGAATTTACAAACTCCTGCAAAACAAAAAGATGTCAGAAGTTTCCTTGGCCATGCAGGGTATTATAGAAGGTTTATAAAAGATTTCAGTAAAATTGCCAGTCCACTTTATGCCTTGTTAACAAAGGATTCTCAATTTGAGTGGACAGAGGCCTATACAAAATCCTTCCTGCAACTAAAAGACTTGCTTACTAAAGCACCTATTCTTTAAGGTCCAAAATGGAATTTTCATTTTCACATACATGCTGATGCATCTGATTTTGGTATAGGAACAGTTTTAAGTCAAAAAAAAAATTCAATTGAGCATGCTATCTACTTTATCAACAAAAACCTTCAAGGTCCTGAGCTCAACTATACTGTTACAGAAAAGGAATTGCTTGCAGTAATGTATGCTTTGAATAAATTTAGGCATTATGTCACAGGTTATCAAATATTCGTCCATACTAACCATGTAGCAATCAAGTATCTGATGAACAAACCTGCCATTTCTGGTAGATTGGCACGATGACTCCTATTGTTACAAGAATTTGACATTGCAATCATTGACAAACCAGGAAGAGCTAATGTTGTAGCCAACTTTTTGTCAAAACTCCAATCAGCTACACCTGATGAACATGAGGTCATTGATGATAGGTTCCCAGATGAACATTTGTTCTCTATTACTGCACATACTCCATGGTATGCAGACATTGTCAATTATTTAGCAGCAAATAGAATACCAGCTCACTTTTCCCCAAAAGAAAAAAGTTGTTGATAGAGAAGTTTTAACTTTTCTTGGATTGCAAATTGTCTGTTCTATATTGGACCTGATCAAGTAATGCGAAGATGTGTAAGAGAAGATGAAACTTATGATATATTGCATGCTTGCCATGATGAACCATGTGGGGGGCATTTTGCAGCAAAAAGAACAACAATGAAGGTTCTTACAACAGGGTAATATTGGCCAACACTACACAAGGATGCTGTGGCCTATACAAGGAAGTGTGATAGATGCCAGCATATAGGAAGACCAACTAAGTCAAATGAAATGCCACTATATCCGTAGGTCATAGTCACCCCTTTTGATAAATGGGGAATGGATTTTGTGGGACCAATTGATCCACCATCAAATGGTAAGTTATATATTCTAGTTTGCACAGACTATGTCATAAAATGGATTGAGGTAAAAGCTATGACTCATGCCCGAGATAACAACGTTGCTGAATTTCTGTATGAACAATTTTTCACAAGATTTGGAGTTCCCAGAGAGCTTGTAACTGATCAAGGAGCTCAGTTTATGTCAAATCTGATCACTGCACTAATGAATGATTATAAAATCAAACATAGAAAGTCCAGCCCCTATCATCCTCAAGCTAATGGTCAGGTGGAGGTAACAAACAGGGAAATTGAGGCGATCCTCACAAAGACAGTGTAGATCCATAGAAAAGACTGCAACAATAGACTTCCTGAAGTAGTTTGGGCTTACAGAACTACATGGAAGACAACAACTGGGTTTACACCTTTTAAGCTACTTTATGGGAAAACAGCTATGTTATCCATAGAATTTGAACATAAAACTTTGAGGACAGCTCTTGAACTTAACATGGACTTATCTGAAGCACAGAAGGACCGTCTCCTATAGCTAAATGCTTTGGACGAAATGAGAAAAGCCGCCATGCAACACACAGAAGCAATCCAACAGCAAAGGAAGAAATGGCATGATCAGCACATCAAAACCAAAAAAATTTCTGCTGGTGATTGGGCTCTGTTATATGATTCCAGATATCAAGAGAACCAAGGTAAGCTCACAACACACTAGCTCGGCCCATATGAAGTTGAAAATGTGTTCGACAATGGAGTTGTGTAGTTGGTGACAATTGATCCAGTCCGCTTCAAATTGCTAGTTAAAAGCCACCGACTCTGGTTGTACCATAAACCAGTCTCCAAGGAAGAATTCATGCAGCAGTTTGTTCAAGTTCCTCCCGCTACTCTTCCTGCAGCTAAAGGCTCTCGCCTTTCTCCTACAGCGTTACCGTAATTTTTGAAAAAGCATGTCCATAATAAAGGTTTTCTTTTTTAGGAAACCCCTTTTTCTCCATTTGCATTTATCGTCCCCATCTCAATTCTTTATCTTCCATCCATCCATCCCATCCATCCATTTCATTCATACATTTCATCCGCCCACATCACCCATCCACTTCATCCGTCCACATCAACCTTAATTAAGATATCTTTCCCACTTGTCAATTCATGCAGTGTCGTCATCTTTCTTCACATGTACGTGCAATTATCAAAAGTACACCATATCTTTTCTTATCGCATATTTGATTTATTTCATTCTATTCATTTACTGCTATGCATGTACCGGTCATTATTACCCGAATCTCTACCTATTCTTTAGTACATGTGAGGACACATGTTATACTTTAAGTAGGAGGTGAGGTAATCCATCTTTTAAAACCTGTCTTTTCACCGTTGCCATAACTGCATAAATGACCTTTCTTTAATGTTTTTCTGGTACTTTCTAAATTTGATCACATGTCCTTCTTTAATGCATATTTTTCTTGTAAACTACGATTAAGACTGCTTATTCAAAAAGCTCATTTTTGGAAAAAAGAAAGAAATGTGACGACACGACAAAAGAAAAACCAGAGCAGAAAGGGAAATAAAGAATTTGAATCTTCAGCAAGAAATTGAGTTCAGCTAAAAAACTGCAAATATGGGTGGTCAATTGGTGCGACACGACCCATAGCTCATGAATTGTTACTGCAAAATCCGCAGACAGTCCACGCATACAGCCTCTGTGGATGGTTAAATTATTTCTTGAGCTTAAATGATTTTGATGAGGAGACTGCTGGAGAATTTTTGAGAACCCTTTCTGAAGGGGAAGCCACCGTATGTGGTCTAACAGTTGTTGCAACCGAAGACAGAATTGCTGAAGTAATCGGGCTCCCAGCCGTTGGAGAAAACTTTTTTTTAGACGCTGCAGCTGCAAGGGCTAAGTTTTCAATGCCCACTGATGGACCTCTGGAAGTCTCCAAGCAGGGATGCAAGTGCGTATCGTTGCCTCCTCCTTATTCTGAGTATGCTGCTTACATAATGAGGTATTTGACCTGTGAAGGTCATTTCTTCTACCTGCATTCTCATCATTTTAAGTTATTAAGCCATATGAAGCATGGGTTAGTTGTGAATGTTCTTAATTTTTTGTCAAAATTTTTAGAACAAAGTGCCCATAGAACTCAACAGGGGAAAGAAAATTTTGTCACTCATCATGTCCTTATTAAATTACTGATTGAGCTCTCTTTGAGAGACGTCTCACCTCTCTCCTGGCAACAATTTCTTTCCCGAAAGAGTTTGCAAATATCACAACCCCCCAGGGTACTTACCCCACGGCCTCAGAGAAAGAAGAAAGAAATTGTATCTACTAGTGGAACAGAGCAAGGGTCATCTACTCCTGTAGCACCTAGTCCTACAGCTTTTGCACCTGAATCCTCTACTAGGGTACAAACTAGGTCTGCCATTAGGAGAGAAAAAGGAAAAACAAAGGCAGAAGGGTCCCCTGAACTGGACCCTCGTTCTCAGAAAAGACAATGCTCCTCTCCTACAACACCTTCCCCTGTAGCCATTTCTCCTACAGCAACACCTATTGCTATTACCAGTTCACCGTCATCCCCTGGTAGGGCAGAGCCCTCTGAACAAACAAGAAAAAGAAAAGCTACCGGAACACCTCCTGCAGCCGCATCCGTGCCAAGAAGGGTTTCCACAAGGAAACAATCTAATACCTCCCCTGCTTCACCGCAACCTGAGGTTATTGTGATTTCAGAAAGGTCTGTTGAATCTGAATTTAATGTTTCTCAGAATGAGTCTAAGAATGTTGCTCAGAGTTCGTTCGTTCCTGAAGAAGTTGAGACAAAAGAAACAAGGCACAATGAGCAAGGGTTAACAAATCTTGATGATTTGGCTATGGCTGCTATGATGAATTCCAGGCACAACAATATTCGTTTTGGAGACTAGCATATACCAGAAGTGAGAAAAGATGGGAGAGATTAACTGTTGGGTTAAGAAAGTCAGAACCACATGGTCCCCTAAATTTCACAGCAGCTCTTAAACGAACCAGCAGATATATTCAGTTGGGACTTCAAACAAGATTTGAACTGTGGCTACCATTGACATTCAGACCTCCTGTGCTAATGTGGCCCCTCTATCCTCACCAGGCTACAAATCTTAACAATGAATTAGAAGACCGAAGGTATGAAAGGTGCCGGGATTTCAGAGGATTCTATTACAAGTTTGGACATCCATTCCAGAGTCATGTAGCCACCACTGACTTCAGAGAAACCACCAAGAAAGTTAATGTAGGAGGACCAGCATTGGGCCAAGTAGAGGGCAATGCTGAGCTTAAAATACGCTCATAATTTGGATGTTATGATAAACTTTTAATGTCTTTACTTTTGTTATTTCATGGCTGTTTAAACTTTGTTGAAACCTTTTATGGGGATATCCTGTAGCATAATACTTTCATATTCCTGCAACTCATTGTGTTGACTTGATTGCATTTATTGCCCCGTTGACTCCCTAAAATGGCTAGTATATCGTATACAATTTTTGAATGATGAAATAGATTTAAATGTGTGATTAATGAATAGATATGTATGTGCCATCGCCTTTTCTTTCACATCTTACCTCTTGTTTCACTTTGTTGAAGAATGATCGAAGTCAAGCGGCCGATCTCGGCCTTGCAGTAAAGTCCATTTCCTGCACGACTTCGAGGAAGCACTGGTGAAGACTCTTTGACCGAAACCGTTGGGAAAGATTTTTAATGACAAGTCAATCTGGAAAGAGTGGAGCGCTAGATTCTCTCTAGATCGGGTTGAACGCATAAATTCATTATGAAGTTTGTTCCTTGATTCGGAGATATACTTTACTTCCACGTCTTTCTTTGATAGGGTTAGTTAGTTAGTTGCTCTCTTGTATATAAATAAAGTTCTCCTCCTATGTGAGAGAGACAGAAGAGATGATAGTTAGAAAAAGTTAGAAGCATAGTGATAGCAGATATCATGTAAGAGTCAGTATGATAATGAAAAATAGAATCTGTATGATAAAAGACAGAGTTTGTTGTTAGTTTTCACATCAACAAAGCAATGTATACCATTCTATTTTCATGAATAAAGTTTGATGAAGTTCTAAGTTTAGCATCTGTGTAATCAGTAGATGCTTGTTAAGGGGGCCCACTTAGTAAGTATCTGTAGCTAGTTAGTTATTTGCTATTTTCTATTGATCTTCAATTAGCTTTTATCTTTAAAATTTTCATACAAACTCAGTCTTATACTGCTCCTGCAGCATAGAGAATCCATCCCTGTGACTGTTCCTGTAGCATAAGGCCAACTCATAGTTTGTGTTTCAGTCATAGTTGTTATGGTTTCTGTTTTAATCAAAGCACAGTTGAGTTAAAGAACTTTGCATTACCTTCCCGTAGCATGGATAGAATTCTTTTCTAGTATTTATTTCTGCTAAGATTTGACCAAAACTAGTTCTTAGTGCATATATTTTTCTGCGCCATTTAAAGTATACGTCCCCTGGTTTGACAAGTAAATGAACGTCCATAGAGAGATATAAGTCACCTATTGGAATATCCAATTCCCAGGAAAAGTTTTACTGTGATTTTCATATCCTTTTGTGGGCGCGACCAATCATAGTGAAAAAATATTATTCTTTTGCATACAACTATTGGGGTAGCAATGTACAAGCATTGGATTATTTTATATTAATAGTTTGTCCTATCACAAATATAAAAGGTGAGCACAATAAATACCATGCATTTTCTCATTAAATGTGAAGGATTTTAAAAAAGTTTTAGTGTTCAACTATTGGTCCATATGCGTTGAATATAAAAGCTAGAGATGTAAAAAATTTATGGTTACCAATAGGTATTTGGTCCATTTAGTTGCATATTAATTATATTTTAAATAAAAAAGATGATATTTTACAAGCAACAAATGGTATTTTTTTGTTCAACTACTCGGTGTCCCATGATTAAGTTTTGGTTGAATCTTTAAAAGGACAAATTTTAGACACTTTTCAATAGATGTGCTGATGTGGAAGTTGTATGATGAGTCACACCTCCAAACCTTAGTTATAGATAGATAAGAGGCCAGTCTACATTTCAAAAAAAAAAACTAAAGGTTCTACATATTTCAGTCAATCGCTACATGTTGACAAAGTTAGTCCACATGACTATTGGCCCCTCTCCCCTAGTGTTTTCAACATTATTTATTAACTGATTTTATTGTGCACCTTTGTCTTGATGAGAAGGGCAACAACAAGTTCTATTTCTCTCGAGAGATATTCCTTAGATAATAGAGAAGCCCTTTTAGCAATTCTAAAGAAGAGTTCGTCTATTAGTCTCTCAGATCCCAAATGAACTTCAAAAATATTCTCAATACCTGCTCTGTACATATTTGCGACAAATCTTCCAATGATAATTTTGTCCCCCCCTTCTGAATGTGCCATAAGATATAGAGGAATTCCTCCCACAATTTCCATACTCTCTATTGCAAACGATCCCTCTTTCTTCACAATACTCTCCACCTCTTCTAAATTTGGACTAAACCAAGATATATTAAATGATTCCCATTTCTCTTTCTAATAATACCCTGCCAATACAGAATCTCCTATCATGTCACAACTACTATATAATATAACTTCAATATCTCATTTACTTGAATATGACAGTTTTAATTAAACATAAACATCACTCATGTTCATAGTCAAAAAAGTTATCTGAGAAGAGAAAAGAAGAAACCAAGAAAAAAGGAAAAATATGCTCTATAGCAACCTCATTGGCTAGCTCCTGGAATGCATATTCTAAGTCGCGCGCTATATACCCTAATCCGCCTTGCTCCTCCATTATTTGGGTGCCTGCCTTACGACCCGGCAGAGATATAAACATGCACCCCCCATCAACCATCTCCTCTGCCCAGGAAGTTAAAAACCCTGTAAAGTCTTCATTAAACTGGTGTAAGTATGCAGTGCCCACTGCCTCCTCACAATCACTTGAAACGTACACATGAGGAGACCTCCTCTGTTGAACACTCTCGGGCACCTGCATTTACCATTTATCATCTCACTCGCGCTGCGTGTCCAGAACCATATCATATTCATCTATGGAGAAATTATAAATTTTTATTACTCACCTGTGAAATCCAGTGGAGACTGGTAGAGGAATGACAGAAATGCAGGCATTTTCATGGAAACAGACGTCTAAAATGTGATCCACACACAGTCGCTGCAAAATAAGACCTTGCAGCCAGTGGATTATGATCACCCTCACAGTTTTGTCGGGGCGGAGGCAACATTCGAAGCAGCAAATTGAAATCATTTGACGGTAGGTCAGCGAAATAAACCTCAAATTCTGGCATCTCCCATTCCTCAAGTGAGCATTGCAGAGCTCTGACAATGGTGTCTGCTACCACAAGCGTATTTCGCCCCGTTCCACACCCAAAATCTGCTATCCTAAATATGCCTGCGCCATTAAACTTCAATCTCATATTCTCATAAATGCTTCGTTCCAGGATTGGTCTCACAGCTTCAATCATCTTTAGCTGTGCCGGAAAATTTTCCAAATATAGATTTAGTATAATAACAAGAGCTCAGAGTAACAAATAGATAAATTGATAAGTAATCCATCTCGAAACTAGCAACTAACAGATTTAAACACATAACATTTAAAGAGTTCAGGAAAAATTGTTTGATATTTAGGCAGAAGAAATTGACAAGAACGACAAGACTGTCGACTTGCAGAACAGAGGTTGAAATTTGTTATATATTCACAGTACAAAAATTGAATAGGTGTTGTGTACCTGAAGTGAAGAATTGTTAGCATAACTAGAATCTTCATTTCCGCCCTTCATGGCAAATAGATTCTCAAGGGCCGGTTCAGATTGGGATTGAGATTGAGATCTGAGCACTTCCATTAGGATCGGCTTGCTTTACTTCTCAGCTTTGCTCTGCACCAGCTCACTCTAACAATGAGCTTTTTGTGCCTCAAAATTGTACATTTGTATATATTTATAATCATTATTTGGTGACCTAACCTAAGATTTGATTTAACCAAATTTTAATTATATTAGGAAATAGGCTTTTCTCCGGCAGCCACTCGTTTCCATATCACTACCCACCACCACAAAAAGCAAAAAGAAAGAGATCAGTAGATGTCAATTCAACAGCTAATTGTTAGCTATTTGTTAAATGAAAAAAAGTCTTTTTAATCTACTAGTTTTCCACAAGTTCTTATCTTCTGACTTCAAGATTTATGGTTTCAATTATTTAGATTAGCTTTTTAATTCTTTTAGAATCTTCAATAAGGGAGAGGGGTCTATAGTGGGTCACTCTAACTTCTCGCTTCTCAAAGTCTTATGTGAAAATTTCAAATCACCCCCAAATTTGTACAACAGCTTATTTGGCAAGTCCCCTACTTATAAAAAATGGTTTTCAGGTCACGTCATCAAATATGATGCCACATCAGCATGTTTTTTGTCAAGATATCCAAAAAGAACTAAAAAAAAGGTGAGACTGATAATGAGTCACTAAGTTATGTATTAATGGTGCACTGATGTAGCATCACATGATTTGTTAGTTTTTGTACTTTATGGATAAAATTGTTTTGCAAGTGGATATTAAGTGTAAATTTATTGGATATTAAGCCTACCCACTATTGGACCCACTCAGAGCTACTTCTATACCCACCATTGGACCCCTACCCACTATGGGCCCCTTTCCCTTAGAAAAAGTAAGTACATGTCAATTCAACCAATAACTTTCTATATGTTAACCACTATTTGCTAAATGAAAAAAGTATTCTAGGCCCTTTTAATCTACCAGTCTTCCACAAGTCCTTATCATGTACCTTCAAACTGTACTATTTCAATTATTTGGGCTAAATTTTTAACTCCTTTAGAATCTTCAATAGAAAAAGTACATGCCAATTCAATCGGTAACTTTCTATATGTTTAACCACTATTTGCTAAATGAAAAAAGTATTCTATGCCTTTTTAATCTACCAATCTTCCAAAGTCCTTGTTATCTACCTTCAAGATTGTACGGTTTCAATTATTTGAGTTAAACTTTTAACTCCTTTAGAATCTTCAATAGAAAAACTATGTACATGTCAATTCAACTAGTAACTTTCTATATGTTGTACCACTATTCGTTGAATAAAAAAAAGTATTCTAGGCCTTTTTAATCTGCCAATCTTCCACAAGTCCTTATCATGTGCCTTCAAGATTGTATGGTTTCAATTATTTGGGTTGTTGAATAAAAAAAGTATTCTAGGCCTTTTTAATCTACCAGTCTAACACAAATGTTACTTCAATCCCCAAATTCATCTATCTCTTATTTAAATACGAATTTCAAACCTACCAAGAAATAATTATATAAAATCAAAACTAATTTAATCCTAAAATTTATCTATCTAAAAACATAAATTATTTTCAAAAACTAATTATGTGTAACACATATGTTGAATCTTGAAAAAAATGAAAGCTCCCAATTTGTAAAACAAATGTTGTATTTGAAAAAAATGAAAATTCTCATTATATATATATATATATATATATATATATATATATATATATATATATATATATATATATATATATATATATATATATATATATAAAAATAATTTTTTTAATTAATTTATAATCTTTTAAAAGATAGAATATAATTCTTTCTAATTTTTAAAATATTTTTTACAATAAATTTAAGATTTTAACATTTTTATTCATAGTTATCATTACAATTATTTCAGTTAAATTTTTAACTCCTTTAAAATCTTCAATAGAAAAAATAAGGACATGACAATTCAATCAATAACTTTCTATATGTTCAATCACTTTTTGCTAAATGAAAAAATATTCTACTTTTTTAATCTACCAATCTTGCACAAGTCCTTATTGTGTGGCTTCTACATTGTACAGTTTCAAGTATTTGCATTAACTCTTTTTTTTTAACTTAGTTATATTATTAATTGTACAATTTCAATTATTTGAGTTCGCTTTTTCAATGTAGCTACATTACTAATTATAAATCTCAAAGTTACATGCCCATGCTATATTGTAATAAGTTTATATGTAATATATTAATTATTTTATTTAGATGTTATTGCTATCTTTAGATATTGGTTATTGCTTCTAAATCTTTTGTCTTTCACCTTGGACAATATGTAGTTGAATGATGATCTTATTCATATCTATAGTTCTTGTAGACACCTAAAAATGTCTTAACCCAACCACACCTCATTTTAGCCTATTTTATCCCATTATTTAATTAATTAATTTATCCATGTCACCTTATCCCACTTTATGCTAGCCAATTAATTAATTAAATATTTATTATTCATTTAATTAATTTAACATTTTCATTATATTTAATTAATTAATTTATCCCTTGCCCTTATCCACCACCTTTAATTACATAAATTTTATATTTATTTAATTAAGTCAAGAATTATCCCCAAATTCTCTAGCTAACACATGGATCACAATCTAAACTTGTCACCAAATGACAAGTGTCCTCTTCACATGTCTAGCCGTTATCCCAAAATTCAAACTAACTTTTCATCTTATCCCTTCATTTTATATCCCACCTCTTAATCCTAGAATCCATATAAGGATGTTGCCCTAAACCTAGCCCTTGCCACATGACTACAACTTCAATTAAAACCCTATCTTCTCATTCAATCTTGTCCATTCATCATGAATGCATCCAAACCTTTCATTTTTCCCATCTCATTTGCATCGATATCTTCTGGGCTAATGTTATGCTATTGGAATTTCTATTGATTCATGAGCAACCGTATTCAAATCTTCAACAAATCAACATAATACATTCAATATTTTGGGGTTTTCATGTATTTGGTTTGATTTAAGCTATTTTTATGCATATTTCTATTATATCCATTTTGCATGCATACATTTTGGTGAACTTGATAGGAACCCTTCCTTCTAACCCTTGTTCTTGTGAGTTTGATTTTGCAGGTCAAGGGTTTTTCTAAAGAGGGCGGCTAGGAGATGAAGCTTTTATAGGAGCTCCAAATCAAAAAAATAACCCTGTCATTGGATTTAGCAGGGTTGGGAGAAAACTTTTGACATATTTTCTTGAAATAATTTTTTAAAAAAAAATTTAACTCTATTTTCTTGCAAGAATTTTACTACAAAACTATATATATAGATTTGAGGTATTTTTCTTTTACATATTTATATAGGTATATTTCCTTTTTTTATCTTTTTCATTGTATATCGTTGGGTTTTTGTTTGTATCCCTCATCCATATATCAACAGTTTTGATTTAATTTTTTTTTTTTAAATGACCAGTATATTTTTCGTAGATTTCTATTTTAAAATTTGGTTTAATTTTTTTTAAAAAAATAATAATTATAATAAATAATTAAATAAATTAAATTAAATTAAAAAAAATCATTTTTCTTAAAGGTTGTAGGCTTTTTACAGCTCCGTGGACCTTTAAGGCCACACCAGCCTGCAAAGAGTTGTGCAAGCCTTTAAGGCCACAGGGTTTTGTAGGCCACAAACCTTGAAAGGTCGTGACCCTAAAAATGAAATTTATTAGAAACTTAAAAAAAAAAAAAAGTTTTCATTAAAATCTTAGGCATTTTTTTAAAATTTAATTTTTATTTTTAAAATTGACTTTTACTTAAATTCCGCTACCTTTTTTAAACTTTTTTTTTAATATTCAACCCCTAGTCAGTCTTCCAAATTTTTAGCCCTTGGTTGTGAGCACAAGAAGCTCCTAGTCATGTGGGAGCTTAATTTCAGCCCCAAGGGGTTAATTGCGAGCCCCTAGTCACCTAGGTGACTAGGTGTTAAGTGCCTAGGGGTTGGCTTTAGCCCCCCCCTTTCTTGTATAAGCCATAAAATAGCTACTTTACTAAAATGGGTGTAACTTTTGCCTTGGAGGTCCAATTTTTGAAATTCAAAAGGCATTCGAAAGCTGGTTCAGAGCTCTTTGCTATGATGTAAATGAATTTTATAGATTATACTTCAGAAATCAATTGAAATCAATCAAATTCACCCTCCTTTCAAACTTCAAATGTTCATATATTGTTCATACGAAATCTTTTTTTTTTAAATTTATCAAAAAAATCATAAGAAATCCATTTTTGTAATCATTTTTTTCTTTATCCATCTCTATTTGGTGTGTTTTCCACACAATTGAAACCAAACTTAAAATTAACCTTTGACATTTGGATTTGGGTTTTAAATTAACAAGTGGCATTTAATCCCCAAGATTCACTTACATATGCTCTCCTCTTGCACCTTAATGTGGTATTTAGGATAAAAAATTAGTGATCTTTATTTTTATTTTTTAGGAGGCTTTCATAGAGAAGTGATCACTCTAAGGGATGATCTCAACTCACATGTTTCAACGAAGTATAAATAGTGGGCGGTGAATCAAAAGACACACATCTTGGAAGTAGAATATTATAAATCTGAGTTAAGCCTCTAAGAACTTTATGCCTTAGATAAGTGAAGGTGGGGATTGGGTTACCCTTTCCTCCTGGTTGTTTTATAATATTCTCTTTTATCTACAAATTAGGCATCACGTACCCTTGTGGTATATAGAGGATACTCCTAGATGATCTTGTAAAGCCTAGTTGAGAGTTTTGGCCATATCCCACTTGAGTTAGGCTTGTTAATGTGTCTTATGTGCTTGAATGTTTACATCACCTTCCCCACTTGAAACCACATGGGGACCCTTAACCAAATTTATCCTTAGGAATTTATATTTTTTCATTGGCATTCTTAATCCAAAATCCAAAAAAAATAGAAAACTCAAAAAACCAAAAAATCAAAAACTCAAAAAACCTAGAAACATTATAAAACACTTCAAAAAAAAAAAAAATCTAGGTGTCTTCCAAGTCAAGCTATCCATATAATCTCCAAGTCAAAATTCCCATCCTTATTCTCCATCCTAATCATACTATCTAGTCTTATCCCATCTTAACCACTTCTTCCTAGGTGATCCCATAATAATGGGCTACACTTTTTGGGAAAACTTGATATTGAAATCAACATTTTTCACCAGATATTCAATTTCTTACACCTATATCAGCTAAACCATTAAATAATTTGAAGATGAATCAAACTAGTGATTTGTGAGATTTTTTGTGTAGATTCTAATTAAATTTAAAAATAAATAAAAATTGTGAATCCTTTTATGTAATTTTTAATAACTTATTTTTTCTACTAAACAACATTTTTAAAAAGTGATGTTTACTTCAGACCCCATAAATTTTTTTTTATAGAAAGGATACAATTATAATTATTAAAATTAAAAAATTTCACACCAATATCTAGTGCATGTATATTTTTTCATAATTTTTTGTTACATATATATATTTTAATTAATTTTTCAAGTCAGAGTAATTAGATTTTGGATAGAGGTGTATTTTGGCCCTCATAACTTTCTTTGTATGCATTTGAATTAACTTATTCTATTTTTGTTGGAATAAGGACATCAATACCTAGTGCACATGTATTTTTTAGAATTTTTTTCTCTATTTTCCTATTTTTTCATATGTGTGAAACAAAGAACTTGATGCTCATTAAAAAATCTACATTCACAAGAAATAAAATATATTTAAAATTATACTTTTTGGGAAGCTTATAATAATGGCTACATACTTACAAAACATAAATTTTAAATGAATTCATTTGATGACCCAAAAGGTAAATCAAAAGTGGTTTTTTATCAGCATTTTGATAGGTGTAGAGGAGCATCCATTATAGGCATGGTTTAAAACTAATGGGATTCTATTCAAGAGGGTTTTATTTAAGGGGGTTTCATCAAACCCTCTTTAATTAAAATTATTTAATTGGAACCTTTAAATTCTTAAATCATTATATTTTCCAAACATATGTGATTTTAGGCAAAAATCAAGATGTCCCAGAAAGTGTAACCCATTATTGTGGTAGCACTCCTAATCATTAGTGCTCATGCTAATCATCCCATCCTAGTCATCATAACCATATCTCTTCTCATCCTAATAATCATAATCACCTCATCCTAACCAATCCTTTCCATCCTAATCATTCCTTCTCATCCTAATCATCTCATTCTATCATAATCATCCCTTCTCATCTTAATCCCTCTTAATCATTTTAATCACTTCCATAATCATTCTAACCTTTCACAATTATCCTAATATCCATTCTAATCCTATTCATATTTCATGTTATCTTAATAATTTATTTCCTTCTCAATCATTACATCCCTAATCATCTTAGTTATCTCCTTTTAATCATTCCATCTTAATAATCCCCTTCCATCATTATCATCATTCCTCATCCTAATTATCCCCCTAACCATTCTAATCATCTATTTTAATCCTAATCATCCCCCCTTCATCCTAATCACCCTTTATTGTATTCATCTCTTCTAATCCTAATCATTCCTTTCCATCCCAACCATCTCTCATTTCATCCTAATTATCCTTATCCATCATAATCATTCATTTTCATCTTAATCACCTTTTCCTAATCATCCATAACCATGTTATAATCCTAATCACCCCATCCTAATCATTCATAATTATCCTAATTATCTCCCTAATATTTCTAATCATCCATATTATCCTAATCATACCCAATCATCTAATCCACATCATCCCAAGAATCTCAACCATCCACATCCCATTCTTATTCCATCATTTAGGATAATAAGCTTAATTAATGTTTTTAATCCAATTGAGGTCCTAATCATTATCATAACCACCCTCTGTAATCCACATCAAAGTCTTTCTTTCCTAATCCATTTTCATCCTCTATCTATCATCATCCTTAATCCTCTTCCTTCATATTCATCCTTAATCTCTATCATCATCCTTAGTCCACATATTTCATTATCATCATCTTAATCTAATCACATTATCAACCTGACACCATTCTAACCTAGTCCATCCTAAACCAAATTCATGACCATGTATTCAATTTACCTTGATATACTTTGTAGTCAAGTTAAATACAAATCAATCCTCAATCATCAACACCAAAAAATCATAAGCCTTACTAACCCATTCATCAATTCTACATACCAATCAACCACAATCCATAGTCAACCACCCATCTACCCCTCTTACCAACAATCCATAAGCTCTAGTCATTCATCCATCTAGCCTCACTATCAAGAGTCACTTGATACAATCTATATTTTTGATCCCCAAAAAAAATCCATTAATTATCCTTATCCTAACCTTGAAAAGGGAAACCAACCTTCCACTAATCCATTCCAAGCCTCCATATCCTATCGTAATCCATCATCCACTAATCCATTCCAATCCACTCCATCCTATTCTAATCCATCATCCACTAATCCATTCCAATCCAATCCATCCTATTCTAATCCATCACCCACTAATCCATTCCAATCCACTCCATCCCAATCCACAAATCTACCCGAGAAAAGAACATTTGTGGGTGATCTCAAAATATACATAAAAAATAATGATCAATTGAAACATGAAAAAAAATCTAGCCAATCCAATCACCTTTCTAATCTTACACTATCTAACCATGCTCCACCATAATTCCCTCCATTTCCTTCCAATTCCCTTTCATATCAAGATCAAATCATACCTTCCATACCCACACATGATTCCCTTTCCTATAAAGATAAAATCATCCCTTTCATACACCACATGATCCCCTTTCATATCAAGATCATATTAGATCCCTTCCATACCACCTCATGATCCCCTTGTATATATCAAGATCAAATCGCCCCTTTCATACCCACACATGATCCCCTTTCATCCCAAAATAAAATTATCCCTTCCATATCCCCACATGATCCTCTTACATCCAAAGAGAAAAGTATCCCTTCTATACCATCTCATGATCAGGTATGTGAAGGATCATCATGGAAAAAACAGGCCCTTAAGTGGCAAAAAATTCAAAAAAATTAGTGTTAGGAAACTTGACGTAAAAATTTGAATAAGTTATCTATATTATTTCAAAAATATGTTAGAATAGAATCTATAGAAAATTGAATGTAGTTTCTAAACTATTAGGTTTATTTAAAAATAAATAAAATCTATTTGGTGAAATTTTGAAATTTCAATGCAACAGTACTTAAATTTCAAGGAAAAAATAAGAAGTAGGTGTTTATCTGACCACCCTAACCATAATAAAATCATAATATTTTTTTATAAGATTTTATATATAACTATAGGACTCGTTTTTGGATGTGATGCATATTTTTTGTAATTTTTTTCCAAGTAAATAATTAAATATGATTTTTTTATTACAACTTTTAAAAAATATAAAAACTCGTATGTCTGACCACCTTAACTTGGTCAAAACTTCATGAAATTTATTTTTTATTTTTTTAATCCTATAGTATGTGAAACATAGAATGTGACACATATTTTGGATTCAAAAAATGTGATACCATTTGCAAGTTATAGATGTTTTTCAATTAGCCTATCGATCAAGACTTTAGTCATAATTCTAATAGAAAATAAATAATAATTATTTATTAAATTCAAATTAAAGCATAATTTATATTGGTGGAAAGCTGAGAATCTCCTCTAAAACCTTTTTGTTTCATTAATTTTGGGTAAAAAAAAAGTCATTAGCCACATACCCTACAAATACCCATAATATTGCCACTTTTTGGCCCATCATGATCCTGCACATACTCGATCGCTCTCTAAATTAAGATCAAAGTGCACCTTCCACCCCATCTAATGATACCCCTCATAATTAATATCAATATGTCTCATCCACTCCATCACATGATCCCCTTCCTCCAAATATAGATCTTAACTTATATTCCATGCAATGATCCCCTTGCACTATGTAAATATCAAAGTATCTCTCCATCCCCCTTTCATGATTCCCTTCCATCCACTCCATCACATGATCCTAACCCAATTCAAGATTAAAACATCCCTTCTCCACATCATGATCCCCCTCCATCTCATAAACAAGAGGAAACTATACCATCCACCCCATCCCATGATCCTACTCTAAGTCAAGAGAAAAGCAACCCTTCATCTTCATGTCATGATCCTAATCCTTGACAAGATCCCATCACCCATATCCAAGCTACCCATGAACCCCCTACTTATCAATTGGGTTCCTCCACTTTCATCCAAGTTGATCTACTCCAAGAGGCTACCATTCACTCTATGCCATATCTCCCTCAAAATGGACTAGCATCTTGATTCCAAAACAATATGTATCCCGTTGGCAAAAGGATTTTCAAACTATGAATTATCAAGGCAGAGGGTTATTCCTTCATGAGCAAGACATCTTAGAACCCCTTAATATAGAAAAAAATCTAAAGTATCATAGCCTTGGATACCAAGCTCATTACGTTGGCACTCCTTCCACCCATTGTAAATCCAAAATCCCTCCACTTAAATCCAAATTTCCACATTCCCCATCCTCAAAATCTATATTTGACCCTTATGTTCCTAAACCCAATCCACCTTCCCTTGCATCCATTTTGGGCCCCTATGTCCCAAAACCAAGTCATTCATCCCCTCCATCCATCTTGGTACTTACAATTTGCCACCTAGCATTCCTATTCCAATATCTCATTATCCTCAATATCCATCACCTCATATCCTTAATCAAGATCTACAAAGGAACACACCCTTGAACCTTTTCCAACATACTTACACAAACCCATCCATTCCTCTCCATCCACCAATTCCATTGCTCTTGGAAGCAATTTGGATGCCAAATATCAAATTCATAAAGCCAAAAATCCACAAAAAATAAAGAATCAACATATCCCATCAAAAAGACATGTAAAAACAAAGAAAAGTATGATCCAAAATAAAAAAATTAAACCCCAAAGGCCAAAAAGGCCCATGAAGCAAAAATCAAAGTCAAAAATCATAAACATTGAGAGGGTTAATCTTGGAGGGGTACTACAATTTTTTTTCCCACATCTTCTCCAATATGGAGTTCATGAGGTCACAATGTTGGACATTTGAAATGCTAAGAAAAATAATGGAGACATATTTGTAGTGCATATCTATAGTGGAGGAAGGGGTTTGCTAGCCATATTCCTTTGTATATGTTAGAAAAGCAACTTGTCAATATTTTTATTAAAAAAGAAATCAAGAAATGCCATTCTGTTTACAAATCCATTGTGCTTTGACTTTTCATGAGATAATTGAAAAGGTAGGAAGCACTAAAAAATTTGTTATTAAAAAATATTTGATTAAGCTTTGAAAAGAGAACAATGATAAACAACCTAATGATAAACATAGATTTTGGGATAGGAAAAAATCTTGATTAGTGATGGTGTCACTAGCATGAAGCAAGAGAAAACTATAACTACATAAAATCCTAATCAAATTATAACCATACCATATGAAACTAATACTATATTAGTTCCTCAAGGGAAATCCAAATAAAATAATGAAAATAATCCTAAATTAAAATTCATAACACTTGGGGAGTCATTACATGTTGTATTCAATAAAATAGTGTAAGCAAACATGGTTAATCTTACTATGACACAATAATCTTATTATTTATAGCCTAAACCATATTTGTACAAGGATAATGGATGTGTTGATTATCATAGGATAAGAGTTCATACCATTAACAAATACATGAATCTCAAAAAATGCATACAAGACCCTAGTCATACGGATGAAATTAAAGTAGTGGCATCCTCTTCACCAAATGATCAATTGGGAATATACCCAAATTCCTTTCCTAAACACTCTCAAGATCAACCATCCCCATAAACCAATACCTTTCAAGGAAATATCTAAGGGAACCATGCTAATAATTTTATCTATAATAAATTTCATTTTAATTATGATAATGTTAATGCTATGAGATTTCCACAATCCATCATGTGGAAGATTTTGTGATTTCTAGATTTTTTATTGTGTTTAAGTTTTTTTCATCAAGGTTTTGGATCACACTTAGTGATCCATCATCAGGATGATAAAGAGCTAAGGAGATGAGAAAAAACTTAAACACAATCAAAAATACAAAAATCACAAAATCTTCAATATGATAATGTTGTTGGATACCTTAACATAATTTCTTTTACAAGTCACTATAATTAAAATCAAGCCCAAAGATCTCATATGTGAGCTATTGATACCTACCATGGAAAAGTTACTGTTACTGGACCATCCACCTCCTCATCCCAAAACTCCTAGAATAACATCATAGGTCATATTTGGAAGACTCCAAAAAAAATACCAATCCTTAAGCTTCTTAGGTCATCATCAATCCATAGAGAAATATTGGACCGTGCTTTGCAAGGGTAGCAGGTATCTAATGGCATCGACAAAAAACAATTTCTAACACCTGCAAGTTATCTTTCCTCCACTTACATACTTGTTAGCCGATAGGCTATTTGTGTCAACTTTGCTTAGAATTTTCAACAACCTCTCTATTTTTTGACTTTTCTGGCATTGGGGAAAACTTGGTGGATGGGTTTTAGTTTGGTCAAAATTTTTGTCAGCCTTGCCAATTTTAGGTCTTCACTGCTGTGTAAAAGGTGGCAGAGATTTTAAAAAGTGTTTGGCACAATGATAGAGGAGGTCAACGAAATAACGCGGTTGCAGAGGAGGCCGATAAAATGTCATCAAAATTGATTGTTGTGTAGTTTCCGTGTAGTGGCGATGGCCTAAGTAACGTCTGTTTTAAAGTCCTTAGAAAACAAAACTTGACTGTTTGTGCAGTTATCGATAATGCATTTTTGGGTGTCATTCTTTGGGTTTATGTTCTTGTTGAAGGTAGTTGTGAGTGCAGAGGGAAAGATTTCAAAGTGAAGATGCAAGTGCATTGAACAACTGTGGAATTTCTGTGAAGGTGGTTGGAGGTTATCTTTTGTTTTTTGCATGTGTCGATGGTTGCAAAAGGTGTGGGTTGTGATAATTCTGTGGTCTTTTTCTGCATGTCATGGAGAAAGAACAGGGGGAAGAGAAAGAAAGTTGGAAGAGGTATTATTGAAGGAAGCGGGAAGAGGTGCATATTGGAAAAAACCGTTTGTCGAGTATTTCTAAAACAATTTATGTTATTTTCGAAAGGGGATTGTTGATTGTTTCTCTGTAGCTTAGTCTAAATTGTTTGGTTTATGGTTTCTATGTAGCCACCATTGTTGGAAGGAAACACTGTTTGTTTTTTTGTGTTTTGTGTGTTGTATTCATGTGTTTTTTTTGGGTTTTTCATTTGGGTTACTCTTGAAACCAATATTGTTTCATTGTGTTGATTGTTGTTGAAAAGACTATATAGTTTTGTGGGTTCTAGCATGTACGTGACTATTGGGTATATTGTTCCATTTATGGCTTTGGTTCTATTTGAATAGTTGGAAAATAGTTAATCTAGTGTATTTTTGGTGAATCTTAAAATCAAGATTTCTTGTCTTTTGTGGGTTTTGGCATGTGGGTGACTGTTGGCAATATTGTATCATTTATGGATTCTGTTTTGTGTGAATGGCTGAAAAATAGTTAATCTGCTGTGTTTTTGGTGAATTTTCCCATCTGGGTTACCATTGAAACCAATATTGATTCATTTAGGGTTCGTGTTTTCTTGGTGAAGGTTTTTAGTCAGTCTGTTAATGGGAGCTTTTTGTGTTTTGTGGGTTTTCTATGTGAGCCACTGTTGGAAGCTGTGTTTTTGTGTGCAATGGTTGCAACCCAATGAAATAGTTAATGTTATGCAGGTTGTGATGTTTTATGGTATATTGTTGTGTTTTTGATAGGGTTCTGTTGGAAAAATAGTATATAGTTTATTCACAGCGATATTGTTTGATTTATGGTTTGACTTTTGTGTGCATGTTTTTGTATGTATTTGTCACTGTGATTTTTAGTGTTTTGCACATTTTTCCATCTAGGTGAGTGTTGATAACAATATTGTTTCGTTCACGTCTTTTGTTTTGTGGCGATAGTTGCAATGCAGTAAAATAGTTAATGTTATGTAGTTCATGTTGTTTTGCATAAGGCATTTTTCCTTGTTATTGTGTGCGTTAGGCTATATAGTTTCATTTATTGCTTCCATTTATTGTTGATGTTATTACAACCATGGCCACTACATGCAAAGCATACAACAATTAATTTTTATGCCAACCAACATTTAATTTTTGTAGCCTTCTCTATCCACATGGCTGGGAAAATGCCAACCTATTCCCAAAGCAGCCAACAACTGCCTCCGCCACCTTGTTCACGACAATTGGAAGGCCAAAAATCTGGGAGGTTGACTAAACTTATAATCTATCTGCCGCTATATCTGTATATGTATATATATATATCTATATATGTATACAAATGTGTGTGTATGTATATATGTATATGTATATATGTATATATATAGATATATATATGTATATATATAGATATATATATGTATATATATGTGTATATATATTCATATATATGTGTATATATATGTATATATATGTACATATATATGTATGTATGTGTATATATCTATGTGTGTGTGTATGTATATATATCCCTTTTTCTACTGTATCAACTAAATGCAAGCCATAAAGAGAGACACACATGAAATTGAAATATATATAAATATATGTATATATGTACACACACACACGCACACACACACATATAAATATATCCACTATAGCCAAAGGAAAAGAAAAATAATCATT
>VDFB02193867.1:49314222-49501722 GCA_007258455.2 Sequoia sempervirens | reverse complement strand
TACCTGGTGCATGCGGCAGAATGCAGTATGTACAAAAAAAAGAAGGCTTGGTTTCAATCCTATCATATTGGCTCATGGAGCATTGTGTGCTCTTACGAAACCCCCGAGCAAGAAAATAAATTGTCCACCACTGCGACCAATGGTGAAAATATCTGTTTAGTGGAAATCAATGTTATACCTTTTTTATAATTTTATGGTAGGGCGGACATGCCTTATTGTGTTGAGTTCTATTTTATATTTTTATGTTCATATCGCTATATTTCCATAGCTAGAAAACCAAAGACATAAATCAAACAACATTGGTTTCAACAACAACCCAGATGGAGAAAGCCACAATATAGCCCGAGCTATACAATAACAATAGAAAAAACTTGCATAACCTCAACAATTTTATCCCATTACAAACATTTCCACAAAACACTTTGATATACATACAAATCTATAGACAGGAAAAATTAATATCATCTCGTTTACGGCTTCCGTTTTGTGCAAATGGTTGCGATATATTAAAATAGTCTGTGTCGTTTTCTCTAATGCAATGCAATTTGTTGTTATGTAGCTTTGGCTATATACTTTCATTTGTAATGCATGATAACATAGTTAATACTATAGAGTTAATGTTGTTACCCAAAAGGCATTCTTGACAATCATATTTACTGATTTCATTTGGAATATCTACAAAAATCTACATGTATGGTATTAGATGCATGAACTATTGTTATAAAGAAGTCATAATCAACTATGTCTAATGGAATCTAACACAATGTGTATAAGATTAACTATTCTACTACATTTCTTGAGAAGAATTTGAAAGTAATCCCCTGAGCAACAAGATACATTGTCCACCACTTTCATCAATGATAAAATGGATCCTCCTTGTCACACTTAAGATATAGGCTATCATTCTAACAAGTTGTTCTTGAGTTTGGTAAAAATATTGATATTAACAAACAATACAACCTTTTCTGAAAAACACCTTATATGAAATTGAAACAATATAGCGTTCTCACGACACCTTGTTGAAAATGATACAATTTTGCTTCGGCTAGAGTATAACAATGAAGAATTCCATATTGGAACGATGGTTAGAAAACAAAGGGCATCAATTATAAATTCATTCCTCCTAGATGTGCAAACAATACAACCTTTTCTGAATAGCACCTTATCTGAAATTGAAACAACATAGTGTTCTCATGACACCTTGTTCAAAATGATGTGATATAGCCTAGGCTAGAGTATACCAATGAAGAATGCCATATTGGAACAATGGTCAGAAAAAAAAGGGCATGAAGGGTATGTGTAGGATAATGATGGGCCAAAAAGTGGCAATATGATGGGTATGTGGCTGACGACTTTTTTTACTCAAAATTGATGAAATGAAAAGGGTTTTTAAAGGAGATTCTCAGCTTTCCACCAATATAAATTATACTTTAATTTGAATTTAATAAGTAATTATTATTCATTTTCTATTCAAATTATGACTAAAGTCTTGATTGATAGAATGATTGAAAAATATCAATAGCTTTCAAATGGTATCACATTTTTTGAATCCAAAACATGCGTCACATTCTATGCTTCACATACTATAGGATTTAAAAAATAAAAATTGAATTTCATGAAGTTTTGACCAAGTTAAGGTGGTTAGACATACAAGTTTTTTATATTTTTTTAAAGTTGAAATAAAAAATTCATAAATAATTATTTACTTGGAAAAAAATTACAAAAAAATATGCATCACATCGAGACATGAGTCTTCTAATTACATCTAAAATATTATAAAAATATATTATAGTTTTGTTGTGGTTAGGGTGGTCAGACAGACACCTACTTCTTACTTTTTCCTTCAAATTTAAGTACTACTACATTGAAATTTCAAATTTTCACCAAATAGATTTTTATTTTTTTAAACAAACCTAGTAGTTTAGAAACTACATTCAATTTTCTATAGATTCTATTCTTACATATTTTTAAAATAATATAGATAACTTATTCAAATTTTTACGTCAAGTTGCCTAACTCTGATTTTTCTGATTTTTTTGCCACTTAAGGGCCTGTTTTTTCCATGATGATCCTGCACATACCCTGAATCATAAATTTGTTCCTCCCCTATGTTTATATATGTATGTATGTCACAGTGTATGTAGACAACAATGATATATAGTGATTGCTATGTTACTTTTCGTTGCCCGTCATTCTTGGAATGATAAGTTTTATTTTTGTTGATATATGGAAGCTTGATGCCACCATTGATCAGATTGGTGGACAGTGTATTTTCCAGGTTGATTGTGTTGGAGGAACATAGATTGTTTTTTAAATTATTTATGGAGAGATCTATAAATGTGTGTTTTTTATATTATTTTTTTCGATCATATTATATATGTGCCAACAAAAAAATTGAAATGTACAAAGGTTTGCAATTTATAAATTGAGAATGGACCTTGTTATCTTTTGATGGTTTAATTGAATCCTTGGTTGTTGTATTCTTGTCGCAATAGAACTTGTGTCCAACTGCTAGTATTGCAGCTCTTTCTTTTACAAAGAGCAGCTCCAGTAATGTTGGTGGATTCTCGCTCTCCCCAAGCTACTCAACAACTGTCAGGCACTGATCCAATAAGTTTGTTCCTTGTTTATTATTTGTTCCTGCCACTTGTATTTTTTTTCCCATGTGCATTGAGTGAACTGCAAACATGCTTTGCTTGCATTTGTAGCCTTTCTGGTGTATAGTTTGACTTGTTTATATTTGACGTATTTATGTGGCCTTCACATCTTTGTTTGTTGGCTATTTGGGAGTAGCCTATGTTTAGCTATTTACGTGTCTTCCTTTTTAGTGGAGTTACATATAGCTTTCTTTTTGTTGCAATATTTCCTATGCAATGTCTAGTGGGAATTATAGACTTGTTGATAGCCGTTGCATCTATTGATTGGTGACAGATTGCAAAATTACTTTATATGTCTTTGTTGAAATCATGATTGTTTCATTGAAGTCTTTGGCTTTGTGTCCATGGTTTCACCACTATACAGTTTATGTTATTTTCTACAAGGCATTTTTAACAATTGTTCTATAGCTTCCCAGCATGCACCAACCACCTTTGCCACCTTTCCCTCGCCCACTAGAAAAGTTGTGATATGGAAGGGCTACTGGCTAGCCAAGAGGCTACTAGCCTTAATTTTACTCTGCAAGGTGTTGATGGCTACCATCCTCTATCTTTGGTTATAATTTGGGGCAATAGACCTGTAGTCAACAATGCCTTTTTGTAAATGGCATAGATTGTTCAGTTGCTTTGCTGACTTTAGAATGCTAATTTTTTAAATGCCCATATGTATTGATGCAACTAACTTTTGAGACGTATACATTGATGTGAATTTTTTTTTACAACCCAAAATACATCTATTCCAACTGTTGGATGTATATGTACGATTGTGTTCCTTAGAGATATATGCATGGAAAAAAAAGTATGTTTCTCTTTTGTAGTGTCTTATTCTTGTTTCCTCTACTATGAATATGTGTGTATGTCAAATTAGATGTAGACACCATCTATATGTATTATAGGTATGTATGTTTTTGAAATTAGAGACACACATTATTCATCCATATGTGCAGATATGTATGTATATGAAAGTGGATGCAAACAATGTCCATATTTCCTGCTTGATATGTTTGTTCTTTTCATACATTAATGACGATTCCTATTTGTTCTGTGGTTCCTATCTTGTGGGGATGGTTGCAAAGTGATAAAATAGTTCATGTCCTTCACAATGGACTATTGTTGGCTATTTTTTTTATGATTTCAAGGGTGGTTGATATACATCCTTCCATTGTAACAAACCCTTGTTGAGGTCTAGATAGGTAAAAACTATCCTTCAATGAGAACATTGACTATTTTATTACTCTCGAACCATAGCGACCAAATAGGAACCATATGCAAATTAATCCTCATCTCAACTAGTGTTTAATTTTGTTCTTCTCTATTAGCACACCAAATTCTTTTCATTTAAAAATGAAAAGATATCAACCAACTCTATTCTGACCAGACCCCCTACACGAGAAGGTTCAAAAGATGGCAAGGCTGATGAAAATTCTGACAAAAGTTCACACAAATGAGGGATATCCAACCATCTTGCATGTGAGTTGTTAGAGTTACACGAAGAGTGGCATAAATCTTGCATATGGGACTTGTAATACAACTTTCTATTTGGAAAGTGTAGCAATACCAATAAACATAGGTATCAATGTGTATGAATATTTTCTGCACCCACAATGAAAAATATATGTATCTAAACATAGGGAAAATATATTATCCACCATTGTAATTAATGGTAGCATCAAATGAAATATCATACTAGGAAACCTACGCCCAGTTGTTGATTCGATCATACATGAATTGTATAGCATTAACTATTTCACTCGATTGCGACCATAACTGCACAACGAAAGTGATAAATCAAATGATGTTGGATTGAACAATGCCCCCCTTGTGGAAACCTACAAAACACAAAAAATACATTGTTACAAACTAGTGGGAATCCATAGCCATAGAAACACAAACCTTAAAGTGAAATCCAGAGAAAATTGATGGTAACAAACCCATACAAAAGTATAATGTTGTCTCAATGGAACCCCATTGAAGATTGAAACAATAGAGCCTTTTGAATAAAAAATTCTTGAAAATGATACCATATAGCTAAATTAGGAGAGAAATAATCAACAATGCCCAATGGAATCTAACATAAAGTCTATAGGAATAACTATTTTATTCCATTGCAACCATAACCACAAAAAACAAGCCAAAAAATATAGCACATTAAGGAGAATTTGAAGACTTCTCAACATCACCTTTTTGAGTATGATACAATATACCCCAAGATACAGAAGAGCAACCAAAAAACACTACATACTATGGAAAAATAAATGAGTTAATATTTTGTACTTAGAAAATATGTAGTATTTTGTGAACAATAGCTTATCAAGATTTCATACAATCAATAGTACCTTCTTGCAAATCAAGCAATATAGCTTGGCACAGACCATGAACCGTGAATTAAAGAATGTTGGTAAGGTTGTACATAGATATATATACACACATATGAATATATATACAACAATTGTCACAACCCACACTTTTTGCAACCATCGTCACATGCAAAAAGCACAAGCTTGCCTCCAGCCAGCTTCACATAAATTCTACAGCCGATTAACACACCTATAACTTCACAAAAGCATGCCCTCCTCACTCATTTATGATATCCATGTAGCAGTGAGAGTTGCACACACACACACACACACACACATATATACACACACATATATATATGTAAATATATATGAAACCCACAAAAAATCACAATATCAAATCCATGCAAAATGATACACACAAAACCGAAATGATAGATGAGACAATATATTTGAAACAATCAATAGTACCTTATGGAAAATCAAGCAATATAGCCTAGGACAGTGTGAAAACTAGAAATCAAACAAAATCGCCAAGTGTTTCTTCAACATGGAGCTCTTCCCCCTTGCTTCAAACAAACCTCTTCTTGCTAACTTTCCTGCACAAAAATGGGAAAAATATTATCACAGGTGACAATTTTATTTTGCATTTGCAACCATCCACCCATTCAAAAAACAAAAAATAACCTACAACCACCTTCGTAAAAGCTGGACAAAGCTTAATCCAACTTGCATCCTCACAAAAGCTTGCCCTCATCGCTCATGGCTCTCATATCAGGTATAGAAACAAAATGACACTAAACAATGCTTTACGGAAAATTTCCTAGTATATGTATATGTATATGTATATGTATATATATGTATGTATATATGTGGATTTTTGTATGTAAATATGTATATATGTGTATATATGTACATACATATTATATATATCACTATATTTTTGGATGGGTTTACTACAGTTAATTTCCAAGAAGGTGTTGTTGGGAACATTATGTTGTTTCATTTTTCCATAAGGTTTTGTTGAGAAAGGGGTTTGTTATCATAGGAGACACTTTTATTTTTCTTTGTAACCATCACCCCATGCAAAAAACACAAAATAACCTCTACATAGCTTTGCAGGAGCTTCACAAAGGTTGATCGAGCTTGCACTTTTCCATAAGCGTGGTGCACTTGCTCATGACTCTGATAGCATGTATAGCAATAGAATGATACCAAAAAATTCCTTGTGGATATTTTCTCGATCATTTTTTTTGTTCCTTGAGTCGTTAAATGACATGTTTTGTTAGAACCATTCCCAGTGCAACACAACATAGAATAATTAATCTTTATATGAACCAACTTTGAATTTTGCTAGCCTCATCTACCCATGAGGAAGGGAATGTCCCACCCTATTCATAAGGTATCCAATAACCACCTCTTCCACCTTCTACACATCCATTGGAAGGAAAAAATAATGGGAGGCTGACAAAATATGCTGGCCAAAGTTATACGCCATCTACCACTTGCTACCCAAAATAGCATGCCACAAGCTGCACACCGTAAATGAAGCAATGTCGTAGAGGTTTCATGTATGTGATGAATACATTTGGAATGGTTGAAATAATACTTTGCATTTAAAACTCACCAAACTACTTGATTAGTTTAGGGTATTCTCAATAAATCATTATTCAGCGGTTGTTTCTTGATTGAGCTGCATGCCATACGAAACAAACATTATAGCCAAGTACCATATGACATCCATGTATCCAACATGGCACTATCATTAGAGATCGCAAAGAAGTAGCAAGAACACTTGGTAAGTGTTAGGTGGATACCCATACATAGATACTTACATACACAAATACATGATAGACATATATATCTACACAAAACTCTATCAAGATATTCTATGTTGCATGCATATACACATAGATATCTGATACACATACATATATCTACACATATACGTAGCATAAAATTCTATAACCATGGAGATTTGAATTGCATGCATGTTTATTTATCTATATGCATACGTAAATGTACACATACATACAACTATGTCCACAAGTAAATATATTAATAGGTGTAGATGGTGTGGTTCGTCTACCCTACCATATGGAAATCATAAATGAGATAATATGTTGAAATATTATTGGCTATTTGTATGAACTATGGTCAGAATTCTCATGTGTCTATGTGGTTTTCTACCCCTTTGGTGATGGGGAAAAGGTGGTAGGTTGTCCTCTTGTTTTGGTGAACTTTGGTTGGAATTTTTGTTAGCCTTCCCGATTTTTAGGTCTCCAACACCATCGAGAATTTGGCCTATTGTATTTAAAAAAAAAAAAGAGTGGCATGATGATAGAGGAGGCCAACAAAAAGGCATCAACATTCATTATTGTATGGTTTCCTTGTAGTGGTTATGGTGCAAGTATCATCTGTCTTAAAAGTCCTCAGATAACAAAGTGAACGTCTATGCAATTTTTGAAAATGCATTGTTGGGTGTCATTGTTTGGTTTTATGTTGTTCTTCAAGGTGGCTGTGAGTGAGGAGGGAAATCTTGTGTGAAGGTGCAAGTGCATTCATCAGTTGTGGAATTTCTATGAATGTGCTTGCTATATTGTATTATTTTTGATAAAGTGTTGTTGAAAGGTCTATATTGTTTCAATTTGTGAAAAGGTTTTATTCAGAAACAAGCATATTTTTTGATACGTTTGTCATTGCTAATTTTCAATAGGTTTCTCTTTAGAGGGTTATATTGTTTCTATTTGTGATGGGATTTTGTTGAGAATCAATTTCGGATAAGCTTTTGTTCACAAATGAGTATATTTTTTCATGGGCTTGTGACTGTTAATTTTTTGAAGTGTGTTGTTAAGAAGGTTATATTGTTACTATTTGTGATAAGCTTTTGTTCAAAAAGTAGTATATTTTTAGTTGGGATACCACCCCAAATAGAGAATCCCGCACAACACAAAAAAATGACTATGAGGAACCCATGCAAAACCATACACACAAAGTGCAAACCTTAAACCAAATAATGGTTGTCACAGACAATATAGTCTTTTCTCAATAGCACCTTCTCAAAATTAGAATAGCCAAAAAATACCAAGCATAAATTAAATAATATTGTTTTTAACAAACAATATAGTCTTTTGCATACAATGTCTCGAGGGAAATTCAAACAATATATGTGTGTGTGTGTGTATATTTATTTATATATATATGTATGTATATATATATGTGTGTGTGTGTGTGTGTGTGTGTGTGTGTGTGTGTGTGTGTGTGTGTATGTGGGTGTGTGTGTGTATATATATGTGTGTACATATATAGATATATGTGTATATATATATGTATCTGTACATATGTGTATATGTGCATATATATATGTGTGTGTGTATATATGGAGATTTTTGTATGTATATATATGGATTTGTATAGAATCAACAACATTAATTATTTTATTATGTTCCAACTATAACTAGAAAATGAAAGCCATAAATCAAATAGTATTGGTTTCAACAACGACCTAGATGGAGAAAGCCACAATATAGCCCGAGCTATACAATAACAATTGACAAAAAATGGATAACCTCAAAAATTTTATTATGTTGTAGACATACCCACACATCAAAAACATTAAAGAGAAACCCGTTTAAATTTTATAGTAACAAACCCATACAAAAAAAAACTCCTTTCTCAACACAAATTGCTCAAAAATTGAAAGAATACAGCCTTTCAAACAACACCTTCCCCAAAATGAAACAATCTAGCTTAAGCAATAGCACTATAATCAACAATGACAAATGGAAGCTAACACAAAGCGTATAGGATTGACTATTTTATTCCATTACAAAGAATAGTAATCAACGATACCTAATGCAATGAGATGTAACCTGTATATCATTAACTATTTTGTTTCATTGTAGGCATAGCCAGAAAATGGATGACATAAATGAAACAATATTTGTTTCAACAACAAGCTAGATAGATAAAACCATTAAATAAAAAGAATCATTGTAACATATCCTTGCAAAATGATATGCATAAGACGTCGACCATAGATCAAACAATATTTGTTCTTCCAAAAAAAATATAGTCTTCTCTCAACAACACCCTATCAAAATTTGGAACTATCAACAATATGTTAACAGAGATCAAGCAATATAGCCTACAACAACTTGTGAACCACAAGTGAAATAATATTCAAATTTAGAGTTATCCTTGTATGCACGTCTTTGTGCTTCCTTTGCATTTATAGATATTTGTACATATGGCACATACATTGTGCATCACTCTAATTATTAGTTCCATTGCCAACACTTTTGTATTGCTTTTGGAGTCATTGGCCCATGCAAAAAATGGAAAATATGTTGCTGCCAGCTTCAAAAAAAACTTCACAACAGGCGGTTGGACTTTCACCTTCATAGAAGCTCGTCCTCTTGGCATCAACATTTACTGTTGTATGGTGTCCCTATAGTGGTAATGGTTGTGAGAATATCTGTTATTCAAAAACGTGAGCAAAGATGGTGAAAGAGTTTGAAAGATTTATGTCTTAGTAATAACTGTATGGTGGAGAGTGAGTATTTCTTTGGTTTGTTTCATTTTGCATTTTTTGACTATTGATTGATTACATTGTTGCTTTATTAGCTAGTGTAGACATCCTCTTATATTTCTAGGTAGGAAAAACCATAAATTGTTTGAAATTGTTGTCTTCATTCTACTCTATGTATATGTATATATGCATATCCATTGAAAAATGTGATTTATTTTGGATGGAAAGTGTCATGAAGGAAGGGATGATGCACAACGATAGGCAACAACAATAGTACAATCTTCTTTAAAGAGTGCATCGTACTTTCCATTCATGACACTCTGCATTGAACACAGATTGCATATGCATATATACATTTGTAGACACATTTCCATATATGTTTATTTTGCTTATTATCAATAAGTGACTATAGCGAAAAGTTTTTGTCTTCATCTGGATTTTTTATTTTCTAAATTTTTCCTCCCTTGCACCATGGTTATGCATTTGCAAGCAGGAAATTTGTATATATTCATGCAATGCATATTGTCAATTCTCATGCCCCGAGTATTACTCCTTGTAGGCACCATGGTTTGATCACATGGCAAAAATTTGTGGAGATAGTTGACCTAATACCATTGAGGAGGCTTCTTTTTCAAAAGAATATTTAAGTATTAAACTATGTATCATATTATACTTCACAAATTACTAGTATATGTGACATGGTTTAACACTAATTGTAACACCCCTCCATTTTGGATGTTTGGATGGTAGTGTTTTCTTTGTAATGCTTCGTTCTATTTATGCTATGACTTTGGAACTTGGTTACTTGTGATCACAATTGATTAAACGATGTGAATGCTATATTTTAATGTGATGTTATTTTATTAGATGATATTATCTTTATGGCATGTTTTGGATTAACTTAGCAGATATTTGATTTAATGATGTTTATGTTTTTGATCATATCATAGATGTTATAATTGTCAGTTGGTAATTATGTATTGGTGAAGGGGACGGGATTGTATCACTTGCTTGCGAGTTCCCTACAATTTTGAGATTTCCTCTTCACGATGTGTTTGATCATTTTATATATATATGCATGTTTGATGTACTCTTTGTTCGCAGGTTGATAGGTACATGACATTGACTTCACCTGGTTCACAGGTTTGAGCGTGTCCATTGACCAATGAAAATTGATTGGGAGATAGTAGCTAGGTTTTCCATGCCAAGTCGTCACCCTAGTCATAGTGTGTTGTTGGGTTAATGTCGGGTTAGTTATTTTTATTTGGTCCATTTCACCTTGAGTATTTATTTAATTTCAAATTATAAAGGTTATTAAATGGCTTGCGTAGTTAAATTGATGTTTAAATGTATTTAGTTGCAATGTCAAAACATTATTGATTTTATTGATTGATTTGATTTAATTAATAAAATCAGGTTGAGTTTATTGAGTAATTAGATTAATGGTGATATAATAAATGAGATAGTCGTTTTGGCATTATTGCATATCAAGATTTAATTAAAATAAAAAAATAGAAAACATGTTTGGATAGTTAGAGTTAAATTAAAATAAATAAATAAAGAAATGAAAATGTGTTTTAATTTTACTTTGAAAATTGTTGATAAAGTAAATTCTTGGCAAAATTTGTATTCTTTTGTTTTAATGAATTTTGAAAAATGCATGAGATTTGAATTAGATATTAGAAATTTGTTTTAAATTTAAAAATTGGAAATATCCTCCAAATTTTGCAATAAATTTAGTGGGTGGGGATATTTTATGGGTTTGACCAAATTGGGGAAACTCTTTTTGGAGGAATAGCTATTTCATTTTTGTTTTTCAATTTTGAAAGTGTTGAAGAAAGGAAGAGCAAGGATTTGGATTTGGTGCTTGAATCTTTGAAAAGCAAGGAGATTTCTTGGTTGAGCTGAATTCAGAAGGGATTGAATCACCATTGGCAAAAATCTCAAGCTTGGAGAAAACACCAGGTTCTTCTATGATTTTTTTTTTGTTTATTTTGAAATGAGTTTCAATCTGTGTTATTGTGTTAAATAAATCTTTGAACTGCTATTTGGAATTTCAATTAAAACCCATGAGAATTTGTTTTTTTTAAACTAGCAATAAAATTTGTAAGGGATCAAATGAAGAGTTTAAACTTTTATGTTCTTTTTGAGGAAAACCCAGAATTTTATATCATGCTATTGTGTTCAAAATCTTTCTTCTTAGTTTTCTCCTCATGAAAATTTTCCCAATCTGTGTATAAAATGGAAAAATATAAATATATATGTATATAAGAAATATATATATAAATTCATATTATGTTTATGATTGGAAAATTAATCTTCTTTCTGTGAAAAGCTCTGTGAAATTTTATAAAAAATAAAATAACCATGAAAAAAATTTGTATCATGTTCTGTACTAGTTTTTTTTTTGTTTTCCTATAGCAGGGGATGAATTTTTTTAGTTTTTATTAAATATAGTTTAAATTTAAAATAAAATTCATGTTTGTGGTTGGGTGCTACCCACAGCCACCCCCCCATCCATAGAGGCGCTGGCTGTGCAGCGCTCCCCATGGTTGGGGAGGGGTCAGCAGCCACCACACTATGTCCCCTATTGGGGGCTGCGTAGCAGCCACCATAGGGGTATATCCCCTGTTGGGGGTTATAGCCAAAAGGCTTTTCCTTTTTGTTTTTTTTATATATTTTATTTTTATTTTGTTTAAAAATTTTAGTTTGTTTTTTTTTAATATATATTATATTATATTATATATAATATATATATATATATATATTATATATATTAATTTTATATTATATGTATATATATAATATGATATTATTTAAATAAAAAAATTATAATTAATTATATATATATAATATATATATCTTGTATTTTCTCTTTAAAATAATTTGTATTATGGAAATTTTTAATTAGCTGATTTAAAATATGTTTAAATAACTATATGTTTAAACAAATATATTTATATTTGTATATATATACATTAAGTATATATCTACATTTATATGTATATTTAGTATATAGTTAGATTCAAATATAGATTATTTTATGATGTATATTTAAAGGTGAATCTTATAATCAAATGTTTTAATTAAAACTTCATTTTGTAATTAAACGATTTATTTAGAAGTTGATTTATTTAAAGTGGACGTTGGAAGCAAATGGTTTTATTTATAAAGATGATTTTAATTCTTTTCTACTAATGAGCAAATAGAATAAAAATATTAAATTTAAATTTCTCAATGGTGTCAAGTGATTTGTTTTATTTTGTGTATGAACGGATAATGCTAATTGTTTAAATTGAATTTTTGTACTATACCAGTGCTTGGCTTGGGTTTAGGAAACCCAAACTATTTAAAGTGGTTGCTAGCTATGTTTGATCATTCTTGATGTTGTGCAAATTGAGTAGATGTCTTGAGGTCTCCCAGATAGGGTATCATTTAATTGTATGGGTTGTCGTTATGATAGTCAACCTTTGGATTGTCTTGGGATTTGTACCTCCTTGGGATTAGGAGAGGGTTATGAGGATTGTGCCTCCTTTGGAAGGAGTGGGGTTGTACTTTTGTTTCCTCCAGTGTTTGGAGTGAGTTTCCTTTACCTATTTTCTCCTTGGATTGGAGAGGTCATCTTTCTAGTTTACCCATTGGATTGTGGTTTTGTATCACATGTATTGTTAGTAGGAGAGTGGATCTTTGTGGGGGTTCGACACACAAAGGGGTGCCAGGGTAACTCACCTAGGGTTTAATCAAGAGATAACTTAAAAGAAATTAATGGGGCACTTCCACACTAATAAAGATAATGAATGCCTCTCTCATGGAGCATGTGATTGTTAAGGCTCGAGTTGAGATGAGACACATAGTTTTGCATGAGGGTCCGATGATCGATAGAGGCAAGCCAGGGTAACCCAATATGGGGGTCCGGTAGCCTAGGAAGGTTGAGCTAGGGTCACTCATGGCAATTTATGTATGACACTCTTCCTATGTCAACAGTCAGTTAGTTATTGTGTGGTGTACAAATGATGTACATGATCATTGTTCTTTGGAAGCATTGTAACCTTTGTGCTAAGTGATGTTGTACTTGTATCCTTTTTAGTTCATTTATGTTTTAGCCTGTGTCTAGAGGTAGATTGTCTTGTTTAGGAATTCCTGGTTACTTTCTCCTAGCACGGGGGTGAGCCTTTGGGTATCACATGGTTGGGTGGAATGTGCACCTTAATCCATTGGTTCATCTTCTGTTCGTGTGGACGAGATTTCCAGTTGGAGAGCTTGTGGGTTCTAGTTTCTTCCTTGCTTAATTCTTTCAGTTGAGCTTGTATTTTATTACCCCTCATTTGTTATCGAGGCGGAATTTGTAATATGTAATCATGCTTATTGGATCTATCTCATTTGGGGAATGAGTGTTGTAATCTTGTTGTAAATTATGATATTGAAATCAAGTGGTATCTCATATTCTTTGATGTAAATTATCTTGCATGGAATGTATGCGTTCTTAATATCTTAAGTAATTAAGTGTTATGGTTAATTCATGTTTCTTGGTTGGGTTTAAGTAACTCAGTCTCGTAACCTTAGGGGATTAGTTGGAATTGGTTAGAAAACTTGCATGTTAACTGTTCTTTTAAAAAAAATAAAAAATTAGTTCATTTGTGTAGTAAATTGCAACTTCCCCTAGGGTTGCGTGGCGGGGCGTTACACTAATAATTCTCTCCTAAAAATAAGTCTTCTCAATGCATGTTGTTACCATTAATTCCTGTCCATGCACAAATTTAGTAATGCAATCGATGCATTTCCTTTTGAGCTAGCCACTGCCCCAATGAGATTGATTGGTTGTATTCTTTTTTTTATTTGGAGTTTGAAATCACTTTTAAATACAATGCATATGAATACATATAATTATGTATACATATTGTTGCTATGTTCCTTTGGCTACTTTGTTCCATATTCAATTAGATTGACTACTATAGTTATATCATTTCCGTTTAACTTGGTGTTTGCAACCATTTTATTGTGTTGTTAATATTATTACTGTAGGAATCACAACCTTCTTCAAGTATCAATACTACATCGAGTGTGGATCATAGAAAGGAAACAAAGTACAAAAGAAATTGGCTTTAGTATGCATGCCACAAAGATCGGATTTGCACAGGTCAGTGAGCCAAGTACTTGCAAGAAAGATGTGCTCTAGACCCAACTGGCTTGTCGACCCATGCCCAGCTAGGCACACAACCATTTAAAGCAAGCTTGCCAGTAACATTTGCTCACTATTGCTCCCCCTCAACTTCCACCCCTTCACCGTTGAACCACACCCATTGCTATAGGTCTGTTTCTACAATACCTAGTTGTACATTGTTGTAGACCCTTGCTGAGCATGCCTTACCAACCACATCTTTGACAACCCAACCCTTAGGCAACATGTTTGGTGAACCTTTTCGGATAATGCTTTTAGATCTTGTATTAAGTAAGCAATGGCCTAGACATTGCTTTCACCATTGATGCAAATGGTAGGAAATTTATTTTTCCTTGCTTGGGGGTTTGGTGAGAGTACATGATGCTCCATGAACCAATATGGTAGGTTTCTTATGTTGACAGTGCATTCTGTGACATACACTAGGTATGTCTAAGTTTTTTTTACTTCATTCCTCGCATTACAAGTACATAGAAAATTGTATGTTATAAAATAATCAACTTTGATATCTCTTGGTTTACATGTCATTTATGAATTAGAGATGACCACTGCACTAATATTCACACTTTGTTCTTATTCTTCCAGATCATACTCAAGCCATAATGTGGATTCCAATTATTTTACTTATACTCATTAGTGGCTAAAACATTGCTTGTACCATTGATCAAAGTGGTAGGGTGTACATTATCTCTGGTTTTCTCTTCTACCTGCTGGAATGTAGTGCATGCACAAGTATGCTTAAATTTTACTTATTTCATGCCTTGCATTACATGTGTATTGTATATTTCGTAATATACATTACAAAGCTCTTTAAATCTATTGATTTACATATTCTCTGTCAAATACAGATGTTCACCATACTAAAATTCACATTTTTTTGTTATTCTCCTAGACCATACTCGAGCTATAATGGTGAATTTGATGAACTAATTAAAAAATTAGTTGCAATGGTCAAATGACAATTAGATCCTAATATACTCTATGTTGATTGTGATAAAAAAAATCTATTCCAATCTTGATCATAGTGGTTGAGAATATATATTCTTGCTCGGTGGTTTGGTGATAGTCCATGAGGTTGCATGGCCCAATATGGAAAGGTGGAAACCAGGACTCATTTTGTTGTGTTTTATTTTATATATCTTATGTACACATCTCTATGTTTCTGACATAAGATTCAAACATAATTCATATGTTTCAGGCTATGGTTGTGATGGAATAAAATAGTTAATGTTATTCCACTTTCTCTTAGGTTCCATTGGACATTGCTTTCGGTGGGGTCCTCTTTAAAAGATTATGTTCTTTCAATTTTCAAAACCATGCTATTGAGAAAAGATCAAAAATATTATTGATTATTGTTCTCTATCTTAGCCTACATTCTTTTATTTTTGATAGGGTTCTCTTGTATAGGCTATATTATTTAAATTTCTCATAGGGTGCTATTGTAAAGCCACGATTCTTTCAATATATGATAAGGTTTTGTTCTAAAAAGAGTACATTTCCATTGTTCAAACGAATACTTCTTTTATACAATATATGTTAAAATAGTTTTCTTTATGGCTTCCGGTTTATGGTTATGGTTGCAATGGAATAAAATAGTCAATCCTATATGCTTTGTGTTAGCTTCAATTGGGAATTGTTGATTACAATTCTGTTGCTTAAGCTATATTGTTTTATTTTGCAGGTGTTGTTGAAAATGCTCTATTTTATGGGTTTCATTTTCTGGTTATGGTTGGAGCAGAATAAACTAATAAATGTTGTTCATTCTATGTTTAGTTACATTAGGTATTATTAATTATTGTTCTTTTCCTTACACTATATTGAGTATTGTGGCTTTCTGCATCTGAGTGGCTATTGAAACCAATCTTGTTTGGTTTATGGCTTTCATTTTATAGTTATGGTTGGAACATAATAAAATAATTAATGCTATTGATTCTATGTTTGGTTACATTAGGTATTATTGATTATTATTCTCTGCCTTGTCGCTTCCTTCATTTGGTGCTCTTTATGGTTAGTCTTTTACAATTTTTCTTTCTCTCTCTAATGCTTTTATAATTCTCAATCTCTACCTTGTTCTTTATTATTTCATCTCTAAATTTTTTGTTGTATTTCCTCTTCTACAATGTTCAATCCACTATCTATCCATATGTCATGTTCTTGTCTGCATCTGGCACAATAGATTCTAAACTATCCTAGCCTCATTGCCCGCACGTCCCCTCCCTTTCCTGTACATCTTTTCCTATCGGCTCATCATTGCATGTTTCTACATGGAACTGCTAGTATTTATATATAATGAAATTCTATGAATTCATCTATCTTGTAGTAGAGAGTTGCATATTGAGGTTTTAACCAAAAGACATAAATTCAAACAAGTCTTACTTTATAATGGTTCTTCCTTTAACTTCTATACCTTGAATTTTATCAAACAAGTGGGATAATCTATAGTGGTTTTAGAGCCTCACACGATTACTATCAAGGCTTGTGATAATATAGAGAGATATTATGAGATCACAATATTTCTTCCAATTTAGGTGGGTACAATATTGTAGTATATAACCTTCCATGTTATTCATCTTAAAATACCCTATAATCTCCTCATTTGTCACCCACGAATTCATGTCATGTAGCTTATCCCATCCACACACCATCAATGTCTCGACCTCCCCAAAAATGGTATTGAGGCTACCATCTATATCGATCCACACCTATTTCAATATTGTCATGAATTTGAAGCCTCTTTCTAGCATTCTAATTATTTTCCTAGTGTTGATATTCTATATTCTAACATAAGATCATCATCATTTTAAATTGATTCCACATCAATAACCTCCTCATCCACTCAAACCATTGTTATCGAACCAAAATCCCCAAGGTCAAGATTAATGGAAAAGGTTTTCGAGAGTACAAATCACATAATTTCTTCTATATTGGCCTCAAAGATCACAATATATTCCTATAATTATGAAAAATGGGTCAATTATCTTTCAATCACCAAGTAATCCAGAAGAGGAAAATTTAGAGGGACATATTAATTAGGGTTTGTATTGAGAGGAATTAAACATAGATGGCATTCATCTTGAGTATTTTTAGGGGAAAATTCATATTCCTTATCACATCAATCAAAATATGAGCTATCAAGGAATAGGATTAGGCCTTCATGAGAAAACAATTATACAACCCATTGATCCTCTAATTAATGAGAATACTATATTTCTTGGATGTACATATCCATAGGAAAACCTATGGTATCATGAAACACTTTTGATAGTGTTAAGATGGTTTTTGATGATGTAGATGATAAATTACAAATGGAGTTATCTTAGCCTCATTTGATGATTATAATAACTCCCCATTATTCATTGAAAATTATATCCTTACTATTAGCATACCATTTCACATCCTCAAACTCATTGAATATTTCCAAAAAGATCCCCCAACTATCAACATGTTTCAAAATGATGAATCCTTCATCAAGTTCTTGTGCCTCCATGATGACATACCTCTTGCAGGCCACAAATTAGGATTTATCTATAAACTCAATGTTGGTGCTTACTTTAGGGGTGATGAATTCCTTAGTCATGAAAGTACTTGAATAAAAATAAAAATAAAAAATCCCCTAGTGAAAACCTCTTTGAGGAAGTTTCATATTTTGGAAAAGTTAAAAACAAAGGATCTATGTTTGGGTGAAAACCTCGTTGATGCACCTAAACATGAAGAAATTCATCTTCCCCATGTGGATCCAAAAAGTTATGAAATATCCACCATCTTTATTAAAGAGATTCAAGATATTAAATTGGGAATATAAGTAGAGCTAAAAATCACCTATGTTGTTATTGCCCTCTCTATGAAAGAGTGGCAAGTTATCTACGATGTATTATAGAAAGGGTATAATAAATTTTCCAACCACTACCTTGATATTCCTTGTCCACATCCATCCTTATTTATTCATCAATTGGTCATGCATATAGATGCTAAACTAGTTAAACAAAATATAATTAGAAAGAAGCATCCACAAATAACACCCCTAGTAAAAGAGGAATAATAAAATCTACTTGATGTGGGTCTCATCCACCCAATCAATTATCCATAATTAGGCACAAACATTGTATGAGTTACCAAGGTAATTGGGGGATCCAAATTTGCACTAATTCTAGAGATCCCAACAAATATTGTACAAATGATGACTTCACATTTCCTAACATCATTATTGTGGATCTTATTGTAATCCATGCTTTGTTATCACTTATGGACAATTTTTTTAGTCCATAATTAGAGACACATAGTCCTTTGGGTGAAAGAATGCAAAAGATACCTATCAAAGAGCTATGACCATCATATTCCATGATATCCTCTAGATCATTATGGAGGACTATGTAGATGACTTACCAAGGAATTTTATGAAAATGGAGGAGCATCGCTTAATCCTGGAACACATCTTTGATCGCATTTCACAATATCAATTAAAACTAAATCACAAGAGATGTGTCTTTGGTGTCACTTCAAGTAATATTTTGGGATTCAGTATTTCTAGAAGAGGCATAGAAGTTTAACCTTTGAAGGTTAAGGTTATAGGAGACATGTCTCCACCCATAACACTCAAGCAATTATAAATTCTTGAAGGAAAGATACAAGCTATTAGATTATTCAATTCCTAACTTGTGGATTAATGTCAATTATTTACACATTTCCTCTATAACAATATCACTTATTAATGTGATTTTCATGTAGACAAGGCTTCAAAAAAATCAAGGCATAGTTAATCCTCTTCTTATATCACCATGCATCATGCATTTGTATGTATTTCAAGTATGTCATCACTTGATTTTATGACACCATGAGCATGTATTAGTGGTGTGCAACTTTCTTAATGCAACCTTTGAATCACAAAAAAATTGGCTAGATTTTATCCATTAGTGTCTTGAGAAAAATCTTAGGGAAATAAATATTGCATTTGTATAGAGGGACTAACAATGACCATAGATGATATATTTTAAGATATATTTGTTGCACATTATTTGTAGGCTTAGACTATCAATAATTTTTATATTATAGAATTGATTATGAATATAATTATTTGATTCCAATAGTAATTATAATATGTATCATTAAAGATTCTTATAACACAAGACTTTCATTGATATATTTTTTTAAGAGATGGTATTTTTTCATTGTTTATTTAATTTTATTTTAAATGATATATTATTTTAGCTAATTAGAAAAAAATGAAAAAAAATATATATATAAAAATAATATGTAAAATATGAACATATGATTTGTTTTTGTGCTTTATTCCAAACCTCTGACAAAATGCAATACATATTGTGTAAAGAATACAATACCAAGAATAATATAGGTTATATTTGATTGACAATTAATATAAGCATAATTTTCTTGTATTTTATATGATACTTAGGAGAGAGAGGGGCTAGTAGTTGTGCAGGGTCTAATAGTCGTGCAATCAATTTGATTATAATACCCAGTCTTACCACATATTTATGGTATATATTGTAAATAAATATTCCAAATGTAAATAAATAAATAACCAAATGTTAATCAAATGTGGACCCATATTTAAGACATGAGAACCTCTAAATGTTATTTAAGAAAAAAATAAATACATTCATGAAGAAGTGAAATAAGTTTTTTTTTGTCTCAAATAAAATATCATAACTATCTACTATAAGTGTGGTATTTAAAAAATAAAATCCTCAATTAATAATAAAGCACTCATTTAAACAAGTTTTGTTATCATAGTGAAAAAATATTGTTGTTATGAGTAAAACTATTGGGGTAGCAATGTACAAGCATTAGCGTATTTTACATTAATAGTTTGTCCTATCACAAATATAAAAGGTGAGCACAATAAATACCATGTATTTTTTCATTAAATTGAAGGATTTTCAAAAAGTTTTAGTGTTCAACTATTGGTCCATTTTTGTTTGATATAAGTTATATTTTAAATAATTATGTGTTGTGTACCTTTTTCTTGATGAGAAGAGAAACAACAAGTTCTATTTCTCTCGAGCGATATTCTTCAAATAATAGAGAAGCCCTTTTAGCAATTCTAAAGAAAAATTTGTCTATTAGTCTATCAGATCCCAAATGTGCTCTATACATGTTTGCGACAAATCTTCCAATGATAATTTTGTCCCCCCTCTTTGAATATGCCATAGGATATAGAGGAATTCCTCCCACAATTTCCACACTCTCTATTGCAAATGATCCCTCTTTCTTCACAATACTCTCCACCTCTTCTAAATTTAGACCAAACCAAAATATATTGAATGATTCTCATTTCTCTTTCTCAATAATACCCTGACAACGCAGAATCTCCTATCATATCACAAATATTATATAATATAACTTCAATCTTATTGACTTGAATATGACAGTTTTAATTGGGCGGGGGCCCTAGCTCGATTGGCTAAGTCTTTCCTGTTGCAGGAGGCTGGTCACGAGTTCTAGTCTCCCCTGTCCCATGGTACGGAGGGCGTGTCGCACCAGCGCTGCCGGTCACTTTAAAAAGTTTACCAGGCAAAAAATATGACAGTTTTAATTAAACATAAACATCACTCATGTTCATAGTCAAAAGTTATTTGGGAAGAGAAAATAAGAAACTAAGGAAAAAAAAAGAAAAATATGCATTATAGCAACCTCATTGGCTAGCTCCTGGAATGAATATTCTAAGTCGCGCGCAATATACCCTAATCCGCCTTGCTTCGCCATTATTTGGGTGCCTACCTTACGACCCGGTAGAAATATAAACATGCATCCCCCATCAACTATCTCCTCTACCCGGCAAGTTAAAAACCCTGTGAAGTCTTCATTAAACTGGTATAAGTACACAACACCCACTGCTTGCTAACAATCACTTGAAACGTACACACGAGGAGACCTCCTCTGTTGAACACTCTCTGGCACCTGAGTTTCTATTTTATCATCTCACTCGCGTTGCGTGGAGAACCATATCAAATTCATCTATGGAGAAATTATAACTTTTTATTACTCACCTGTGAAATCTAGTGGAGACTGGTAGAGGAATGACAGAAATGTAGGCATTTTCGTGGAAACAGACGTCTAAAATGTGATCCACACACAGTCGCTGCAAAGTAAGACCTTGCAGCAAATTGAAATCATTTGACGGTAGGTCAGCGAAATAAACCTCAAATTCTGGCATCTCCCATTCCTGAAGTGAGCATTGTAGAGCTCCGACAATGGTGTCTGCTACCACAAGCGTATTTCGTGACCTAAACTAAGATTTGATTTAACCAAATCATATTATATTTTAAATTTTAATTATATTACGAAATAGGCTTTTCTCCTGCAACCACTCGTTTCCATATCACTACCCACTACCACAAAAAGCAAAAAGAAAGAGATCAGCATAATGAAAATTAAGTAGATGCCAATTCAACAGCTAATTTTTAGCTATTTGTTAAATGAAAAAAAGGTCTTTGTAATCTACTAGTTTTCCACAAGTCCTTGTGACTTCAAAATTTTATGGTTTCAATTATTTGGATTAGCTCTTTAACTTCTTTAGAATCTTCAATAAGGGAGAGGGGTCTATAGTGGGCCACCCTAACTTCCTGCTTTTCAAAGTCTTATGTGAAAATTTCAAATCACTCCCAAATGTACACCAACTTATTTGACAAGTCCCCTACTTGTAAAAAATAGTTTTAAGGCCACATCATCAAATATGATGCCACATCAGCATTTTTTTTGTCAAGGTATCCAAAAAGAGCCAAAAAAAAAGGGAGATTGATAATGAGTCACTAAGTCATGTATTAATGGTGCACTGATGTGGCATCACATGATTTGTTAGTTTGTGTACTTTATGGATAAAAGTGTTTTGCAATTGGAGATTAAGTGTAAATTTATTGGATACTAAGCCTACCCACTATTGGACCCACTTAGACCTACTTCTATACCCACCATTAGACCCCTACCCGCCCATTTCCCTTAGAAAAAGTAAGTACATGTCAATTCAACCAATAACTTTCTATATGTTAACCACTATTTGCTAAATGAAAAAAGTATTCTAGGCCCTTTTAATCTACCACTCTTCCACAAGTCCTTATCATGTACCTTCAAACTGTATTATTTCAATTATTTGGGCTAAATTTTTAACTCCTTTACAATCTTCAATAGAAAAAGTAAGTACATATCAATTCAATCGGTAACTTTCTATATGTTTAACCACTATTTCCTAGATGAAAAAAGTATTATATGCCTTTTTAATCTACCAATCTTCCAAAAGTCCTTATCATGTGCCTTCAAGATTGTACGGTTTCAATTATTTGGGTTAAATTTTTAACTCCTTTAGAATCTTCAATAGAAAAAATATGTACGTCAATTTAACTAGTAACTTTCTATATGTTGTACCACTATTTGTTGAATAAAAAAAAGTATTCTAGGCCTTTTTAATATACCAATCTTCCACAAGTCCTTATCATGTGTCTTCAAGATTGTATGGTTTCAATTATTTGGGTTGTTGAATAAAAAAAGTATTCTAGGCCCTTTTAATCTACCAATCTTCAACAAGTCCTTATCCTGTGCCTTCAAGATTGTATGGTTTCAATCAGGTTGGAATTTGACGGCCACCCCTACCTCTCATATGAAAATTTTGTGATAGTTTGATCATTTAAATGACTGTCATTTGATGTTTTATGAAAAATATAAATTTTAAAAGCCAATTACTTCTAACACAAATGTTACTTCAATCCCCAAATTCATCTATCTAATATTGAAATACGAATTTCAAACATACCAAGAAATAATTATATAAAATTAAAAATAATTTAATCCTAAAATTTATCTATCTAAAAACATAAATTATTTACAAAAACCAATTATGTGTAACACAAATGTTGAATCTTGAAAAAAATGAAAGCTCCCAGTTTGTAAAACAAATGTTGTATTTGAAAAAAATGAAAATTTTCATTTATTATTTTTGTATTATAAATAAGGGGGTCACAAAAACATAACCAGTTACATCGAAATGTACAAAAAAAAAAAGAGCCCAGGCCTCACAATAGGAGTATCATGAAACCTACATATCAGATAAACCTATACAAAGATACAAGAAGGAGACCAAAAGACTAGTGTAAGATATCATCATGGGTGTCTACCCAGGCAGTCCACCCCATAGATCCCTCCATCCACACAATATTTTTCTTCTCCTGGATTTGCGCAAGCATAAGGATTTGGTCCTTTTTGGAGTTATTGTTTTCTTTAACCTCCTAATTAAGCATTTTGCAAGTCCTCTCGAACATTTGCAGGTTATCCATATTCTCCCTCCAAGCATATCCATCCTTCATCTCAAAGACAAAGAAAGTGGCATATCCCATCTTTAGGAACCTTTTGAGCTTTTCCTTATCAATCAACATAGTAGTATGAACCTGCAAGAAGATTTTAAAATATGTGAGTTTATTCATATGGATATCATATATATATATATATTTATTATAAAAAATTAAATTAATTTATAATCTTTTCAAAGATAGAATATAATTCTTTCTAATTTTTAAAATATTTTTTAGAATAAATTTAAGATTTGAATATTTTTATTCATGCAGTTATCATTACAATTATTTGGGTTAAATTTTTAACTCCTTTTAAAGATAGAATATAGTACTAATTTTTAAAATATTTTTAACAATAAATTTAAGATTTTGATAATTTTACTAATAGTTATCATTGCTTTATATTACTACATATGATTTATAATATTTATTATAAAAAAGGGTATGTGTAGGATTATCATGGAAAAAATAGGCCCTTAAGTGGCAAAAAATTCAAAAAAACCAGAGTTAGGCAACTTGACGTAAAAATTTGAATAAGTTATCTATATTATTTTAAAAATATGTAAAAATAGAATATGTAGCAAATTGAATGTAGTTTCTAAAATTCTAGGTTTGTTTAAAAAAAAAATCTATTTGGTGAAAATTTGAAATTTCAATGCAGTAGTACTTAAATTTCAGGGAAAAAAAAGTAGGTGTTTTTCTGACCACCCTAACCACGATAAAATGATAATATTTTTTAATTTAAGATTTTAGATGTAAGTAGAAGACTCATGTCTTGATGTGATGCATTTTTTTTTGTAAATTTTTTCCAAGTAAATAATTATTTATGATTTTTTTATTACAACTTTTAAAAAATATAAAAAATTGTATGTCTAACCACCTTAACTTGGTCAAAACTTCATGAAATTCAATTAATTTTTTTTCAATCCTATAGTATGCGAAGCATGAATGTGACACATGTTTCAGATTCAAAAAGTGGGATACTATTTGAAAGCTATAGATGTTTTTCAATTAGCTTATCAATCAGGACTTTAGTCACAATTCAAATAGAAAATGAATAATAATTATTTATTAAATTCAAAGTAAAGTATAGTTTATATTGGTGGAAAGCTAAGAATCTCCTTTAAAAATATTTTTTGTTTCGTCAATTTTGGGTAAAAACAAAGTCGTCAGCCACATACACTACACATACCCATCATATTGCCACTTTTTGGCCCATCGTGATCCTGCACATACCTAAAATATATTAATTTAAAAATTTGTCAAAATAGAATATGATTTTAACTTTTATAACAAGATTTATTTTTTATATGAATTTAGAAATTTCTTGTTAATTGTAATATAAATCTAAGATTTTAATTACTAATTATCAATCTTTTTTAATTTTACATTTTTTTTAATATATATAAGATATCCATATGGATAATAAATAACGAGAATTTTCATTTTTTTCAAATACAACATTTTCTTTCATTTGTTTTTCAAGATCCAACATTTGCGTTGCAATAATTTTAAGATTAAATTATATATATATATATATATATATATATATATATATATATATATATATATATATATATATATATCAAGTCAAATTATACAGTCTAATAATTTTTTAAGTTGTAATATATGATCTAAAATGCAAAAAATGGTCATGTAGACCATCAAATTCCAATCCTGGTTTCAATTATTTAACTTAAATTTTTAACTGCTTTAAAATCTTCAATAGAAAAAGTAAGTACATGACAATTCAACCAATAACTTTCTATATGTTTAATCACTTTTTGCTAAATGAAAAAATATTCTAGAATTTTTTAATCTACCAATCTTCCACAAGTCCTTATTGTGTGGCTTCTAGATTGTAGAGTTTCAATTATTTGCATTAACTCCTTTTTTTTTCTTAACTTAGTTATAATATTAATTGCACAATTTCAATTATTTGAGTTAGCTTTTTCAATATAGCTACATTACTAATTATAACTCTGAAAGTTGCATGCCCATGTTATATTGTAATAAGTTTATATGTAATATATTAATTGTTTTATTTAGATTTTATTGGTATTTTTAGATATTGGTTATTGCTTCTAAATCTTTTGTCTTTCAACTTGGACAATATGTGGTTGAATGGCGATCTTATTTATATCTATAGTTCTTGTAGACACCTAAAAATGTTCTAACCCAACCACACCTCATTTTAGCCTATTTTATCCCATTACTTAATTGATTAATTTATCTAGATCACCTTATCCCACTTTATGCTAGCCAATTAATTAAATAAATATTTATTATTCATTTAATTAATTTAACATTTTCCTTATATTTAATTAATTAATTTATCCCTTACCCTTATCCGCCACCTTTAATTACATAAATTTTATATTTATTTAGTTAAGTTTAGAATTATCCCCAAATTCTCTAAATTAATTAATTAATTAATTGATTTAGGATAAATAATGCACATTACCCTTTTCTTCCATTATTTAATTCCACTTCATCCCCTATCTTTATCCATTAAATCCTATCCATTGATTTTATTCACATGGATCACAATCTAAACCTATCACCAGATAACAAGTGTCCTCTTCACATGTCTAGCCTTTATCCCAAAAGTCAAACTAACTTTTCATCTTATCCCTTCATTTTATATCTCACCTCTTAATCCTAGCCATCCATATAAGGATGTTACCCTAAACCTAACCCTTGTCACATGACTATAACTTCAATTCAAACCCTATCTTCTCATTCAATCTTTTCCATTCATTATGAATGCATCCAAACCTTCCATTTTTTCCATCTCATTTCTATAAATGAGAAGCCTCTCATCCCATTTGCATCAATATCTTCTAGGCTAATGTTATGTTGCTGGAATTTCTATTGATTCATGAGCAACCACATTCAAATCTTCAACAACTCAACATAATACATTTAATCTTTTGATGTTTGCATGTATTTGGTTTGATTTAAGCTATTTTTAAGCATATTTCTATTATATCCATTTTGCATGCATACATTTTGGTGAACTTGACATGAACCTTCCTTCTAACCCTTGTTCTTGTGAATTTGATTTTGCAGGTCAAGGGTTTTTCTAAAGAGGACTTGGAGATGAAGATTTTATAGGAGCCCCAAATCAGAAAAATAACCTTGTCATTGGATTTAGCAGGGTTGAGAGACAAATTTTGACATATAACTTAACATATTTTCTTGCAATTTTTTTTTTAAAAAAATTTAACTCTATTTGCTTGCAAAATTTTACTCCAAAAATATATATGCATATTTGAGGTATTTTTCTTTTACATATATATACAGGTATATTTCCTTCTTTATATTTTTCATTGTATACCATTGGGTTTTTTTTTGTATCCCTCATCCATATATCAATAGTTTTGACTTAAAATTTTCAATAAAAAAAATCACCAGTATATTTTTGGTAGATTTCTATTTTAAATTTTCATTTAAATTTTTTTAAAAATTAATAATAATAAATAAATTAACAAATAAATAAAATTACAAAAATAAATTTTTCTTAAAGGTTGCAGGCCTTTTACAGCCCCGTGGACCTTTAAGGCTGTACCAGCCTGCAAAGAGTTGTGCAGGCCTTTAAGGCCATAGGCTTTTGCAAGCCACAGACCTTGAAAGGTCGTGGCCCTAAAAAAGCCACCCCCACATAGAAAAATGAAATTTATTAGAAACTTTAAAAAATAAAAAAATGTTTTCATTAAAATCTTAGGCATTTGTTTTTTAATTTAAAATCTTTTAAAAAAATTGACTTTTACTTAAAGTTTGCTACCTTTTTTTAACTTTTTTTTTTTTAATATTCAACCCCTGGTCATAGGACCGACTAGGGGCTTTGCTAGATTTTTAGACCTTGGTTGCGGGCCCAAGAAGCTCCTAGTCATGTGCCAAGAGCTTAATTGCAGCCCCAAGGGGCTAATTGCTAGCCCCTAGTCACCTAGGTGACCAGGTGCTAAGTGCCTAGGGGTTGGCTTTAGCGGCCCCCCCTTTCTTGTATAAGCCATAAAATAGCTATTTTAGTAAAATGGGTGTAACTTTTGCCTCACAGATCCAATTTTTGAAATTCAAAAGGCATTGGAAAGCTTGTTCAAAGCTCTTTGATATGATTTAAATGAATTTTATAGATTCTACTCCAGAAATCAATTGAACTCAATCAAATTCACCCTTCTTTTCAAACTTCAAATGCTCATATCTTGTTCATACGAAATCATGTTTTTAAATTTTTTTTTAAAATTTATCGAAAAATCATAAGAAATCCATTTTTGCAATAATTTTTTTCTTTATACATCTCTATTTGGTGTGTTTTCCACACAATTGAAATAAGAATTAAAATTAACCTTACACATTTGGATTTGGGTTTAAAATTAACAAGTGGCATTTAATCCCCAAGATTCACTTACGTATGCTCTCCTCTTGCACCTTAGTGTGATCTTGAGTATCAAAAATAGGTGATATTTCTTTTTATTTTTTAGGAGGATTTCCTAGATAAGTGATCACTCTAGGGGATGACCTCAACTCCCATGTTCCGACGAAGTATAAAGAGTGGGCAGTGAATCAAAAGACACGCATCTTAGAAGTAGAATATTATCAATCTGAGCTAAGCCTCCAAGAACGTTATTCCTTAGATAAGTGAAGGTAGGGAGTGGGTTACCCTTTCCTCCTAGTTGTTTGAAAGTATTCTCTTTTATCTATGAATTAGGCCTCAGGTACCCTTGTGGTATATAGTGGATACCCCTAGTTGATCTTGTAAAGCCTAGTTGAGAATTTTGGCCATATCCCACTTGAGTTAGGCTTGTTAATGTGTCTTATGTGCTTGAATGTTTATATCACCTTCCCCACTTGAAACCAAAAGGGGACCCTTACCCAAATTGATCCTTACGACTTTATAATTTTTCATTTGCATTCTTAATCCAAAATCCAAAAAAAATAGAAAACTCAAAAAATTAAAAACTCAAAAACTCAAAAACATTAGAAAACACTTCAAAAACCAAAAATTCTAGGTGTCCTCCAAGTCAAGCTATCCATATCATCTCCAAGTCAAAATTCCCATCCTTATTCTCTATCCTAATCATCCTATCCAATCTTATCCCATCTTAACCACTTCTTCCTAGGTGATCCCACAATAATGGGTTACACCTTTTGGCAAAACTTGATAGTGAAATCAACATTTTTCACTAGATCTTCAATTTCTTACACCTATATCAGCTAAACCATGAAGAATTTGAAGATGAATCAAACTAGTGATTTGTGAGATTTTTTGTGTAGATTCTAATTATATTTTAAAAAATAAAAATAAAAATGAATGTGAATCCTTTTATGTAATTTTTAATAACTTATTTTTTCTACTAAACAACATTTTTAAAAAGTGATGTTTACTTCACACCGCATAGATTTTTTTATAGAAATGATACAATTCTAATTTTTAAAATTAAAAATTTTCACACCAATACCTAGTGCATGGCTATTTTTTCATTATTTTTTGTTACATATATTTTTTTTAATTAATTTTTCAAGTCAGAGTAATTAAAATTTGGATAGAGGTGTACTTCAACCCTCATAATTTTTTTGGTATGCATTTGAATTAACTTATTCTATTTTTGTTGGAATAAGGACATCAATACCTAGTGCACATGTATTTTTAAGACTTTTTTTTGTCTATTTTCCTATTTTTTCATATGTGTGAAACAAAGAACTTGATACTACATTCACAAGAAATAAAATATATTTAAAATTATAGTTTTTGGGAAGCTTATAATAATGGCTACATAGTTACAAAACATAAATTTTTAAGGAATTCATTTGATCACCCAAAAGGTAAATCAAAAGTGGTTTTTTATCAGCATTTTGATAGGTGTAGAGGAGGCTCCATTATAGGTATGGTTTAAAAATAATGGGGTTCAGTCCAAGGGTTTGATTTAAGGGGGTTTCATCAAACCATATTTAATTAAAATTATTTAATTGGAACCTTAAAATTCTTAAATCATTATATTTTCCAAGAATATGTGATTTCAGGCAAAAATCAAGATGTCCCAGAAAGTGTAACCCATTATTGTGGTAGCACTCCTAATCATTAGTCCTCGTTCCAATCATCTCATCCTAATCATTCTAATGACCTCATTCTAACCAATCCTTTCCATCCTAATCATTCCTCCTCATCCTAATCATCTCATTCTATCATAATCATCCCTTCTCATCTTAATCCCTCTTAATAATTTTAATCACTTCCATAATCATTCTTACATTTCACAATCATCCTAAATATCCCTTCTAATCCTATTCATCTTTCATCTTATCTTAATTATTTATTTCCTTCTCAATCATTACATGATCCCTAATCATCTTATTTATCTCCTTTCAATCATTCCATCTTAATCATCCCCTTCCATCATTATCATCATTCCTTATCCTAATTATCCCCCTAACCATTCTAATCATCCATTTTAATCCTAATCATCCCCCCTTCATCCTAATAATTTTATCCTAATCACCCTTTATTGTAATCATCTCTTCTAATCCTAATCATTCCTTTCCATCACAACCATCTCTCATTTCATCCTAATTATCCTTATCAATCGTAATAATTCCTTTTCATCTTAATCACCTTGTCATAATCATCCATAACCATGTTATAATCCTAATCACCCCATCCTAATCATTCATAATTATCCTAATTATCTCCCTAATATTTCTAATCATCCATATTATCCTAATCGTACCTAATCATCTAATTCACATCATCCCAAGTATCTCAACCATCCACATCCATTTTTAATCCATCATTTAGGACACTAATATTAATTAATTTTTTTAATCCAATTGAGTTCCTAATAATTATCATAACCACCCTCCAATCCACATCAAAATCTTTCTTTCCTAATCCATATCCATCCTCTATCTATCATCATCCTTAATACTCTTCCTTCATTTTCATCCTTAATCTCTATCATCATCCTTAATCCACATCTTTCATTATCATCATCTTAATCTAATCACATTATCAACCTAACACCATTCTAACCTAGTCCATCCTAAACCAAATCCATGACCATTTCTTCAATTTACCTTGATATACTTTGTAGTCAAGTTAAATACCAATCAATCCTCAATCATCAACACTAAAAAAACATGAGCCTTACTAACCCATTCATCAATTCTCCATACCAATAAACCACAATCCATAGTCAACCACCCATCTACCCCTCTTACCAACAACCCATAAGCTCTAGTCATTCAACCATCTAGCCTCACTATCAAGAGTCCCTTGACACAATCCATATTGTTGATCCATAATAAACATCCATTAATCATCCTTATCCTAACCTTGAAAAGGGAAACCAACCTTCCACTAATCCATTCCAAGCCTCAATATCCTATTGTAATCCATCATACACTAATCCATTCCAATACACTCCATCCTATTCTAATCCATAATCCACTAATCCATTCCAATCCACTCCATCCTATTCTAATCCATCACCCACTAATCCATTCCAATCCACTCCATCCCAATCCACAAATCCACCCAAGAAAAGCACATTTTTGGGTGATATCATAAGATATATCAAAAATAATGTTCAACTCAAACATGAAAAAAAGATAGGCAATCCAATCAAATTGCTAATCCTACTCCATCCAACCATGCTCCACCATCATTTCCTCCATTTCTTTCCAATTTCCTTTCATATCAAGATCAAATCATACCTTCCATATCCACACATGTATGATTCTATTTCGAATCAAGATCAAATCATCCCTTCCATACCCCACATGATTCGGTTTCATATCAAGATTAGATTTTCCCTTCCATACCCCCTCATGATCCCATTTTATATATCAAGATAAAATCATCCCTTCCATACCCCCACATGATCCCCTTTCATTCCAGAAGAAAATCATCCCTTCTATATCCCCACATGATCCTCTTCCATCCTGAGAGCAAAGTATCCCTTCTATACCATCTCATGATCCATATCTAAATTAAGATCAAAGTGTACCTTCCACCCCATCTAATTTCACCCCTCCCAATCAAGATCAAGATGTCTCATCCACTCCATCACATGATCCCCTTCCTCCAAATATAGATCTTAACTTATATTCCATGCAATGATCCCCTTCCACTATGTAAATATCAAAGTATCTCTCCATCCCCCTTTCATGATTCCCTTCCATCCACTCCATCACATGATCCTAACCCAATTCAAGATTAAAAAATCCCTTCATCTCCACATCATGATCCCCCTCCATCTCATAAACAAAAGGAAACTATACCACCCACCCCATCCCATGATCCTAATCTAAGTCAAGATGAAAGCACCTCTTCATCTTCATGTCATGATCCTAATCCTCCACAAGATCCCATCACCCATATCCAAGCTACCCATGAACCCCCTACTTATCAATTGGGTTCCTCCACTTTCATCCAAGCTGATATACTCCAAGATCCTACCATTCACACCATTCCATATCTTGCTCAAAATGGACTAGCATCTTGCTTCCAAAACAATAATTATTCCATTAGAAAAAGGATTTTCAAACTATGCATTATCAAGGAAAAGGGTTATTCCTTCATGAGAAAGGCATCTTAGAACCCCTTAATATAAAAAAAAAATCTAAAATACCATGGCCTTGGATACCAAGCTCACGACATTGGTACTCCTTCCACCCATTCTAAATCCAAAATCCCTCCACTTAAATCCAAATTTCCACATTCCCCATCCTCAAAATCTATATTTGACCCTTATGTTCCTAAACCCAATCGATCTTCCCTTGCAGCCATTATGGGCCCCTATGTCCCAGAACCAAGTACTTCATCCCCTCCATTCTTCATGGTACTTACAATTTACCACCTAGCATTCCTATTCCAATATCCCATTATCCTCTATATGCATCACCTCATATCCCTAATCAAGATCTACAAAGGCACACACCCTTGAACCGTTTCCAACATAATTATACCAACCCATCCATTCCTCTCCATCCACTAATTCCATTGCTCGTGGAAGCAATTTGGATGCCAAATCTCAAATTCATAAAGGAAAAAATCCATAAAAATTAAAGAATCAACATATCCCATAAAAAAGACATGTAAAGACAAAGAAAAGTATGATCCAAAATCAAAAATTTAAATCCCAAAGGACACAAAGGCCCATGAAGTAAAAATCAAAGTCAAAAACCATAAACACTAAGAGGGTTAATCTTGGAGGGGCACTACAAAAAATGTTTCCCACATCTCCTCCAATATGGAGTTCATGAGGTCACTATGTTGGACATTTGAAATGCTAAGAAAAATAATGGATAAATATTTGTAGTGCATATCTATAGTGGAGGAAGGGGCTTGCTAGCCGTATTCCTTTGCATATGTTAGAAAAGAAACTTGTCAATATATTTTTATTAAAAAATAAATCAAGAAATTTCATTCTATTTACAAATCCATTGTGCTTTGACTTTTCATGAGATAATAGAAAAGGTACGAAGCGCTAAAAAAATTGTAATTAAAAAAGGTTTGATCAAGATTTGAAAAGAGAACAACGATAATCAACCTAATGATAAACCTAGATTTTGGGATAGGAAAAAAACTTGATTAGTGATGGTGTCATTGGCGTGAAGCATGTGAAAACTATAACTACATAAAATCCTAATAAAATTATAACCATACCATATGAAACTAATACTATGTTTGTTCCTCAAGGGAAATCCAAATAAAATAATGAAAATAATCCTAAATTAAAATTCATAACACTTGGGGAGTCATTACATGTTGTATTCAATAAAATAGTGTAAGAAAACATGGTTACTCTTCCTATGACACAATAATTTTATTATTTAAATCCTAAAACATATTTGTACTTGAGCATAATGGTTATGTTGATTATTGTAGGATAAGAGTTCATACCATTAAAAAATACATGAATCTCAAAAAATTCATACAAGACCTTAGTCATAAGGATGAAATTAATGTGGGAGTGGCATCCTCTTCACCAAATGATCAATTGGGAATATACACAAATTCCTTTCTTGAACACTCTCAAGATCAACCATCCCCATCCACCAATACCTTTCAAGGAAATATCTAAGGGAACCATGCTAATAATTCTATCTATAATAAATTTACTTTTAATTATGATAATGTTGTTGGATACCTTACAAAATTTCCTTTACAAGTCACTATAATTAAAATCAAGCCTAAATATCTCATATGTGAGCTATTGATACCTACCATGGCAAGGTTACTATTAATGAACCATCCACCTCATCCCAAAACTCCCAAAATAACATCATAGAGCATATTTGGAAGGCTCCAACATAAACCCCAATCCTTAAGCTTTTTCAATCATCATCAATCCATAGAGAAATATGGGATCGTGCTTTGCAAGGGTACCATGTACCTAATGGCATCGACATCAAACAATTCCTAACACTTGCAAGTTACCTTTCCTCCAGTTACATACTTGTTAGCCGATAGGCTATTTGTGTCAACTTTGCTTAGAATTTTCATTAGCCTCGCCATTTTTTGACTTTTCCAACAATGGGGAAAACTTGGCAGATGGGCTATAGTTTGGTCAGAATTATTGTTAGCCCTACCGATTTTAGGTCTCTATTGTCGTGTAAAACCTGGTGGAGATTTTAAAAAGTGTTTGGCACAACAATAAAGGAGGTTGGTGAAATGACATGGCTATAAAGGAGGCCAGTGAAATGTCATCAACATTGATTGTTGTATGGTTTTCTTGTAGTGGCGATGGTACAAGTAACATTTGTTTTAAAGTCCTTAGAAAACAAAATGAATGTCTGTGTAGTTATCGATAATGTATTGTTGGGTGTCTTTCTCTAGGTTTATGTTGTTGTTGAAGGTAGCTTTCAGTATAGAGGGAAAGCTTCTGTGAAGGTGCAAGTGCGTTGAACGGATGTGGAATTTTTGTGAAGGTGGTTGGTGGTCATCTTGTGTTTTTTGCATGTGTCAATGGTTGCAAAAGGTGTGGCTTGTGATAATTCTATGGTCTTTTTTTGCAACCCATGGAGAAAGAATGGGGGGAAGAGAAAGCAAGCGAGAAGAGGTTTTATTGAAGGAAGTGGGAAGAGGTGCATATTGGAAAAAACTATTTGTCGAGTATTTCTAAAGTTACAGTTTATGTTATTTTCGAAAGGGGATTGTTGATTGTTGCTTTGTAGCTTAGTCTAAATTGTTTGGTTTATGGTTTCTGTGTAGCCACCATTGCTGGAAGACAATACAGTTTGTTTTTTGTGTTTCATGCGTTGTATTCATGTGTTTTTTGTGGGTTTTTCATCTAGGTTAAGTACTCTTGAAACCAATATTGTTTCATTGTGTTGATTGTTGTTGAAAAGACTATAGTTTTGCGGGTTTTGGCATGTAGGTGACTGTTGGCTATATTGTTCCATTTATGGCTCTGGTTCTATGTGAATGGTTGGAAAATAGTTAATCTAGTGTGTTTTGTGTGAATCTTGAAATCAAGATTTCTTGTGTTTTGTGGGTTTTGGCATGTGGGTGACTGTTGGAAATATTGTTTCATTTATGGCTTCTATTTTGTGTGAATGGCTACAAAATAGTTAATCTACTGTGTTTTTCATGAATTTTACCATCTAGGTTACCGTTGAAAACAATATTGATTCATTTAGGGTTTGCGTTTTCCTGGTGAAGGTTTTGAGTTGGTTTGTTACTGGGAGCTTTCTGTGTTTTCTGGGTTTTCTATGTGAGCCACTGTTGGAAGCCGTGTTTTTGTGTGCGATGGTTGCAACCCAATGAAATAGTGAATGTTATGCAGGTTGCATTTTTTATGGTATATTGTTGCATTTTTGGTAGGGTTCTGTTGGAAAAAGAGTATATAGTTTGTTTGTATCGATATTGTTTGATTTATGGTTCAAATTTTGCGTGCATGTTTTTGTATGTATTTTTCACTATCATTTTTAGTGTTTTGTGCATTTGGCCATCTCGGTGAGTGTTGATAACAATATTTTTCCATTCATGTCTTTTGTTTTGTGGCAATGGTTGCAATGCAGTAAAATAGTTAATGTTATGTAGTTCATGTTGTTTTACATAAGGCATTGTTCACTGTTGTTGTGTGCATTAGGATATATTGTTTCATTTATGGATTCCATTTATTGTTGTTGTTATTACAACCATGGCTACTACATGAAAATCATACAATAATTAATGTTGATGTGAACCAACATTTAATTCCCATAGCCTTCTCTATCCACGCAGCCGGGAAAATGCCACCCTATTCCCAAAGTAGCCAAAAACCGCCTCTGCCACCCTTTTCACGGAAATTGGAAGGCCAAAAATCTAGAAGATTGACCAAAATTCTAACCAAACTTATAAGCCATCTGCCACTATATTTGTATATGTATGTATATATATATATGTATATATGTATATAAATGTGTATGTATATGTATATATGTATATATATATACATACACATTTATATACATATACATATATATATAGATATAGATATGTATATATATATATAGGCGATCAAGAGATGTGGGTATGTGCCAGAATGGCAAAAGGCGAGGAGCAGAAGTCTGAAGGCTAGAAGGTGTTGAGAGGGAGAAAGCAGAGGCATGATATGCTAGAGGTGGGCATCGGACTTCAGTGGGAACAGGCACCAGAAGCAGATACTTGAAGAAAAGAAAAATGGAGCGAGGAATTAGAGCGAATAGTTCCTTTTGAAGAATTCAGGGAAAGAATCAACAATGGATGGTCGACATATGGAAAAACGGACCGGATTCCAGGAACAGAAATGGATAGACCCTAATGGGTACTGGAGGGTGGTATCTAGGTAGATAAATGCCATCCTTACTATCAAACTAGGTACCAACCGGAAGTCAAATACAAGCAAAGGAGGAATCGTGCATGGTAGGGACAAGGGCCTCCATGGGTGAGACCTAATTGTTTTGCTAAGGAGAATGCTAACTGGGGAGGAAATCGGGGATTCATCAGTAATGGCAAGAAAAATTTCAAAAGACCAAATGGGTGGTTCGGGAAAAATCCAGGGGAGGAGAGGGACACAACCATAAACTGGTGCCAAGAAGACCATAAAAAGGCTCTACCAACCAAGTCAGACATGGAAACTGGATCGGCTAACCAGGGAGAAGCTGATAGTGGCAAGTCCTTACCAATACCGATTCCCACTTTTTGTGTAAATAACGAAACTTTCAAAAGAACTCGAGAATCCCTACAAGAAATTAGAATGTTTGTTAAATGGGAAGGTGAGGGCCACAAGAGTAGGACAATAATGGAAGAATGGTGTATTAAAACTTGGGGTGAGATGCTAGAAGTGAAAGCATTGGAGAATAACTGGTTCCTGTTAAAATTCCTTGATCAAAAGAGGAGGACTAGGGCCTTAGAAATAGGGCCTTATTTCCTGGACGGTGGTCAATTGCATCCTATAGAATGGTGACAAAATTTTGATCTAAGAAAAACATGGATTGAGGAGAGTGTGGTGTGGCTGAGACTATACAATCTTCCCTCGAAGTACTGGATGGAAGAAACCCTAAAGGAGATAGGTAGGTAGATAGGAAAACTATAGAGTGTAGATAACATTCAAGAGGATTTGAAAAAAGGGTCCTACTTTTGCATTTGCATATCAAAGACGTAGGGTATGGTATTTCTGAAGGTTGTGGTTCTCATTTCCGAGGTGGGTTCCTGGAGATAGGAAGTGAGTAGGGAAGATAGCCTACAAATATGCTCTAAGTGTAAATCACTGGAGCATGGAAAGAAGAAGTGTATGGAACAAGGTAAGGCCAGCAATACCATCCCATATAAATGGGAGAAAGAGCTGGAAAATGAGAAGGAAATCAACTTGGGGAAAATGCCACCAATCGAATATTGGGAAAAGGAACGGATAGAGTCAATAAGAACACCAAAACTAGAAACTAAGGAAGTAGAGACGGGGGGAATAAACTCAATGAGTCCACAGGAAGGGGAGAGTCAAAAAATCTATGGGCTAGTTCAATATGATCAGCCTTTCTCCCTAGGTTCATATCCCCAGCTTGTAGAAGGCTTTCCCCACCTCATAGACATCAGGATAGAGAATCAGTCGCTAGAAATCTCAGAAAGGAGGTAGACTAATATGGAGCCAGAGGATCAAGAAGCAACACGAATGAAGGAACTCACTAGTTACAAGAATTTAAAAGAAGGGATGGAGGAAGGTCAGGACCAAGGTAGTATGGAATCTGAAACAGACTGTGATGAGATCTTTGAGGAATACTAGGAGGGCATACTGGCCGAGAGAGGAATTGAACAATTCCCCTCAGCAAGGAAAATGCCAAAGATTAAGTCCACCAGTCAAAGAGGGAGCAAACCCAACAAAGAAAAACTTAAAGTGGTAGGATCAGCCAAAGGCCAAACAAAACTGGGAAAAATGATTCTTCGAAATGGGACGGGCCTTCCCCTTCCTGGGGAGCAATGAGAATCATAAGCTGGAATGTTAGGGGCTTGAACGCCCCTAGCAAGTGGCGCCACTTTAGGTGCGAAGTAGACAACAGTAAGCCAGATGTTTTGCTGATTCATGAGACAAAATGGAGTAGGGAGGAGCATGAGAAGCTCATGAATTTTTGGAAAGGATGGGGAGGGATTTTTAAAGAGTCAATTGGGGCTTCCGGTGGAATGGGGATAGTGTGGAACCCAGCCATGGTGTGTTATAAAATCATAGAAGAGAATCAGAATTGGCTGATGGTCTCAGTAAGGATTTACCAGGGGAATACATAATTTAGATTAATCAACGTATATGGCCCTATAGCCCCAACGGATAAGAGGAATCTTTGGGCAGCAATCTCGACTTCCCTAGAATAGAGAAAAGATGAAAAATTCATAATTGGTGGGGATTTCAATGCCACCTTGAATAACTCAGAGAAGCAGGGAGGGATGAGAAGTCTAGTAAGATCTAAAATGGACTTCCAAGACTTTGTGGATAAGAATATCTTATGGGAGATACCAACAAAAAATGGATTATACACTTGGACAAACAAAAGAACTGGCCATACGGGAATAGCAGAGAAATTGGACAGATTCCTAGTGGTTGGGGACTGGAACCAATGGGTGAACATGTTGGAAGCCTCTATTTTTCCATGGAGCGGATTTGACCATTTTTTGATCTAATTTGTAATTCAACCAGATACTTTCAAAGGTGGTTCACCCTTTTGATTTGAAAAGATGTGGATGCGAGACTCAAATTTACTAGAAAAGATCTTAGTATGGTGGAAAGAAGTTTGGATTGGTAATCACTCACACCTATTCTCCTTCCAGAGGAAACTTTCCCATATCAAAGCTAAACTACAATTTTGGAATAAGGAACAATTCAAAAACATTTTTGAAGAAAGTGACAAAATAGAGAGTGAGCTTAGGACCTTAAATGAGAAAGTAATTGAAAAAGGTATGGGGCAGGAAAAATTCCTCAAGGAAAAGGAATTGTTAGGTGCTCAGTCTGAGATTCTGACAAGAATGGAATGCTACTGGAAGCAGAAATCCAGTGACTTGTGGCTCCAAGAAGGTGACAGAAATACGAATTTTTTCCACAATTCAACCCTGGTCAAAATAAATACTAGTAGGATCATGGATTTGGTCAAAGATGATGGGTCTCTTGCCAGATCTATGCAGGAGATCAACCAGGAGGCAATTAGGTACTTTGAGTCTTTGTTTAAGAAGGAAGATCAAATGGAAGGGAGTCCCAGGGAGGAGTTCATAAGAGGTATTCCAAACTCGATCTCAGAGGTAGAGAACAGAGAACTCACTAAACCAATTTGTATGGAAGAAGTTAAGAAAGCAACCTTCCAGCTTGGAGTAGATAAATCACTAGGGCCAAATGGCTTCCTGACCTTTTTCTATCAGACTTGTTGGGAAATAGTCAAGGAAGACCTAGTCAAAGCAGTGGAAGAATCAAGAAGAAAAGCAACAATGTTAGGGGAAATTAATCATACCTTCATTGCACTCATTCCAAAAAAGAAAGAGGCAAAATGCATGGGGAACTTCAGGCCAATCTCCCTTTGTAGTTCAGTATATAAAATAATAACGAAGGTTATCACCAACAGGCTCAAGTTGGTCATTGAAAAAATCATATCGGAAGAGCAAAGCGGATTCATTCCGGGGAGGTCAATTGTAGAAGGCATAATAGTGGCACATGAGACAATCCACACGACAAGAAAGCTAAGACTACCAAGTATGATCCTCAAATTAGATATTCTAAAGGCATACGATTGGGTGGACATAAATTTTCTGTTAGATGTGTTGAGTGGGTTTTGTTTTGATAGGAAGTTAGTGGATTGGATTAGACATTGCATTATTGCACCAAGATTCTCAATTCTGATAAATAGGGTAGCCCAAGGTTTCATAGACTCCTCTCGGGGTCTAAGGAAAGGGGATCCGTTATCCCTATTTCTCTTCATCATGATGGAAGAAGCCCTTGGCAGGAAAATTGGACAATCCAGGTTGGAGGGTTCATGGAAGGGAATTGAGGCTGCACCAGGGGTGGGTGCAAGCACACATCAACAATTCATGGATGATATCATCCTTTCCAACTTAGCCTCAAGAGTAGAAGCAAGGAATATAAAGAAGGTGTTTGGTGATTATGGTAGGGCTTCAGGACAGGCCATCAATTGGAGAAAATCAAAAGTCTTCTTCCTTAATACCCAACCTAGCCTACAACGAGACCTTACAAGGATCCTAGGTGTAAGACCAGCCAGCCTCCCTGGGAGATTTCTAGGGATGCCTCTTTTTGTTAGGGCCAATCATGTTGGCTTCTGGGATAGGCTAGTTGGGAACTACAAAATGAGGATGGAATTATGGAAGGGAAAATGGCTAACTTCAACAGGAAGGCTACTCATGGTAAAAACTATTCTGGCAGCCATCCCAGTCTATTCTATGTCATGCCTAAAAATTCCTGAGGGTATCATGGAACAACTCAACCAAATTATGAGGAAATTATTTTGGAATGGATCGGAGGAAACAAGCAGGCTTCCCCTATTGGTAGGGATAAGGTATGCAAACCATAGGCCTCGGGTGGGGTAGGAATCAGATAGCTGAAGGAGATGAATCAGGAAATGGGGGCTAAATTGGCATGGAAAATGTACACTAGCAATCAAAAATGGGTGAGAATCTTGAGGAGGAAATACCTTGATTCAGATGATCTGGTGTGCATAGTAAGGAAACTCAACCCACTAAGAGGCTCGACAATCTGGAACTTCATCTGTGAAAGTAGCGATATCATCTGCAAGTATGTCACATGGGAAGTTCACAATGGTAGGAGTGCATCATTCTGGGAAGATTCATGGGATGGGCACTCTAAGCTAGGCTGTATGTTGGGCCTAGCAGCAATCAAGGTAGAAACAATCAGGGTTTGGGGCCTGAAAGTGTGTGACTATGGGGGCAGAGTATGGAACAATGAAATTCTGCAGTGGAGATGGAAAAATTTAGATGTGATCAATGCCCCTAAGGATCAAAAGAAGGCATTAGAGATGATCTTGAAGCCAGGAATATCCCCATCGGTGTAGGGGAGGATGTGCTGAGATGGAGTTCCTCAATAGATGGTGTGTATAAAGTAAAGATTGAGTATAAACTCAAGGAAAGGTGGGAGGAAGGAAAGATCTGGCCAAATGCACTCCTTTGGGGGAAAAATGTCTTGCCGAAAGTTGGGGTGTTTACATGGTTAGCTGCACAGGGGAGGATACTAACATAGGATAGATTAATTAAGTTGGGTTTTAGGGGCCCAAGCAGATGTATAATGTGTAAATAGCAGGCAGAAATGGCGTCACACCTTATGCTCTCGTTTCCCTATGCTGAATACTGCTGGAAATATATGCTCGGGCTTCTAAGTTACCCGACCCCGCTATCGTCAAACCTTTGGGATTGGCTTTCCACATGGCCAAGGAAGCTTCACAATGGATTCTTCAGTAGCATCTGGCAAATAGTGTCATCCACGGTATGCTGGGAAATTTGGAAGGAATGGAATAGGCGTGTCTTCCAAGAGCAATCAATGAGTAGGGAAGCACTTGCAAGGCGCCTAGTTAAGGTGGTGGTAGAATTGGTAAACAATGCAGCTAAAAAGATTACCTTCCCAAAAAATGTGTTCTCTAACAGGGATATTGAGCTTACTAATAAAATCGATGGTCTATACATCCCTCCCATTGTTGGAGCTTTAGAAGTTTCTCAAAAGAATGAGCTCCAAAAAAGAGCATTATGGTAGAAACCGCTACCTGGCTAGATTAAAGTAAATTTTGATGGTTCCTCTACTGGTAATCCTAGAGCGGCCGACATAGGATGTGCGGAAAGAGACTCCGAAGGAAGGGAAATAGCACAGTAGGCAGAGTACATCGGCCAGGCTACAAACAACATGGCAGAATTCAGGGCGGCTTTGAGCGGATTGGAATTGGGGAAAAGCATTGAGCCATTGAAGCTGCACCTGGAAGGGGATTCATTAGTCACAGTGAATGCTATCAGAAACAACTTCGCCCCAAACTAGTTATTGCATCGCTGGTTGCCACTGATATGGACCCTCATCTCATCTTTCAAGGAGCTCCAAGTCAGCCATGTGTACTATGAAGGTAACATTGTAGCAGATAGTTTGGCAAAAGGAGCAGTGGCAAAGGGTAGGTCTAGATAGGCTGGCGGGCCTACGTTGTGGACAAGTTAAGTAGTAAATTATGTCTGTTGTCGAGTCAATATGGTGATCTGAAGGTTGAAATGGTGCCGAAAGGCTACCAAACTCTGTTAATTTTTACTGATAATATATGGTGTTGGCCTTTCCAGCTATTAACTTACCAAAAATACATATATATATATATATATTGGCAATCCCACAATAGTGGTTTACAATTTTTGGCCAAACTAGACACTGAAATAATTTTTTTTAACTAAATCTTCACTTTCGGGAACCTATAGCGGCTAAACCGTGAGGAATTTGAAGATGATGCAAACTAGAGTTTTGTGAAATTTTTTCTATAAATTATAAATATATTTTTTTCAAAAATTTTGGAATCAGATTGCACTTCTTTTTCCATCTCCCTCGAAAACTAGTTTTTTTCAGAAAAAATAACATTTTTAAAAAGTGACACTCACCGTACAATGCATAACTTTTTTTTTTTTTTTAACGAGGGGAATCGGGTGCAGCACGACCCCCCATATAACCCCCCACCGCCGATAAAATTTTTACCGTGACCGGCAGTGCTGGCGGGACACACCAATCGGTACTACAAGAGCGCTGGAGAGTCGAACCCATGGTGGGCGCCCTGCTACAGGGAACACCTTAACCAACTGAGCTAGGACCGGCGCCCCAACGCATAACCTTTTTTTCCATGAAGGATAACATTCTAATTATTTTGAATTTATATTTGTAACTTTGATATCTAGTGCTTCCACTGGGTTAGATAGTTTTTTATTGAATATTTTTTATTTAATCAAGTTTCAAATTCAAACCAACTATAATTTAGACATAGCGCGACTATATAACGCGTAACTTTTTTTGTATGTATTGAAATTCAATTTTTTTTCTCTGTTGGATCAAGGACTTTAATATCTGGTGCACTAATTTTTTTATTTTTTTTGATAATCTGCTATTTTTCTACATGTGCAGAATAGAGAGCTTGATTTTGGGTGAAAAACATACATTCACGAGAAATAAAAAATAAATATAATAATAAAATTAAATTTATTTAAAATTATAATTTTTGGGAAGCTTATAATAAGGACTACATACTTACAAAAAATAAATTTTAAGTTAATTCATTTGATCTCCCAAAAGGTGAATCAAAAGTGGTTTGTTATCAGCTTTTTAATAGGTGTAAAGGAGACTCTGTTATAGGTATGGTTTAAAACTAGTGGGGTTCTATCCAAGGGTTTTGATTTAAGGTATTTTGATCAAGCCCTCTTCAATTGGAATTCTTTAAATGAAACCTTTTAAGGCTTAAATCATTATATTTTCTAAAAATATGCGATTTCAACAAAAATTAGATCCTCCTAGAAATTGTAAACCAGCTTTGTGGGATCACCCATAATTATATATGTATGTATGTGTATATATATGTGTGTGTGTATATATATGTATATATATCCCTTTTTCCACCATATCAACTAAATGCAAGCCACAAAGAGAGACATGAGAAATTGAAATATATATAAATATATGTATATATGTACACATATATAAATATATATGTACACATATATAAGTATATATATATATATATATATATATATATATATATATATATATATATATATATATATATATATATATATATATATATTGATATTAAAATATACCCACTATAGCCAAAGGCAGAGAACAATAATCATATTACCTAATGTAACCAAACATTGAATCAACAACATTAATTATTTTGTTTAGTTCCAAAGATGAAAGGATATAGCCTAAGTCACAACATTAACTATTTTTTATTCTGTTCTAACCATAACCACAAAATGGAAGCCATTTATTAAGCAAACATTGAATCAACAGAATTAATTGTTTTATTCTATTCCAAAAATAAAATGATATAGCATGAGGCACAACATTGACTATTTTTTTTTTTTCCAACCATAGCCACAAAATGGAAGCAATAAATTAAACAACAATGGTTTAGACAACGACCCAGATGGAGAAATGCTTTATACACACACACACACACGCACACACGCACACACATATATGTATGTATACATATATATACATATATATGTACATATATATATATATATATATATATATATACATATATATGTATACATATGTATACATATATATATGTATACATATGTATACATATATATATGTATACATATGTATACATATATATATGTATATTAAGAAAGAGGAAGCTATAAACATTCACAGTGGGAAATGAAAGTAAAAATATACTCATTTCTCAACACAACCTTATCAAAAATTGAAAGAATGCCTTATTAAAAAATTCCTAGACACTTTTTTTGTTCTGTTAGGCATTAAACAGTTGTTATTATTACCATCGCCACTACATGCAAAGCATAGAACAATTAATGTTGATGCAAGCAACCCTATTCCCAAAGCAGCCAACAACTGCCACAACCACCTTTCCATGACCATCGGAAGGTAAAAAATCTGGGAGGCTAGCGAAAATTCTGACCAGACTTATAACCAATCCACCCATATATGTGGATATGTATATATATGTTTGTGTATATATATGTATATATGTATACAAATGTGTATATGTATGTATATATGTATAAAAATGTGTATATGTATGTACATATGTATATATATATGTGTGTATATATGTATATATGTGTATATACATGTATATATATATGTACATATATGTGTGTGTATATATGTATGTATATATACATGTGTGTGTCTGTGTATATATGTATCTGTATATATGTATGTATATGTAAATGTATGTATGTATATATATACATATATATATATATATATGTATATATAGATGTATATATATATCTAGATGTATATATGTATGTGTATATATGTATATGTGTATTTAAAATGTAGCCTTTTGTGGATGGAGCCTTGACAAATATTGATAGACCATGGCGTTTAGAACAAGACGCTATAAAAAATTAAACACTATAGCCTATTGAAAATGTAACATAAAGAATATACATTTCCGACCACTCTAGCTAGGTGTGAAATTGTAAGACCCCACCTTGAATATGATTAGTAAAGCCCTAATATGTTGTATGTTTTCCTAAATAAATGGTAAGATGTATTGTGGATGATAAATAGTGTGATTATTCGACAACATTCTTACATTTCATTCTGAAATTTTTATTAATGCCACCATGAAGGAGTTAGGATTTTTAAATTATGAATATGAGTTGAAAATTGTAAATGGAATTTTTGGATAATTAAATATTATTTCAGCTATTTGATTTAATGCGATATACAATTGTTTCTTATGACTTGACTGGTAATGTGTAGGAAAGGAAGAGTGTCAGTACGAGAAGTGAAGACCATTGAGAACAAATTGAAAAGACATCTCCTTGTGATCATGAATTCACCCTCTCTTTTTGGGGCTTAGAAATAGGTAAAGTTATTATGGTAGTAAACTAAGGTGGTGAGGGTTGATATTAAAGGGAATAATTGAATATGTGGGTGTAAGTGGGATTGAGGGATTTTGAACCCTTATCCAAGTGTGAAATTCGGATGGATCCTTAAGTGGGTCTTTAAAGAGGGTAGTTGGTTAATTTCCTTGGTTGAGATGCAAAAATAAACATCCTAGGGTCTATACCATAGTGGTAGGGGTCAAATAGACATGCAATAGGGTCTCAAGGACATGATTTGACTCTTGAAAAGTTCCCCTAATGAGAAGTGACGAGTTTGGAAAGAGCGGAGGGTTTGAACAAAAAGAAAAGCTTCTATATGTTGGAAGAGGAGGAAGGGGTGAGATGTTACCCACTTCTCCTCTTGGAAAACGTTGGTGGAGAAAGTATGAGAAGAGGAGAGGAGCTTCATTTTTTGGGGAAGATAGTACTCAAGATGGCTAGATTTGGTGAGAGAAAAGAGATAAGTTTTCCATACTTTTTCCTTTCCTTGTTTTCTTGTTGTAGAATGTGAGCATGTTTGTACGAAGCATTGTAGAATATGGTGAGTGAAGGTCCAAATGCATGCAATTTTATTTTATAACATTTTATCCTTTTGTAAATTTTGGGAAAGACTCCATTCATCACCTTGGGGTTGACACATTATCTTGCTCGGGGGTATGGCTAGAGCCCACGAGGCTCCATGACGCCACTACGGTAGGGTGGAGAGCAAGCCTAGAGAATTTGTATGTCATTATTTGTATTTCTTTAAGTTACTTGTAATGTGGAAAAACTAGTGACTGCTATGACACAGAAGAAAATGGGGGAAAGAGCAAGTCTTAGCCTTATTCCTTTGTGTATTGACCATTGTGTTTCTAAATACTGCATGTAGTTTAGAAGTCATTTATTTTGTTACCATAAAGAACATATGTATACCTTATGATCTATGGCGAAATACATTATTCAAGATCTATTAGGGATTTACAATATAATTTCTTATATAGTTGAATGCTTATACGATGTAACATTGCAGTAGTATGGAAAATACATTTTGTCTCATATTTAATGATGGTAGAATGCAAAAAGAAAAGAAGTAATTAACTAATGGATCTTATAAGTTATGTGAATGGCAGACTATGTGTAAAGACTATCATATCCGAAATGTGGATTATATCTAACTGTTTAATCTAGCTTCTTTTACGTGACTTAAAAATAACACTTAGCAAGTAATAAAGTACAAAAGAATAATGTAACCAAGTGGTGGTTTCAAACATAAGAATGGATGGTTCCATTCTTTAGAGCAAAGCTATTACCTTAGCAATCCTTTTTATATGATACACTAAATATATGCATATTCGTATTTTCTCAAAAGATATATTTGTAAATGTATCCAAATCCTATATGGGATATGTACACCTTTACAATTTAATATATATTTCCCAAATATACTTTGTATTTCGTACACTCATATGTATATATATGTTGTCAGTATGTAAGAAAATTTTATAATACACAGTAAATTTGGAACCAGTCATACAAAAAGCAAGATAAATAAACTCCAAGTTTCAGGCTAAAATAAAATAAAATAACATAAATATAGTAGCACTACTCATGTAAGTTAAGTTTTCCAATGTATATTTGAACTCAGAGTTACAGTATATGCCTGTGTAATGCATAGTGAGGTGGGTCTCAAAGAGATTAAGGTAAATAACTTAAAAATAAAAGAATAAAAGAAAAAAAAATTATTGCCCCTTCCTTGTGAGGCATGGGCTCCTGTGAAACCAACCACTCTCCATGAGGAAGAAAATCACCCCTCCTCCTTCTATTTTCTCTGTATGCCCAACATGAAACTATTAAATCAAACTAAAATAAATGATAGAAGAAATAAAGCAATATAGTTCCCAGCACCAACGTCCAGGATCAATGAACACAATGCAACGGATTTCAAACTAGATCGAGTCTTATGGTCACTTTTTCCAAGTACTCCATTAAGGAATGGTGGTTACAATGTGAGTGGGTGTGCCATTATTTCCCAATGGCTGTCAGCAAACAAAATTCACCTTTGTCTGTCACACATCAAATCCTTCGATCTTCTTGCAAATCTCATGTGTAGATTTTTGTTGTGAGTCATTAATTCTCCCACTCAACTAAAACTTTTCACCATCCCCATCTGTAAAATTTTAACCAAAAATGAAAATCTATCTCCAACTTTTCCTTGGAAACTATCCAAGGCAAGTGGATTTGTGATTGAAAAAAGTAGGCTAGTACCTCCCATAGTTATGAAGAGGAAGGTAAAATGTTAGTCTTCAATTCGGATGGTGCAGAAGTAATTAATGTAAAAGTAGATGGTCCGGGAGTAATTAATGCAAGACTAAGTTGTGAAGTGTGCACAACCTTTCAGTCTTATTCCAATCTGTTTCCTTCTAATTTAATCTTGATCGTTGCATTATTAGAGATCCTTAAGAGTGCTGTGAAAAGTAATCTTATTAATAATGGTGAATATAAGCAATGTAATCTCTTCCTTCATTACTTTGATAGGCGTTCATTGCTGCCTCCTTATACATTTCATTCTCAAAATCTGTGCATAGAGCATAATCTTCTTGGTAAGTATTCACTATCCTGAGCATGATCTTCCCTACTATCTAGGTAAGGTTGAATACCCTAGACGTCTCTAGGTCACTCTTTTACTGTAGCCAACTATCCAGTGGCAAGAGTCACCCTTATTGCGTTGTACATTGCCCAACAAAGGAAGTAAAGCATGAATGTCACACTTTTCCATTTGAAACAACCTCGTACACAGCATCAGAAGAGATGTCTACCATATTGTATGGTAAAAAAATAAAAATTGAGTGGCTGGTTTGTGTGCCAAAGAATTCCAAAAGTATTCTCTATAATGTTTTTTCAAATAAATTATGGAGGGGATTCGTAGTGCCTGCAAATTTAATTAATTTATTTTACAAGAAATGAAATATGTCCTATTCTTGAAATGAAAAAAGAAAAGAAAAAGATCTTTGATGTAAAAATCCATCTTACCCATTTATGGTGAAAAATGCATGTAACTGCAAATTTGGGTTTTCTTTTGCATTTTTTTTTTAAACATGTTGGTAGTCATTGTTGATATTAAGTTTTACAAGTCTCATTTTCCCTCTCATAACCAAGTGGTGAGAGTATGGAAATATTGATGCTTCCAAGTATTACTCTTGTGGGTAGGAGCCTACGTTTTCTTTTTTTTTAGCCACAAATTCATATATTTGGAATTTGCTAATCGTTAGCAGCACGAAAGTTAAAATTTCTCCCTAAGCGATTGCACGATTTAGAGCATAAGATAGGGAATATTTAAATGCATTCCTTTATTGGATGCGAGGTCATAGAACATTCATCCACCGTAATAATCTTTTGAAATACTATTGTAGGCTCCTTAAAAAAAAATGTGGTCAGTTAAATCGTTCATAAGAATATGCTAAACTGTAGAGTGATTTGTTTAAGTTAATAATGCTACCATATAAAGGCACTCTAGATAAATTTAAAATGGACTCCAATATTCTTATAATCCGAAGGAATCCTCCCACGCTTAAATTAAAGGACGACGCAACAATTTAGATTGACTGTAGTAATATATTGTGGCCGCTTTAGCAGGAACCTAGCCTATGCGTTTTATTCAACATGGAATATAGTAGTGTTGTTGCATGCTAGAAATAAATATATGGTTATTGTTGACTTTCTTATCGGAAGGAAAGTGAACATTAATATAGGATAGATTTGGGAATAAAGTGCCTTAATATCCACCCCAGGAGAAGGCACTATAATATTTAGAAGGCATGTAGTATTTTCTAGGCTATAATACACCTCCAAATAAAGGGAGGTGAATATGTTCCCATTCCCCTTAGAAAAGATTCTATTACTTTAAATAAGGATATACTAGGGGTATAAATCACTTATTATTAGGAACTCGTTAAAAGATATTATCTCTTTATTTAAATTCCTCTCTTCCCCATTAACGAAAATTAAATATATTCATTGGTATAAGAAATTATTTGAATTTATAACATTTAAATATATATATATATATGTGAGATATAAACTAAAAGTAAAATAATAATAATAAATAAAAAGAAGTTAATAATTAGTTAATAAATTATAAATAATTTATGCACTTTCATAGTTTGAAGTGTAAAATAAAATGTTAAATATGAACTTTATTGTTATCCTTAAGATGGCTACGAGAGGTAGGAATATCAAGTAAAATATTGTTCTGCCAATTAATGTTTAGGGTTTCTAGTAAATCAAATTGATATCATTTATATGTTTCCCGTGTGAGAACCCATACTATGGAGGTCTAATAAGGACATTAAATTTTATGCAAAAGTGAGCATCAACTTTTGGTTGGTAATTAAGAGTGTTGTAAAACCTATGTTTGGAGTGAATCCAAAATTGTTTTCATTTCCTTACCCCAACTCTCGAGCGTCATGTTGGTGACAATGTTGCACAAGCAACGTCAGCCAATGCGCATTGCATGTACCATGCACATGAATGGTTGTTAAATGTTAGTATATTGTAGTATTGTTAAAAAAAAAATTGTTAGTCGCATTTTTGCCCTAGTGTAAATTATGGGCATGAGAGAAATGAATATTTCTTATTACGATGAATATAGAGTACATTAGGATTTGATTGTCAATTTGACCATTGTTACTAGTTTTGTAGTCACTATCATTATTTTGAAAGGTTGTTTCTAACATATTAGTTTATCAAATATTGCATTATGGTTGGGCTATGGTCTGCAAGAATAGCAAAAAAGTGTGGAGTTTCATATGGCGATTATGCAAAAATATAATGAACTACATAGCATTAAGTATTTTATTCTAATGCATCCATTGCAATAGAAAGCTAAAACTCACACCTACTGTCCTATGTAAAAATTTTATTGGAAAGGCAAGTCTACCATATACATCTTTTGTGTATACAAAGTGTGAATTTTAGAGCAGTGATCGTATCTAATTCATAGAAAATATGTAAATCAGGAGATATCAAAGTTCTAAATTTTATAGAGCATAATTTTATAAAGCATAATTTGATCCGTAGTTGCAATGGCACGAATGAAGTAATTATAATTTAGCCATATCGAGTGCTTGCGGCAGAATGCAGTATGTACAAAACAAAGGAAGGCTTGGTTTCCATCCTACCATATTGCCTCATGGAGCATTGTGTGCTCTTATGAAACCCCTAAGCAAGAAAATAAATTGTCCACCACTGTGACCAATGGTGAAAATATTTGTTTAGTGGAAATCAATGTTATACATTTTTTATAATTTTATGGTAGGGTGGAGAGCAGGCCTTATTTTGTTGAGTTCTATTTTATATGTTTTATGTGCATATCGACATATTTCCATAACCAGAAAACAAAAGACATGAATCAAACAACATTGGTCTCAATAGTGACCTAGATGGAGAAAGCCACAATATAGCCCAAGCTATACAATAACAATCGACAAAAACTACATAACCTCAACAATTTTATCCTGTTGAAAACATGCCAACAAAACACTTTGATATACATACAAATCTATGGACAAGAAAACTTAATATCGTCTCATTTATGGTTTTCGTTTTGTGCAAATGGTTGAGATATATTAAAATAGTTTGTGTTTTTTTTCTATAATGCAATGCAATTTGTTGTTATGTAGCTTTGGCTATATACTTTCATTTGCAATGCATAATAAAATAATTAATACTATAGAGTTAATGTGTTACCAAAAAGGAATTCTTGACAATCATACCGACTAATTTCATTTGGACTGTCTATAGAAATCTACATGTATGGTATTAGATGCATGTAATATTGTTATAAAGCAGTCATAATCAACTATGTCCAATGCAATCTAACACAATGTGTATAAGATTAACTATTCTACTCCATTGCAAGCAGAATTTGAAAGTAAGCCCCCGAGCAATAAGATACATTGTCCACCACTTTCATCAATGGTAAAACGGATCCTCCTTGTCACACTTAAGATATAGGTTATCATTCTAACAACCGTTCTTGAGTTTGGAAACAATATTGATATTAACAAACAATACAACCTTTTCTGAACAACACCTTATCTGAAATTGAAGCAATATAGTGTTCTCAAGACACCTTGTTGAAAATGATACGATGTAGCCTAGGCTAGAGTATAACAATGAAGAATGCCATATTGGAATGATGGTAAAAAAGCAAAGGGAATGAATAAGAAATTCTTTCCTCCTATATGTGCAAACAATACAGGCTTTTCTGAACAACACCTTATCTGAAATTAAAACAATATACTATTCTCACAACACCTTATTCAAAATGATATGATGTAGCCTAGGCTAGAGTATAACAATGAAGAATTTCATATTGGAACAATGGTCATAAAACAAAGGGCATGAATTAGAAATTTGTTCCTCCCCTATGTGTAGACATGTATATATGTCATAGTGGATGCAAACAACATTGATATATAGTGATTGCTATGATACTTTTTGTTGGATCATTCTTAATGATAAGTTTTATTTTTGTTGATATATGGAAGGTTGATGCCACCATTGATGACATTGGTGGATAGTGTATGTTCTAGATTGGTTGTGTTGGAGGAACATAGATTATTTTTGAAATTATTTATGGAGAGATTTGTAAATGTGTGTTTTTTATATTATTTGTTTCAATCATATTCTAGATGTGTTGGAACAAAAAAAATTGAAATGTAGAAAGGTTTGCAATTTAAAAATTGAGAATGGACCTTGTTAGCTTTTGATGGTTTAATTGAATTTTTGGATGTTGTATTCTTGTCACAATAGAAATTTTGGCCAACCGTCGGCGTTGCAGCTTTGTATTTTGCAAAAAGAAGCTCCAAAAATGTCAGTGGACTCTAGCTCTCACTAGGCTACTTGAAAACTGTCAAGCACTGATCCTGTAAGTCTATTCCTTGTTTATTCTTTGTTCCTGCCACTTGTATTGGTTGTTTCCCATGAGCATTGAGCGAACTGCAAACATGCATAGCTTGAATTTGTAACCTTTTTGGTGTATAGTCAGACTTGTTTATAGTTCATGTATTTATGTTACCTTCATGTCTTTGTTTGATGGATATTTGGGAGTAGCCCATGTTTAGCTATTTATGTGTCTTCCTTTTTAGTGGAGTTGCATATAGATTTCTTTTTGTTGCAATATTTCCTATGCAGCATCCAATGGTAATTATAGACTTGTTGATAGCCATTGCATCTATTGATTGGTGATGGATTGCAAAATTACTTTATATGTCTTTGTTGAAATCATGATTGTTTCATTGAAATCTTTGGATTTGTGTTCATGGTTGCACCACTATACAATTTATTTTTTTTTCTACAAGGCATTGTTGAAAGTTATTCTATAGCTTCCTAGCGTGCGCCAACCACCTTCACCACCTTTCCCCTGGCCACCAAAAAAGTTGTAATATGGAAGAGTTGCTGGCTAGCCAAGATGTTGTTGGCCTTAATTGTACTCTGCAAGGTGTTGTTGGCTATCGTCTTCTATATTTGGTTATAATTTGGGGCTATAGACTTGCAATCAACAATTCCTTTTTGTAAATGGCATAGACTGTTTAGTTGCTTTGTTGACTTTAGAATGCTGATTTTTTAAATGCCCATATATGTTGATGCAAGTAACTTTTGAGACATATACATTGATGTGGAAGTTTTTTTGCAACCCCAAATACATCTATTCCAACTATTGGATGTATATGTACAGTTGTGTTCCTTAGAGATATATGCATGGAAAAAATTATGTTTCTCTTTTGTAGTGTCTTATTCCTATTTCCTCCACTGTGAATATGTGTGTATGTCAAATTAGATGTAGACACCATATATGTGTATTGCATATATGTATGTTTGTGAATTTAGAGACACACATATTTCATCCATATGTGTAGAGATGTATGTATGTGAAAGTAGATGCAAACAATATTTATATTTCCTGCTTGATATGTTTGTTTTTTTCATATGTTAATGACGATTCCTATTTGATCTATGGTTCTTATCCCGTGGGGATGGTTGCAAAGTGATAAAATAGTTCATGTCCTTCGCAATGGACTGCTTTTCACTGTTTTCATATGATTTCAAGGGTGGTTGATATACAAAATTCCATTGTAACAAACCCTTGTTGAGGTCTGGACAGGTAACAACTATCCTTCAACGAAAAAATTGACTATTTTATTACTCTTAAACCATAGTAACCGAATAGGAACCATATGCAAATTAGTCCTCATCTCAACTAGTGTTTAATTTTGTTGGTCTTGTCTATTGGTGCACCAAATGCTTTTCATTTAAAAATGAAAAGATATCAACCATCTCTATTTTGACCAGACACCTCTGCATGATAAGGTTTAGAAGATGGCAAGGATGATGAGAATTTTGACCAAAGTTCACACAAATAGGGGATATCCACCGGTCTTGCATGTGAGTTGTTAGAGTTACACAAAGAGGCATAAATCTTGCATATGGGACTTGTAATAAAACTTTCCGTTTGGAAAATGTAGCAATACCAATAAACATAGGTATTAGTGTGTATGACTATTGTCTATTCCCACAATGACAAATATATGTATATGCACATAGGGAAAATATATTGTTCACCATTGTAATTAATGGTAGCAACAAATGAAATATCATACTAGGGAACCTATGCCCAATTTTTGATTCAATCAGCCATAAATTGTATAGCATTAATTATTTCACTCTATTGCAACCATAACCTCACAACAGAAGTGATAAATTAGACATTGATGGATTGAACAATGGCCCCCTTGCAGAAACCTACAAAACACAAAAAAATACACTATTACAAACTGGTGGAAATCCACAGCCACAAAATCACAAACCTTAAAGCAAAATTCAGAGAAAATTGATGATAACAAACCCATATAGAAGTATAATGTTGTCTCAATGGAACCTCATTGAAAATTGAAACAATAGAGCCTTTTCAACAACAACTTCTCAAAAATGAAAGTGTATAGCTAATGCAAGAGAGCAATAATCAACAATGCCCAATGGAATCTAACACAAAGTCTATAGGATTAACTATTTTATTCCATTACAACCATAACCACAAATAAAAGGACAACAAATATAGCGCCTTGGAGAATTGGAAGACTTCTCAACAACACCTTTTTTGAGCATGAGACAATATACCCCAAGATACAGAAGAGAAACCAAAAAACATTGCATAATATGGAGAAATAAATGAGTTAATATTCTCTACTTAGAAAGTATATATTATTTTGTGAAAAACAACTTATCAAGATTCCAAACAATCAACAATACCTTCTCTCAAATCAAGCAATATAGCTTGGCATGGACTATGAACCACAAATTAAAGAATGTTGGTAAGGTTGTACATAGATATATATACACACATATACATATATATATGTATAACAATTGTCACAATCACATCTTTTACGACCATCGACACATGCAAAAGTAGAATATTTCCTCGAAAAGATTCACAGAAATTCCACAGTCGATTAACACACCTGTACCTTCACAGAAGCATGCCCTCCTCACTCATTTATGATATCCATGTAGCAGTGAGAGTTGCACACACACACACACATATATATCTACATATATATACACACATATATGTACTAATATATATGTACATATTTATACACACACATATATATGAAACCCAAGAAAAATCACAATATAAAATCCATGCAAAATGATACACACAAAACTGAAATGATAGATGAGACAAGATATTTGAAAGAATCAATAGTACCTTATGGAAAATCAAGCAATATAGCCTAGGACAGTGTGTGAACCAAAAATCAAACAAAATCCCCAAGGGCTTCTTTGACATGGAGCTCTTCACACTTGCTTCAAGCACACCTCTTCTCGCTAACTTTCTTGCACAAAAATGGGCAAAATATTATCATAGGTGACACTTTTCTTTTGCATTTGTAACCATCCGCCCATTGAAAAAACATAAAATAACCTACAACCACCTTCACAGAAGTTGTACAAAGCTTAATCCAACTTGCATCCTCACAGAAGCTTACCCTCATCGCTCATGGCTCTCATATCAGGTATAGCAACAAAATGACACCAAACAATGCCTTGCTGAAATTTTCCTAGTATATGTATATATGTGGATTTTTGTATGTAAATATGTAAATATGTATATATATACATATATATATATGTGTGTGTATATATATATCACTGTATTTTTTGATGGGTTTGCTACAGTTAATTTCCAAGAAGGTGTTGTTGGGAGCGCTATGTTATTTCATTTTACCATAAGGTTTTGTTGAGAAACGGGTGTGTTACCACAGGGGACACTTTTCTTTTGCTTTGTAACCATCACCCCATGTAAAAAACACAAAATAACCTCTACCTAGCTTTGCAGGAGCTACACAAAGGTTGATCGAACTTGCACTCTGCCAGAAGCATGGCACGCTTGCTCAAGGTTCTGATAGCGTGTGTAGCAATAGAATGATGCAAAAAAATGCTTTGTGGATATTTTCCTTGTCATTTATTTTGTTCCCCTAGTCATTAAATGTCAGGTGTTGTTAGAACCATTCTCAGTGCATGCACAACATAGAACAATTAATCTTGATATGAACCAGCTTTCAATTTCGCTGGCCTCCTCTACCCATGTGATAGGGAATGTCCCACCCTATTCCAAAGGTAGCCAATAACTTCCTCTGCCACCTTTTGCACATCCATTGGAAGGAAAAAAAATGGAAGGCTGATGAAATATGCTGGCCAAAGTTATAAGCCATCTACCACCTGCTACTTGAATTAGCATGCCACAGACTACACACCGTAAATGAAACAATGTCATAGAGGTTTCATGTATGTGCTACATACATTAGGAATGGTTGTAATAATACTTTGCATTTAAAACTACCCAAACTACTTGAGCAGTTTAGGGTATTCTTAATAAATCATTGTTCAATGGTAGTTTCTGGATTGAGCTGCATGGCATACATAACAAACATTATAGCAAAGTACCATATGACATCCATATCTAGCATGACACTATCATTAGAGATCACAAAGTAGTAGCAAGAACACTTGTAAGTGTTATGTGGATACCTAGACATAGATACTTACACAAATGTACATGATATACATCTTTATCTACATAGAACTCTGTCAAGATATTCTATATTGCATGTATATATGCATATATATCCAATACACACACATATATCTACACATATATGTAGCAAAAACTTCTATACCCATGTAGATTTCAATTGCATGCATGTATATTTATCTATATGCATACGTAAATGTACACATACATACAACTATGTCCACAAGTAGATATATTAACAGGTGTAGATGGTGTGGTTCGTCTACCCTCCCATATGGAAATCATAAATGAGATAATATGTTGAAATCTTATTGGCTATTTGTATGAACTCTTGTCAGAATTCTCGTTTGTCTATGTGGTTTTCTACCCTTCTGGCAATGGGGAAAAGGTGGCAAGTTGTCCTCCCATTTTGGTGAACTTTGGTTGGAATTTCTATCATCCTTCCCGGTGTTTAGGTCTCCAACGCCATCGAGAATTTGACCTATTGTCTTTAAAAGAAAAAGTGTTCGACACAATGATAGAGGAGTCCATTCAAAAGGCATAAGCATTAATTGTTGTATGGTTTCCTTGTAGTGGTTATGGTGCAAGTATCATACATCTTAAAAGTCCTCAGATAACAAAGTGAACATCTATGCAATTTTTGAAAATGCATTGTTGGGTGTCATTCTCTGGGTTTATGTTGTTCTTCAAGGTGGTTGTGAGTGAGGAGGGAAAGTTTGTGTGAAGGTGCAAGTGTGTTCATCAGCTATGGAATTTTTGTGAATGTGCTTGCTATATTGTATTATTTTTGATAAAGTGTTGTTGAAAGGGTTGTATTGTTTCAATTTGCAAAAAGGTTTTGCTAAAAAAAAAGCATATTTTTTGATCTGTTTTTCACTGCTAATTTTCAGCATGCTGCTCTTGAGAGGGTTATATTGTTTCTATTTATGATGGGATTTTTGAGAATCAATTTCAGATAAGCTTTTGTTCACAAATGAGTATATTTTTTCATGGGTTTGTGACTGCTAATTTTCCAGAGCGTGTTGTTAAGAAGGCTATATTGTTACTATTTGTGATAAGCTTTTGTTTAGAAAGTAGTATATTTTTAGTTGGGAGACCACCCCTGACGGTGAATCATGCGGAACACAAAAAAATGACAGCGAGGAACCCATGCAAAATCATACACACAAATTATGAACCTTAAGCCAAATAATAGTTGTTTTCACAAACAATATAGTATTTTCTCAACAACACCTTCTCAAAATTAGATCAGCCGAAAAATTCCAAGCATAAATGAAATAATATTATTTTTTAACAAATAATATAGCCTTTTGCATACAATGTCTCAAGGGAAATTCAAACAATATGTGTGTGTGTGTGTGTGTGTGTGTGTGTGTGTGATTGTGTGTGTGTATGTATAGATATGTATATATATATATGTATATATATATATATATATATATGTATATATGTATATATATGTGTATATATATGTATGTGTAAATATATAGATATATGTGTATATATATATATGTATCTATATATATGTGTATATGTGCATATATATATGTGTGTGTATATGTGGAGATTTTTGTATGTATATATGTATAGATATGAATGTGTATAGAATCAACAACATTAATTATTTTATTACGTTCCAACCATAACCAGAAAATGAAAGCCATAAATCAATCAGTATTGGTTTCAATAGTGACCCAGATAGAGAAAGCCAGAATATAGCCCGAGCCATACAATTTAATAATTGAAAAAAACTGGATAACCTCAACAATTTTATTTTGTTGCAAACATACCCACACAACGCAAACATTAAAGAGAAACCCATCAAAAATTGACAGTAACAAACCCATACAAAAAAACACTCCTTTCTCAACACAACTTGCTTGAAAATTGAAAGAATGCAACCTTTCGAACAACACCTTTTCCAAAATGAAACAATATAGCTTAAACAATAGAACTATAATAAAAAATGCCCAATGGAAGCTAACACAAAGCATATAGGATTGACTATTTTATTCCATTGCAAAGAACAATAATCAACGATACCTAATCCAATGAGATGTAACCTGTATATCATTAACTATTTTGCTGCATTGTAGACATAGCCAGAAAATAGATGGCATAAATCAAATAATATTTTTTTCAACAGCAAGCTAGACGGACAAAACCATTAAATACAAAGAATAACAATAACATATCCTTGCAAAATGATATGCATAAGACGTCGACCATATATTAAACAATCTTTTTTCTTCCAAAAAAAATATAGTCTTCTCTCAATAACACCATATCAAAATTTGGAACAATCAACAGTATGTTAACAAAGATCAAGCAATATAGCCTGCAGCAACCTGTGAACCACTAGTGAAATAATATTCAAAATATTTCTCCTTGTATGCATGTCTTTGTGCTTCCTTTGCATAGATAGGAACATGTACATATGGTGCATACATTGTGCATCACTCTGATTATTAGTGCCATTTCTAGCACTTTTGTATTGCTTTTGGAGTCATTGGCCCATGCAAAAAATGGAAAATATTTTGTTGCTAGCTTAAGAAAAAACCTCACAGTAGGCAGTTGGACTTGCACCTTCACAGAAACTCATCCTCTTGGCATCAACATTTACTATTGTATGGTATATGTGTAGTGGTAATGGTTGTGAGAACATCTTCTATTCAAAAATGTGAGCAAAGATGGTGAAAGAGTTTGCAAATTTCAATAAGGCATTGTTGGATGTTCTTCTCTGACTTTAGCTCCTTTGACAATTGTGAGCCAATATTGCAAGATTCTTTAAAGGTTGAAGTCCATCCACCCTTTCCAATAGATGTATCATTATGTGTCTATATCTATAAGTTCTCATTCATCTATGTATCTATATTGTCTACATGTAATGCCATGCATGTACATTTCTACATGTACTTCTTTAGTATGTATATTTCCAAACAGCAAACTTCCTTCTATATGCATCCAATCAATGACGTTGGATTGTATTTATTTGCATATTTGTTAAGCTTTCCTTTTAGGTTCTTTTTTGTTAGAGGCTCACAAAAGGACTTGTTTCTTGTGTGATGAGAGAGATTGCTTCCACCATAGATAAAAGTGATGGACAATCTATGTTCTTGCTTAGGGGTTTGGTGAGAGCCCATGGGGCTTCATGACCCAATATGGTAGGGTGGAGAGCAAGCCTTATTTTGTTTTTTTTTCATTTCTATTTGCTATCCACTGTTCATTATTTCTTAAAGTCTCATGAAAGGAATTGTTGCAATCATAGGATGTCTGATATGTGTGATTAGAAGGATTGCTTCCACCATTGATAAAAGTGATGGACAATCTATATTCTTGCTCGGGGGTTTGGTGAGAGCCCATGGGGCTTCATCACCCAATATGGTAGGGTGGAGAGTAGGACTTGTTTTGTTGTTTTCCATTTCATATTTTCTATTTGTTGTTTGGCTGTGTTGTGGGTAGTTCTGGAAATGGTTGTATGCATGTGTATATGTAAATCAAAAAACAATCCACGACCCTCTCCTCAGCTCTTGAGGGCTCAAAAAACTGAGAACGCTAACAAGAATCCCAACCAAACTTCCCAAAAAACTAAATAGTAGCTTGCCGCCCTCCCCATGCTACCAAAAACTCTAAAACTGGTGCATATGTATATCTATTTGTATATATAAATGTTTACTCAAAAGATTGTGTTCCCAATATGGTAGGGTGGATAGTACATCTTCTTTTCTTTTGTTTGGGTGTTTGCAAGCATGTTTTGTCTTCATTATAATATTTGTATATGTATATGTGTATGTATATATGTATGTGCAATGGAAAATGTGAAGATTTTATGGATGGATATTGGAATGAATGAAGGTATGATGCACAACCATGGGAGCAATGACATTACACTCTTCTTTAAAGTGTACATTGTACCTTCCATTCATTACACTCTCCATTGAAAACATTTTGTATGTATAGCTACATTTACAAATACATTTACATATGCACATGCTTTGGTTGTTGTCGATGGATCACTATTGAAAAAAGTATTTGTGAATGTAAAGGTTTGTAATTATCAGTTTTTTAACTTTTCTACAATGTTTTAGATTTTACAACTAGAAAATCGCTAGCTATGCATTCGATGTATATTACTAATTGTTATGTCTTAGTAATAATTGTATGGTGGAGAGTGAGTATTTCTTTGGTTTGTTTCATTTTGCAATGCTTGACTATTGATTGACTACATTGTTGCTTTCTTAGCTAGTGTAGAAATCCTCTTATATTTCCAAGTAGCAAAACACGTAAATTCTTGGAAATTGTTGTCTTCATTCTACTATATGTATATGTATATTTATATGTATATATGCATGTCAAATGAAAAATTTGAAGTTATTTTGGATGGAAAGTGTCATGAAGGAAGGGACGATACACAACAATAGGCAGCAACAATAGTATAATCTTCTTTAAAGAGTGCATCATACTTTCCATTCACGACACTCTGCATTGAACACAGCTTGCATATGCATATATACATTTGCAAAGACATTTCCACATATGTTTAGTTTGCTTATTGTCAATAAGTGACTATAGTGAAAAGTTTTTGTCTTCATCCAAATTTTTTATTTTCTAAATTTTCCCTCCCTTGCACCATGGTTTTGTATCTGGAAGCAGGAAATTTGCATATATTCATGTAATGTATATTGTCACTTATCATGCCTTGGGTATTATTCCTTATAGGCACCATGGTTTGATCGCATGGCAGAAATTTGTGGAGATAGTTGACTTAATACCATTGAGGAGACTTCTTTTTCAGAAGAGTATTTAAGTATTAAACTATGTATCATATTATACTTCACAAATTACTAGTATATGTGAAATGGTTTAACACTAATAATGCTCTCCTAAAAATAAGCCTTCTCAATGCATGGTGTTACCATTAATTCTTGTCCATGCACAAATTTAGTAATGCAATCGATAAATTTCCTTTTGAGTTAGCCACAACCCCAATCAAATTGATTGGTTGCATTCTTGTTTTTTTATTTGGAGTTTGAAAGAACTTTTAAATACAATGCATATGAATACATACAATTATGTATACAAATTGTTGCTATGTGGGTATGTGCAGGATCATGATGGGCCAAAAAGTGGCGATATGATAGGTATTTGTAGGGTATGTGGCTGACAATTTTTGTTTAACCCAAAATTGATGAAACGAAAAGAGTTTGTAAAGGAGATTCTCAACTTTACACTAATATAAATTATGCTTTACTTTGAATTTAATAAATAATTATTATTCATTTTCTATTTAAATTACATCTAAAGTCCTGATTGATAGGCTAATTGAAAAACATCTATAGCTTTCAAATAGTATCACATTTTTTTAATCCAAAAAATGTGCCACATTCTATGCTTCGCATACTATAGGATAAAAAAATAAAATTTAATTTCATGAAGTTTTGACCAAGTTAAGGTGGTTAGACATACGAATTTTATATTTCTTAAAAGTTGTAATAAAAAATTCATAATTAATTATTTACCTAGAAAAAAATTACAAAAAATATGCATCACATTGGGACATGAGTCCTATACTTATATCTACAATATTATAAGAAATTATTATCATTTTATTATGGTTAGGGTGGTCGAGACACCTACTTCTTATTTTTCCCAAAATTTAAGTACTACTGCATTGAAATTTCAAATTTTCACCAAATAGATTTAAAAAAAATAAAAATAAACCTAGTAGTTTAGAAACTACATTAAATTTGCTACAGATTCTATTCTTACATATTTTTGAAATAATGTAGATAACTTATTCAAATTTTTACGTCAAGTTGGCTCACTCTGATTTTTGTAAATTTTTCACCACTTAAGGGCATGTTCCTTCCATGATGATCCTACACATACCCATCTGCCTTTCGCTACTTTATTTTTGACCACTATAGTTGTGTCATGGCCCTTTAACTTGGTGTTTGCAACAATTTTATTGTGTTGTTAATATTATTACTTTAGGAATCACAACCTTCTTTAGGTATCAATGCCACATCGAGTGTGGATGGTAGAAAGGTAGCAAAGTGTGAAAGAAATCAGCTTTATTATGCACGCCACAAAGATCAGATTTGCACAGGTTGGCGAGCCAAGTACTTGCAAGAAAGATGTTCTCTAGACCTAGCTGGCTTGCCAGCCCATGCTCAGCTAGGCACACCACCATTGCAAGAAAGCTCGCGAGTAACATTTGCTCACTATTGCTCCCCCTCAACTTCCACCCATTCACCGTTAAACCACACCCATCACTATGGATCTACTTCTGTAATACCTAGTTGTACACTGCCACATACCCTTATTGGGCATGCCTTGCAAACCGCATCTTTGGCAACCCAACCCTTAGGCAACATATTTGGTGAACCTTTCTGGATAACTATTTTAGAGCTTGTATTAAGTAAGTAGTGGCCTAGACATTTCTTTCACCATTGATGCCAATGGTGGGCAATTTATTTTTCCTTCCTTGGGAGTTTGGTGAGAGTGCATGATGCTCCATGACCCAATATGGTAGGGTGGACATCGGGTGTTGCTTTCTTATGTTGACAGTGCATTATGTGACATACACTAGGTATGTCTAAGTTTTGTTTACTTCATTCCTCGCATTACAAGTACATAGAAAATTGTATGTTATAAAATAATCAACTTTGATATCTATTGGTTTACATGTTTTCTATGAATTAGATATGACCACTGCACTAATATTCACACTTTGTTCTTACTCTTCCAGATCATACTCAAGCCATAATGTGGATTCCAATGATTTTACTTATACTCATTAGTGGCCAAAACATTGCTTTTACCATTGATCAAAGTGGTAGGGTGCACATCAAGTCTCGTTTTCTTGTCTACCTATTGGAATGTAGCGCATGCACAAGCATACTTAAATTTTACTTATTTCATGCCTTGCATTACATGTGTATTGCATATTTCATACTATACATTAGAGAGCTCTTTAAATCTATTGATTTACATATTCTCTATCAAATACAAATGTTCACCACACTAAACTTCACATTTTTTTGTTATTTTCCATTACCATACTCCAGCTATAATGGTGAATTTGATGAACTAATTGCAAAATTAGTTGCAATGGTCATATGACAATTAGATCCTAATCTACTCTATGTTGATTGTGATAAGCCAAATCCATTCTCGCCTTGATCAGAGTGGTCAAGAACATATATTCTTGCTCAAGGGTTTGGTGACAATCCATGAGGCTGCATGGCCCAATATGGAAGGGTGGAAACCAAGACTCTTTTTTTTTTGTTTTATTTATATATCTTATGTACACATCTCTATGTTTCTAACATAAGATTTAAACATAATTCATATGTTTCAAGCTATGGTTGTGATGGAATAAAATAGTTAATGTTAATCCACTTTCTCTTAGGTTCCATTGGGCATTTCTTTCAATGAGGTCCTCTTCAAAAGGCTATGTTCTTTTAATTTTCAAAACCATGCTATTGAGAAAAGATCAAAAAGCTTATTGATTATTGTTCCCTATCTTAGCCTACATTCTTTTATTTTCGATAGGGTTCTCTTGTACGAATTATATTATTTCAATTTCTCATAGGGTGTTGTTGTAAAGCCAAGATTCTTTTAATATTTGACAAGGTTTTGTTCTAAAAGGATTACATTTTCATTATTCAAACAGATGCTTCTTTTATACAATATATGTTAAAATAGTTTTCTTTATGGCTTCCGGTTTGTGGTTATGGTTGCAATGGAATAAAATAGTCAATCCTATATGCTTTTTGTTAGCTTCAATTGGGCATTTTTTATTACAGTTCTGTTGCTTAAGCTATATTATTTCATTTTGCATAAGGTGTTGTTGAAAAGGCTCTATTTTATGGGTTTCATTTTCTGGTTATGGTTGGAATAGAATAAAATAATAAATGTTGTTCATTCTATGTTTAGTTACATTAGGTATTATGAATTATTGTTCTTTGCCTTACACTATATTGAGTATATTTTAATATCAATATAGATATGTAAGAATTAAATTTTTTAGGTTATGGAGTTTTTGTCGATTATTATTGTATAGCTTAGGATATATTGTGCCTTTCTACATCTGACTAGCTGTTGAAACCAATCTTTTTTTATTTATGGCTTTCATTTTCTAGTTATGGTTGGAACATAATAAAATAATTAATGCTATTGATTCTATGTTTGGTTACATTAGGTATTATTCATTTTTTTTCTCTACCTTGTTGCATCCTTCATTTGGTGCTCTTGTTAGTTAGTCTTTTACAATTTTTCTCTCTCTCTAAAAATAAAAAATTTCCCCTAGTCAAAACCTCTTTGAGGCAGTTTCATATTTCAGAAAAGTAAAAACAAAGGATCTATGTTTGGGTGAAAACCTCGTTGATGCACCTAAGCATGAAGACATTCATCTTTCCGATGTGGATCCAAAAAGGTATGAAATATCCACCATCTTTATTGAAGAGATTCAAGATATTAAATTGGGAATATAAGTAGAGCTAAAAATCACCTATGTTGTTATTGCCCTCCCTATGAAAGAGTGCCAAGTTATCTATGATGTATTATAGAAAGGGTATAATAAATTTTCCAACTACTACCTTGATATTCTTTGTCTACACCCATCCTTATTTATTCATCAATTGGTCATGCATATAGATGCTAAACTAATTAAACAAAAGATAATTAGAAAGAAGCATCCACAAATAACACCCCTAGTAAAAGAGGAATAATAAAATCTACTTGATGTGGGTCTCATCCACCCAATCGATTATCCATAATTAGTCACAAATATTGTATGAGTTACCAAGGTAATTGGGGGGATCCAAATTTGCACTAATTCTAGAGATCCCAACAAAGATTGTACAAATGATGACTTCACATTTCCTAACATCATTATTTTGGATATTATAGTAATCCATGCTATGTTATCACTTATGGATAAATTTTTTAGGCCATAATTAGAGACACATAACTATAGATGATCATAATATTACTTCCATCATATCCCCATAGGATACATTGTATTACAAAGCAATGCCTTTTGGGTGAAAGAATGCAAGAGATACCTATCAAAGAGATATGACCACCATATTCCATGATATCCTCTAGATCATTATGGAGGACTATGTAGATGACTTACCAAGGAATTCTATGAAAATGGAGGAGCATCACTTAATCCTGGAACACATATTTTATTGCTTATCACAATATCAATTAAAACAAAATCACAAGAAATGGGTCTTTCGTGTCACTTCAAGTAATATTTTGGGATTCATTATTTCTAGAAGAGGCATAGAAGTTTAACCTTTGAAGGATAAGGTTATAGCAGAAATGTCTCCACCCATAACACTCAAGCAATTATAAATTCTAGAAGGAAAGATATAAGCTATTAGATTACTCAATTACTAACTTGTGGATTAATATCAATTATTTACACATCTCCTTTGTAAAAATGTCACTTATCAATGTGATGTTCATGTAGACAAGGCTTCAAAAAAATCAAGGCATAGTTAATCCTCTTCTTATATCACCATGCATGATGCATTTGTATGCATGTCAAGTATGTCATCACTTAATTTTATTACATTGTGAGCATGTATTAGTGGTGTGCAAATTTCTTAATGCAACCTTTGAATCACAAAAAAATTGGTCAGATTTTATCCATTAGTGTCTTGAGAAAAATCTTAGGGAAATAAATATTGCATTTGTATAGAGGGGCTAACAATGACCATAGATGATATTATTTTAAGATATATTTGTTGCATATTATTTGTAGTCTTAGACTATCAATAATTTTTATATTATAGAATTGATTATGAATATAATTATTTGATTCCAATAGTAATTATAATTTGTGTCATTAAAGATTCTTATAACACAAAACTTCCAGTGATATGTTTTTATAAGAGATGGTATTTTTTCATTGTTTATTTAATTTTATTTTAAAATATATATTATTTTAGCTAATTAGAAATAAAATGAAATAAAAAAACAATATAAAAATAATATGTAAAATATGAACATATGACTTGTTTTAGTGCTTTATTCCAAACCTCTATCAATTGTTTGAATTTTTTTCAATTTATAAATTTTCTTGTTGAACTATGGAATTCTCTAACAATCAAATTCTTTTTCAGGGTTATAACTATGAGCACTTCTATGTGCAGCCTCAATCCCTAGCCGATCCTGTTGCTGAGCTATACCCACTGAAACATTCTGAGATGCCTGATGCTCTTCCTGATAAGGTATAATAGGAACCTCACGAGGAGAGTCATGCTGACTCCTACCATGACTGCCTACATGACCACGATGACGTGCTCTACCCTTTCCACGTCTGGGAGGAAATATCTTGCATAGAAACATCAAGGTATAAGGCAAGGTACACAACATAAAATCCTACGCAACTAAAAGCTTAATGGGTTCATCACAATCCCAGAGTACCTAGTGTTTAAACCTTGGCTCTGATACCATGTGTAATGCCCCCGCCACACAACCCTAGGGGAAATTGCATTTAACAACACAAATGCAATAATTTTTTTTTTAAAGAGAGCAAAAGCATACAATTTCACTACACAATGCCAACAACCCCTAAGGTTACGAGACTGAGTTTACCTCAACCCAAACAAGAAACATAAAATAAAACCATTATAATTAATTGATTAAGAAAATTAATGCACATACATTCCATACAAGATAAAAATTAAAACAAAGATATAAGAGTTCCACATGATCCCAATAATATAATTTACAATAAGGTTACAACACTCATTCCCCGAATGAGATACTTCAAAAATATAAGGATTACAATTTACAACTTCCACCTTGATACAAAGAGGGGTATAAAATTACATTAATAACTGAAGAATAAAGCATGAAGAACAAGGTCCCACGAGCTCTCCAACTCGAAATATCGACCATATGAACAAAAGCTGACCCAACGGAGTAAGATGCACGTTCCACCCAGCCATGTGATACCTGAAGGCTCACCCCTCGTGCTAGGAGATAGTAACAAGGATTCCTAGGCAAGACCATCTACCTCTAGACATAGGCTACACAAAACTGATATGAAATAAATACAAGTACCACATCACATATCACAAAGGTTACAATGCTTCCAAAGTTAAATAACCATCTACATCACTAATAAAATCATACTATTGACTTAGGAGAAGTGTCATCACAATGTCACATGGGTTATCCTGGCAAGTCTTCCTAGGTCCCGGCACCCATCTTGGGATATCCTGGTAACCTCTAACAACTTTCAGCCCCTCATGTAAACCAATGCGGAATTAATTGTCTCTCGTAGAGATGAGACAATGATCATGCCATTCCAGGCCTTCTTGTCTCATCCCAAGTCTATACTAGCCCTTGTGACCATGAGCGAGGAAAAATTAATCTTGTTAAGTGTTTGATGCAACCTAAGGCTCTAAAAGTTTATTATGTTATCACTGGATTAACCAATTTGCAAAGAGTTTCCCTGACACCACTTTGTGTGTCGGCTCTCATTGCAAGCCACTCCTCTAAGACAACACGTGGAGTAAATCCACACTCAAGGGTACACAAGTGTGACCTAAGGAGAGTGACTCCTATCCAACACATCAAGTCCACACATCCCGTTCATAATAACCGGGTTAAACAAACTAGATACGATTAGACGCACTACCCAAGAAATCCAAAGGTTGACTTTCAAAATGACAACCCAAACCAATAATTGAACCCCTATCTCGAAGACTTTACAACATTCACTCTATTTTCATGAAGCTCGAGAAAGAACAAGACAACACTAAAACACTTCAAGCAATTAAATAAGCTAACGTTAGGATTTCTAAATCCAGTCAATCTTAGTATCCTTTACTAGAATTTATCCAATCAAATATACCAATTTCCTTTCACGACGTTGAAGTATTTAAACACCAATTATCTACTCTAAGTTTCACAATTATATTCCATAAACAAAATCACTTGACAAATAAAAAATTTAATTAAAATAAGCCAGTCTTTATTTCAACCTCGAATAAATTAAACAACTAAATTTTATTTATTCATGAGTACAATTATAAATGAAATATATATTTAAATATCTAATCTTGTTGAAATCCAACAGTTTAATTCAACTAAATAATTTATTCAAAAAAATATATCAAATATACATATACACATTATATATATAAATTATATATACTAATAAATATTATTTAAATACTAAAATAATATTATATATATACATATAACATATATATATTATATATATTATATATATATATTATTATATAATATAAATAATATTAAAATAATATTTAAAAATAAAAAATAAAAAATTAAATTAAATTTTAAATAAACATACACAACCCACACATGGGCGCGGGTCCCTCCCATATGGGGAAGGGTGCTACCAGCGCAGCCTCCCCCATACGGGCGGTGTTGTGTGGGCAACGCCGCTGCCTATGGGCAGCGGCGCTGGTTCCACATAGCACCTTCCACTGGGGGGTGTTGTGTGGGAGCAGCGCCTCCCATACGGGCGGCGTGGGGGGGTCCAAGACTTCGGCCCTCCCCTCCACAATAAAATGTAATTTTTTTTTATAAATAAAACCACTGTCTAAAAAACCGCCAGAACAATTACTCGATTTTTTTCCCAAAAAAAACAAAACTTAAAAGAACCTATTATTTATATATATATGTATATATTTGTAAATATATTTGTGTGTGCATATGCACAGTATATTTACAAATATGTATACCCAGATTTTAATTTCCAGCTTAAATTGTGCAAATGATCAACATAGATTGCAATACTCAAACAAATTTGCCAAAACAACAAAAGGTTTAAAATTTCAGTTTGAGTGAAGATTTTCTTCCTAAAATTTCCCAACAACAAATTTGCAAGTTTGGAATCATTTTTCATGAGTTTTCTTTGCATCTAAAATGGCATTCAAAAGTTTTTCAAACAACAACAAGAAATTAGAAGATTATTGCAAAATAGAAACAAGAAATGAAGATGAACTTGGTGTTTTCTCCCCAAGCTTTGAAGACTCCAACAATGGTGATTCCAATCTCCTCTTCAACTCCAAATTCAGCCACAACAAAACTCTCCACCAAAATCAAAATTGAAAAACAAATGAATTTTCATTTCTTTACATAGAGCTTTCCCCAAATTTGGTCAAACCCCTAAAATATCCCACCCACTAAATTTATTGGGCTTTTGGAGGATATTTCTATTTTTTAAATTTTTTTAAAACAATTTACTTTCAAAATCCTATTTCATGCATTCCAAAATTTCATAATTTCATTTAAAAAACCAAAAAAATATCAAAGTTGCAAGAATAGGTTTTATTCAAAAATCCAAAAGGTGAAATATAATCCTCATTTCTATTTTTATTCTAAATTTAACTTAAATATAAAACATGATTTTCACTTCCATTTAAATTTGAATCCTAATATACAATAATGTTGAAACAACCATTTCATTTAATTTATCACCCTCAACCAAGTTAATCAATAAACTAGAATGATTTTATTAATCAAGCCAAAATAATCAATGAAATAAAATAATATTCAAAATTGAAACTAGATATGTTAAATCATCACTTTAACCATACCCACCATTTAATAGTCTTTAAAAAAAATACGAATTGAATTAGATAGCCAGGGAGGAATGAACCAATCAAAACTGTTAAACCTGATGACAAACTATGGCTAGGGTGACAACTTGACACAGAAACCTAGCTACTATCTCCCAATCAATAATCGTTGGTCAATGGACACGCTCAAACCTGTGATGCCAGGTGGAGTCGATGTCATGTACTTGTTAACCTGCAACCAAAGAGCATATCGAACGTGCATATATATATATAATAAGACACACTATGAAGCAAAAATCTCGGAATCATAGGGTGCTCGCAAGCGAGTGATACAATCCCGTCCCCTTCACCAATACAGGCTCTAAAACTGACGAGTCAAACAACCACAATATGATTAAAGCATTAAACATTTTAAATTAAATAATTGCTACGCAAATACAAAACATACCATAATAATAACATCTAAATAAAATCCCGTCACATCAAAATATAACGTTTACATTGCTTAACAGATAGCGGTCAAAAGTAACCAAGTATCAAAATCAGAGTGCTAACAGAAGTGAAGCATACATAGAAACACTGATCGATCAAACGAGCAAAATGGAGGGGTGCTACAACCTTTCAGTCTTATTCCAATCTGTTGCCTTCCAATTTAATCTTGATCATTGCATTATTAGAGATCCTCAAGAGTGTTGTGAAAATTAATCTTATTAATAATGGTGAATATAAGCAGTGTAATCTCTTCCTTCATTACTTTGACAGGCATTCATTACTGCCTCCTTATACATTTCATTCTCAAAATCTGTGCATAGAGCATAATCTTCTTGGTAAGCATTCTTTATCCTGAGCATGATCTTCCCTACTATCTAGGTAAGGTTGAATACCCTAGATGTCTCTAGGTCACTCTTTTACTATAGCCAACTATCCAGTGGCAGGAGTCACCCTTATCGCATTGTACATCGCCCAAAAAAGGAAGTAAAGAATGAATGTCACACTTTTCCATTTGAAACAACCTCGTACACAGCATTAGAAGAGATGTCTACCATATTTTATGGTCAAAAAAAATAAAATTGAGTGGCTGGTCTATGTGCCAAAGAATTCCAAAAGTATGCTCTATAATGTTTTTTCAAATAAATTATGGAGGGGATTCGTAGTACCTACCTTCTCAGTTAATTTATTTTATAAGAAATGAAATATGACCTATTCCTGAAATGAAAAAAATAAAAATAAAAAAAAGATGATCTTTGATGTAAAAATCCATCTTACCCATTTATTGTGAAAAATGCATGTAACTGCAAATTTGGGCATTTTATTTTTTTATACATGTTGGTAGTCATTGTTGATATTCAGTTTTACAAGTCTCATTTGTAGTGAGATTATGGAAATATTGATGCTTCCAAGTATTAATCTTGTCGGCAGGAGCCTACGTTTCTTTTTTTTTAGCCACGAATTCATATATTTGGCATTTGCTAATTGTTAGTAGCATGAAACTTAAAATTTCTCCCTAAGCAATTGCACGGTTTAGAGAATAAGATAGGGAATATTTAAATGCATTCCTTTACTAGATGTGAGGTCATAGAACATTCATCCACCGTAATAATCTTTTGAAATACTATTGTAGGCTCCTTAAAAAAAAAAACGTGGTCAGTTAAATCGTTCATAAGAATATGCTAAACTGTAGAGTAATTCATTTAAGTTAATAATGCTATCATATAAAGGCGCTCTAGATAAATTTAAAATGGACTCCAATATTCTTATAATCCGAAGGAATCCTCCCACGCTTAAATTAAAGGACGACGCAACAATTTAGATTGACTGGAGTAATATATTGTGGCCGCTTTAGCAGGAACCTAGCCTATGTGTTTTATTCCACATGGAATATAGTATGTTGTTGCACGTTAGAAATAAATATATGGTTATCGTTGACTTTCTTATCAGAAGGACAGTGAGCATTCATATAGGATCGAGTTGGGAATAAAGTGCCTTAATATCCACCCCATGAGAAGGCACTATAATATTTAGAAGGCATCGTAGTATTTTCTAGGCTATAATACTCCTCCAAATAAAGGGAGGTGAATATGTTCCCATTCCCCTTAGAAAAGATTCTATTACTTTAAATAAGGATATACTAGGGGTATAAATCACTTATTATTAGGAACTCCTTAAAAGATATTATCTCTTTATTTAAATTCCTCTCTCTTCTCCATTAAGGAAAATTAAATATATTCATTGGTATAAGAAATTATTTGAATTTATAACATTTAAATTTATTCTAAAGAGTATATATATATATTATATAAATTAATAGTAAAATAATGATAATAAATAAATAAAAAGAAGTTAATAATTAGTTAATAAATTATAAATATTTTATGCACTTTCCAAGTTTGAAGTGCAAAGAAAAATGTTAAATATGAACTTTATTGCTATCGTTAAGATGGCTACGAGAGGTAGGAATATCAAGTAAAATATTGTTCCGTCAATTAATCTTTAGGGTTTCTAGTAAATCAGATTGATATCATTTATATGTTTCTTGTGTGAGAACCTATACTATGGAGGTCTAATAAGGACATTAAATTTTATGCAAAAGTGAGCATCAACTTGTGGTTGGTAATGAAGAGTGTTGTAAACCCTATGTTTGGAGTCAATCCAAAATCGTTTTCATTTCCTTACCCCAACTCTCAAGCGTCATGTTGGTGACAATGTTGCACAAGCAACGCCAACCAATGCACATTGCATGTACCATGCACATGAATGGTTGTTAAATGTTAGTATATTGTAGTATTGTTCAAAAAAAATTTGTTAGTCACGTTTTTTCCCTAGTGTAAATTATGGGCATGAGAGAAATGAATATTTCTTATTACTGTAATACCCCTCCGTGTTGGTTGTTTTGGACTTGTGTGTGTGTGTGTTTCATTGGTTACTGAGTTATTTGATTGTGTGGAAAATATAATATGTTAGTAATAATGTTTAAATAATTAATTAAATCATAAGTGATTTGCAAGGTTATTTAAAATATGATTAGAAGTTAAAGTAATAATCAATTAAATTAAATCAAATGATTTAAAACAAATGATTAATCAAATTAATTTGTTAAAAGTAAAAGTGATATTATTAGATAAATTGATTTAAATTGTTATGAACAAATAATCTTGAAAGATAATTATTATCATAAGAAATTTAATGGATGCTTATTTAGAATCTTGCAAATGGTTGATATTAATTATTTTAATGTGGAAGTAATTAATTAATAATGTATTGTGAAAATAATGAATATATATATATATATATATATATATATTTAAATAAAAGTTCATGTTTGTGGATTTAAATTTATTTAGTTTTAATCAAATGCATGAAAAATGAAAATGAAATATGGAAAAGGCAACGAAAGGAATTAAGGTTAAATATTATTTTGATTTATTGAAATGTGACTTTTGGTATTCAGTGGAAGAGGAAAATGAAGAGACTTCTTGTGTGAAATTCTATTTAGAGGATTTTTGTGTTGGAAGGGGGGGGCTTTTGGCATTCTCTTTCCAACAAATTTTGGGAGAAATTTGGCAGGCAATTTTCTGTTATAGGGTGCATTATTTTATTATTCTGTAAATTCATTGAGGCATAAGATGGGAGTTGAGGGGAAGATCTTGGAGCTGCTGCAGGAAACATTCATTGGCGGAGGATTGGATCAGCAAAAGGAATAGAGCTTCTACAGGTCTTCTTCAAACACAGGACGCCAGGTTCCTTTCTCATTTATTTGCTGTAGCATTAAATAAAGTAGCAATTGATTGGATATGTTTCACTGTGCATGAAATGTTCATCTGAAAATCGGGATTGTTGTTTGTTAAAATGGAATTTGGTTGGGGTCTTGTCTGTCAATTATTAGATTGAAATTTCTGGGAACTTGGGACTATTGTTTATTTAAATAAAATTATTTGTTGGGTTTTGGATTGTTGTTTATTAAAATGAAGCTTTGGTTGAGATTCTGGAGATAAACAGTATTGCTGTGGTTGTTATGGAAAATAAATAAATGGAAAAATAATCCCCCTTACTGTGAATTTCTGGGTTGATGTATATATATATATTCTTCAAATACAATTTTCATATAAATATATATATACTGTAACCTGTACTGTTGATTGTTATTCTCTGTTTTCGAATTATTTATAATATAGTATATATATATATATATACATGTATATATATTAGATGTATATATATATATATAAATATTGAATGTAAAATTTAATTCTCAAGTTTTGAATTTTCGCCATATTAAATTGGTTTGAAATTACAAAATAAAAAAAATAATAAATAATAAATAAATAATAAAAAAAAAAATACACTGCAGACTGGGTGATGGTTCGGCCGTCGGCCGTACCCACCACCCATCCAGCAGTGGTACTAGGGCGGCAGCCTACGGGCTACCACGGCAACCCGTCGGACTGCTGTGACAGTCCGCAGACTGTCGCGGCCGGGCCCTCCGTCCATGCGTTGGGCATGGGATTTAATTCCCATTTAAACAGGGTATATGGTAATTGAAACAAAAAATTTATATAAGTTTTAATGCATTTATAAACATTTATAAATATATATTATATATATATATATTCAGTAAATTATTTAATTAGATTTCATTAATTTAATTATTAAAGTTATCAAGTATGTATGTCTATAAATAGTATGGTTATTTTCTGGTATGATCAAAATAAAATTTTATTATAGTGAGGATATAGAAATAGAAAGGAACTTCTATTAATTTGTTAAATTGTGAAATTTTGATAGGACAATATAATAGAAGGGCAATTTGTGAATATGTATATAAATATATATATATATATATTTCTTAATTTATATATATTATGATTCCTCTGATTTAACTAATGTTGTATTATTTATTTTTGAAAAAAAAAATATATATTATGTTTCTTTTTCTGTTAAAATAAAACAGAAGCTAGTATAATGGAAATAATAATAAAATAGAAAGAAATATTTTGTTTATCATTATTTTTGATTTATTAAATTACCAATTTAAGAGGATAAGTTAATAGAAAAATCAATTACGATTATATGACAACATTGTTTATTTAATTCTTGTTTAAATGTGAATATTTTTGGGAATAAAATTTATTTTGGGATTAAATAAGTTGTTCTTTTTATATTTCATCTTGTAGTATTGTTGGATTCTTAGAACATATCTTTTCTCCTTTTACATTCCCTCCTCAAAAAGAATTAAAATAAATATAAATGCGTAGTGGTTTTAAAACGTAATTGTGTGTGTAAATTTATTTAGATAGATTTAAGATTTTAAGGTGGTAAGTTCTAATATGTAGTTTAAGTATGTAGAGTATTGTTATTATTGTCATAGACAATTGGTCTTAAATGGTTTTCACAATTAATTTAAATATTGGAAGTGAATGTTATGTGAGTATGATGAAAGGGGAAATTTAAATGTATGGGTATTGTTAGAGATTGATTAGGATATTCTCGAATTGGATAGTTTATTGGTGAAATGGGATTTTAATCTGTTGGAAATTGACTTCCTTTATATTCATGTAAGGATTGATTTGTAAGATTCTCTTTATGGATAAGACTTTTAGAATACTTGTGATGGTTATCATGAATTGTTTTAGTATGGGTAAGTTGTAAAGTTATTTAGTTCTGGTCGTTAATTGATTGGTTAATAAATATTGTTCTCGATTGAATTGTTGGTTGATGTTTATTATATAAGTGTTTTTGTGGAGTTGTGAGTGATTGAGTATTTAAGGTGTTCTTAAATTTTGGTGCCTTGGATGTCTGGTTGCATGCTTTTACCTCTATTGTTGAAGGATTATTCCATGATGGTGTGAATGCCTTTGGAGGTTAGTTTTGATTCAAGGAATCCGTTGTCATTTAATTTGTGATGCAATGTAATTGGGAACTTGTATTTTGTTGATGAGTTGTGGGTAGTTGATCTTCTTGGATTTCCGATTTATTTTGTATCAAAGTTGTTTATGTAGTCTGGATGTGGTTGTTGATCTTATTTTAATGTATTCACTCATCATATTTGAATTGAAAATAGTTCTTGTGGCTTTGTAATTATTGTTGTCATTGCTATGTTGTTGATTTTATGAAGGTGATTTGCATACCACTATAAGGGGGTTCTTGTGAGGAGAAAATTGAGGTCTCCCGTGGAATACCTAGTTGGTGGCTTTTGGTTTTATTAAGTGATTTTGTTTAAAGGTTGATTTTCTTTTGCGTTTCCCTATTTGAGGTGACACCATTGTTGATTTATGGATGGGTCTTGAAGAATCTTCTCTCTTTTGTGGCTTTTCTGAGTTACTCTCATATTTGAGGAAATTTTATCCTTGTGTTGGAATTATTGAGAAATACTCATGTTGCTTCACTTTACCCTTGTTTGTGGGTTTTCATTCTTTTGGCTTCCAGAGGCTTGAGATGATTGACTTTTGATATTCTATCTCTTTATATGCTCTTGATGTGGCAAGTGTTTTGGTTTCATGATTTTGAAAAGGGTTGTCCAGGAATTGTTGAGACTTTGGTTATGTATTTGGAGCGAGATGGGTAATGCCTCGCATGCTTCTCTATTGTGATTCTTGGTTCAAATTATGATGGTACAACCCTTGGTTTTTATGTTGTTGGGTCTCTAGGGAGAGTGGCTCCTTGTGGGGGCCGGCGCCCCATTTAAGGGGAAGGGCACAGGATAACCCACGAGTGAGTTAGTAATCACGTGAAAACCTAATAATTAACTTAGGAGGGTTGGGTAGTAATATCATTACAAGATTAATAAAATGGATGCCTCGTCTTCATTAGTGCTTCCGTAGGCTAATAGAAGGCTGAGAAGGCCGTGGTTGGCAAGGTTGTGACCTCGTCTTCACGAGAGGTCTACAGCTCCGCATGAGTCACCCTATGGACCGGCGCCTCCAGTTGGGAGGAAGAGCACAGGACAACCATAGATGGGACCGGCGCCTCCAATTGGGAGGAAGAGCACAGGACAGCCCATGTAGGACTATGTGATGACACTCTCCCCTAGTTGCCCATGTGTTTTACTGTATTGTGTTCCTCTGGAAGTAGGTTATGGGAATTGGTTTAGATTGTTGTTTGAATTGATTTAAATTGATTTATGATTATTGTTTTAATACATCTTTAGTATACTTTTTGGTCTTGTTGATCTCATTTATATTTGATTTACGGTCTCGTATTTTTATGGTACTGTGATATAATGTTATTGTATTGTTTAGTTGCAATTTGGAATTGTATTATGTTTACTAATTCAGTTTGATTTGGAAGTATCTTATGATCATCCTTTGGTTACTTGTTTACTGATCATTGCTTTGTTTTATGTGATGGGGTTTATGACTTTAAGTTATTATGTTGACTCTTGGGTGTTGTTGATTATGTCATGGTAATCCTTGAGTTTTATGATACTTTTGTATGGCATTGAGTCTTGTGGTTCCCTTTTTGGATGTTCTTGGTTGAGGTCTCTTTCTTGTTAGCTCCTAGCACGGGGGGTGGGTCTTCGGACTCACATGGTCGGGTGGAACGTGCTAAGCACCCCATTGGGTCCCCAGTCAAGGATCGAGAGGTGCGGATTGGTGCGGTTGCAGCGACTCCAGAGTTGTATCCATCTTGGAGCTAGTTTTCATCTGTTTATTTGTTTTATGTTATCTTATGTATAGTTTCTATTTACGTTTGGAACACTCTTGTATCATTGTACCTTTAGAACATTGTACTGTAATGTAATGTTAACTCGGTGTGGTTATTGGCCATGGCAGTTGTTATTCATTGGGTTGAGTTAATCATTTATATGTTGTATTTATGTACTCAGATGGTTTCTTATCAATGAATCTTCATGTATGTGTTACTTTTGTTAATGTTTATTTGTTATGGATTATATCTTTGGATTTTATTCTTTATTGTTGTTGTGTGGATCTCAGTCTCGTAATGACTCTTCATGTACCCTAAGGGATGTATGTGTTAGTGAATCTGTTTAATGAAATTCATGTTATGACTTAATGTGTATTTCATGTATGTTATGTTTACTATAAAAAAAAAAATTGTGCTGTAATTATTGTTTAATTGTCCTTTGGGGTTAGCACGACGGGGCGTTACAATTACGATCAATATAGAGTACATTAGGATTTGATTGTCAATTTGACCATTGTTACTAGATTTGTAGTCACTAACATTATTCTGAAAGGTTGTTTCTAACATATTAGTTTATCAAATACTGCATTATTGTTGGGCTATGGTATGCAAGAATAACAAAAAAGTGTGGAGTTTCGTGTGGTGATTATGCAAAAATGAAATGAACTGCATAGCATTCAGTATGTTATTCTATTGCAGCCATTGCAACAAAAAGCTAAAACTCACACCTACTGTCCTATGTAAAAAAATTATTGGAAAGGCCAGTCTACCATATACATCTTTTGTGTATACAAAGTGTGAATTTTAGAACAGTGATCATATCTAATTCATAGAAAATATTTAAATCAGGAGATATCAAAGTTCTAAATTTTATAATGCATAATTTTATAAAGTATAATTTGATCTGTAGTTGCAATGGGATGAATGAAGTAATTATAATTTAGCCATACCTAGTGCATGCGGTAGAGTGCAATATGTACAAAACAAAGGAAGGCTTCGTTTCCATCCTACCATATTGCCTCATGGAGGGTTGTGTGCTCTTATGAAACCCCCGAGCAAGAAAATAAATTGTCCACCACTATGACCAATGGTGTAAATAATTTTTTAGTGGAAATCAATGTTATACATTTTTTATAATTTTATGGTAGGGTGGAGAGCAGGCCTTATTTTGTTGAGTTCTATTTTATATTTTTTATGTGCATATCACTATATTTCCATAGCTAGAAAACAAAAGACATGAATCAAACAACATTGGTTTTAATAGCAACCCAGATGGAGAAAGCCACAATATATCCCAAGCTATACAATAACAATCGACAAAAACTGCATAACCTCAACAATATTATCCCATTGCAAACATGCCCACAAAACACTTTGATATACATACAAATCTATGGACAAGAAAATTTAATATCATCTCATTTATGGCTTCCATTCTGTGCAAATGGTTGAGATATATTAAAATAGTCTGTGTTGTTTTCTATAATGCAATGCAATTTGTTGTTCTATAGCTTTGGCTATATACTTTCATTTGCAATGCATAATAAAATAGTTAATACTATAGAGTTAATGTTGTTACCCAAAAGGAATTCTTGACAATCATACCGACTGATTTCATTTGGACTATCTGTAGAAATCTACATGTATGGTATTAGATGCATGTAATATTGTTATAAAGCAGTCATAATCAACTATGTCTAATGGAATGTAACACAATGTGTATAAGATTAACTATTCTACTCCATTGCAAGCAGAATTTGAAAGTAAGCCCCTGAGTAACAAGATACATTGTCCACCACTTTCATCAATGGTAAAATGGATCCTCCTTGTCACACTTAAGATACAGGTTATCATTCTAACAAGTCGTTCTTAAGTTTCGCAACAATATTGAGATTAACAAACAATACAACCTTTTCTAAACAACACCTTATCTGAAATTGAAACAATATAGTGTTCTCACGACACCTTGTTGAAAATGATACGATGTAGCCTAGGCTAGAGTATAACAATGAAGAATGCCATATTGGAACAATGGTAAAAAAACAAAGGGCATGAATCAGAAATTCGTTCCTCCTATATGTGTAAACAATACAGGCTTTTCTGAACAACACCTTATCTGAAATTGAAACAATATAGCATTCTCAAAACACCTTGCTCAAAATGATATGATGTATCTTATGCTAGAGTATAACAATGAAGAATTCCATATTGGAACAATGGTCTTAGAACAAAGGGCATGAATTAGAAATTTTTTCCTCCCCTATGTGTAGACATGTATGTATGTCACAGTGGATGCAAACAACATTGATATATAGGGATTTCTATGATACTTTTCGTTGGGTCATTCTTGGAATGCTAAGTTTTATTTTTGTTGATATATGGAAGGTTGATGCCACCATTGATCGCATTGGTGGAAAGTGTATGTTCTAGGTTGGTTGTGTTGGAGGAACATAGATTATTTTTGAAATTATTTATGGAGAGATTTGTAAATGTGTGTTTTTTATATTATTTGTTTCGATCATATTCTAGATGTGTTGGAACAAAAAAAATTGAAATGTACAAATTTTTGCAATTTAAAAATTGAGAATGGACCTTGTTAGCTTTTGATGGTTTAATTGAATCTTTGGATGTTGTATTTTTGTCACAATAGAACTTTGGGCCAACCATTGGCGTTGCAGCTTTATCTTTTTCAAAGAGTAGCTCCAACAATGTCGGTGGACTCTAGCTCTCCCTAGGCTACTCGAAAACTATCAAGCACCGATCCTGTAAGTCTGTTCCTTGATTATTCTTTGTTCTTGCCACTTGTATTGGTTGTTTCCCATGTGCATTGAGCGAACTCCAAACATGCATTGCTTGAATTTGCAACCTTTTTGGTGTATAGTCAGACTTGTTTATATTTGATGTATTTATATGGCCTTCATGTCTTTGTTTGCTAGATATTTGGGAGTAGCCTATGTTTAGCTATTTACGTGTCTTCATTTTTTAGTGGAGTTTCATATAGCTTTCTTTTTGTTGCAATATTTCCCATGCAGCGTCCAGTGGTAATTATAGACTTGTTGATAGCCATTGCATCTATTGATTGGTGATGGATTGCAAAATTACTTTATACGTCTTTGTTGAAATCATGATTGTTTCATTGAAGTATTTGGATTTTTGTTCATGGTTGCACCACTATACAGTTTATGTTGTCTTCTACAAGGCATTGTTGACAACTATTCTATAGCTTCCTAGCATGTGCCAACCACCTCTGCCACCTTTCCCCCGACCGCCAGAAAAGTTGTGATATGGAAGGGTTGTTGGCTATCCAAGATGCTATTGGCCTTAATTGTACTCTGCAAGGTGTTGTTGGCTATCATCTTCTATATTTGGTTATAATTTGGGGCTATAGACTTGTAGTCAACAATTCCTTTTTGTATATGGCATAGACTGTTTAGTTGCTTTGCTGACTTTAGAATGCTAATTTTTTAAATGCCCATATATGTTGATGCAACTAACTTTTGAGACGTATACATTGATGTGGAATTTTTTTTGCAACCCCAAATACATCTATTCCAACTATTGGATGTATATGTACAGTTGTGTTCCTTAGAGATATATGCATGCAAAAAAGTATGTTTCTCTTTTGTAGTGTCTTATTCCTATTTCCTCCACTGTGAATATGTGTGTATGTCAAATTAGATTTAGACACCATCTATGTGTATTGCATATATGTATGTTTGTGAAATTAGAGACACACATTATTCATCCATATGTGTAGAGATGTATGTTTGTGAAAGTAGATGCAAACAATATTTATATTTCCTACTTGATATGTTTGTTTTTTTCATACGTTAATGATGATTCATATCTAATCTGTGGTTCTTGTCTTGTGGGGATAGTTGCAAAGTGATAAAATAGTTCATGTCCTTCACAATGGACTGTTGTTGGCTGTTTTCATATGACTTTAAGGGTGGTTGATATGCATACTTCCATTGTAATAAACCCTTGTTGAGGTCTGGATAGGTAACAACTATCCTTCACTGAGAACATTGACTATTTTATTACTCTCAAACCATAGTAACTGAATAGGAACCATATGCAAATTAGTCCTCATCTCAACTAGTGTTTAATTTTCTTGGCCTTCTCTATTGGCGCACCAAATTATTTTCATTTAAAAATGAAAAGATATCAACCATCTCTATTTTGACCCGACCCCCTACATGAGAAGGTTTAGAAGATGGCAAGGCTGACCAAAATTCTAACCAAATTTCACACAAATAGGGGATATCAACCCATCTTGCATGTGAGTTGTTAGAGTTACACGAAGACTGGCATAAATATTGCATATGGGACTTGTAATACAACTTTCCATTTGGAAAATGTAGCAATACCAATAAACATATGTATCAGTGTGTATGAATATTGTTTGTGCCCACAATGACAAATATATGTATCTACACATAGGGAAAATATATTGTCCACCATTGTAATTAATGGTAGCAACAAATGAAATATCATACTAGGAAACCTATGCCCAATTTTTGATTCGATCGGACATAAATTGTATAGCATTAATTATTTTACTCTGTTACAACCATGACCGCACAATGGAAGTGATAAATCAGACGTTGATGGATTGAACATTGCCCCACTCGCATAAACTTGCAAAACACAAAAAATACACTATTACAAACTGGTGGGAATCCATAGCCACAAAATCACAAACCTTAAAGCGAAATCCAAAAAAAATTGATGGTAACAAACCCATATAGAAGTATAATGTTGTCTCAATGGAACCTCATTGAAAATTGAAACAATAGAGCCTTTTCAACAACTTCTTAAAAATGAAACTGTATAGCTAAATCAAGAGAGAAATAATTAATAATGCCCAATGGAATCTAACACAAAGTCTATAGGATTAACTATTTTATTCCATTACAACCATAACCACAAAAAAAAAGACAACAAATATAATGCCTTACTTGGAGAATTGGAATACTTCTCAACAACACCTTTTTTGAGCATGAGACAATATACCTGAAGATACAAAAGAGAAACCAAAAAACACTGCATAATATGGACAAATAAATGAGTTAATATTCTCTACTTAGAAATTATATATTATTTTGTGAACAATAGCTTATCAAGATTCCAAACAATCAATAGTTTCTTCTTGCAAATCAAGCAATATAGCTTGGCATAGACTGTGAACCACAAATTAAAGGATGTTGGTAAGGTTGTACATAGATATATATACACACATATACATATATATATAAAAATTGACACAACCCACATCTTTTACGACCATCGAAACACGCAAAAAGCACAAGATTGTCTCTAACCAGCTTCACAAGAATTCCACAGCCGATTAATGCACCTACACCTTCATAGAAGCATGCCCTCCTCACTCATTTATGATATCCATGTAGCAGTGAGAGTTGCACACACACACACATATACATACATACATACATATATATATACACACATATATATGTACGAATATATATGTACATATTTATATACAAACATATATATATGTACATATACATGAAACCCAAGAAAAATCACAATATCAAATCCATGCAAAATGATACACACAAAACCAAAATGATAGATGAGACAAGATATTTGAAACAATCAATAGTACCTTATGGAAAATCAAGCAATATAGCCTAGGATAGTGTACGAACCAGAAATCAAACAAAATCGCCAAGGGCTTCTTTGACATGGAGCTCTTCGCACTTGCTTCAAACACACCTCTTCTTGCTAACTTTCCTACACAAAAATGGGAAAAATATTATCATAGGTGACACTTTTATTTTGCATTTGCAACCATTCGCCCATTCAAAAAACATAAAATAACCTACAACCACCTTCACAAAAGTTGCACAAAGCTTAATCCAGCTTGCATCCTCACAGAAGTTTACGCTCATCACTCATGGCTCTCATATCAGGTATAGCAACAAAATGACACCAAACAATGCTTTGCTGAAATTTTCCTAGTATATGTATATATATGTATGCATGTATATATGTGGACTTTTGTATGTAAATATGTATATATGTATATGTATATACATGTATATATATGTGTATATACATATATATATCACTATATTTTTGGATGGGTTTGCTACATTGAATTTCCAAGAAGGTGTTGTTGGGAGCGCTATGTTATTTCATTTTACCATAAGCTTTTGTTGAGAAAGGGGTGTGTTATCATAGGCAACACTTTTCTTTTGCTTTGTAACTATCGCCCCATGCAAAAAATACAAAATAACCTCTACCTAGCTTTGCAGGATCTGCACAAAGGTTGATCGAACTTGCACTCTGCCAAAAGCATGGCACACTTGCTCAAGGCTCTGATAGCGTGTATAGCAATAGAATGATACCAAAAAATCCCTTGTGGATATTTTCTCGGTCATTTGTTTTCTTCCCCGAGTCATTAAATGGCAGGAGTTGTTAGAACCATTCTCAGTGCATGCACAACATAGAACAATTAATCTTGATATGAACCAACTTTCAATTTCACTGGCCTCCTCTACCCATGCGGCGGGGAATGTCCCACCCTGTTCCAAAGGTAGCCAATAACTTCCTCTGCCACCTTCTGCACATCCATTGGAAGGAAAAAAAATGGAAGTCTGATGAAATATGCTGGCCAAAGTTATAAGCCATCTGCCACCTGCTTCTTGAATTAGCGTGCCACAGACTGCACACCGTAAATGAAACAATGTCATAGAGGTTTCATGTATGTGCTACATACATTGGGAATGGTTGTAATAATACTTTGCATTTAAAAGTCACCAAACTACTTGAGCAGTATAGGGTATTCTCAATAAATCATTATTCAACAGTGGTTTCTGGATTGAGTTGCATGGCATACGTAACAAACATTATAGCCAAGTACCATATGACATCCATATCTAGCATGACACTATCATTGGAGATCGCAAAGTACTAGCAAGAACACTTGTAATTGTTAGGTGGATACCTAGACATAGATGCTTACATACGCAAATACATGATATACATTTATATCTACACAGAACTCTGTCAAGATATTCTATGTTGCATGCATATACGCATAGATATCCAATACACACATATATCTACACATATATGTAGCAAAAAAATATATACCCATGTAGATTTCAATTGCATGCATGTATATTTATCTATATGCATACGTAAATGTACACATACATACAACTATGTCAAAAAGTAGATATATTAACAGGTGTAGATGGTGTGGTTTGTCTACCCTCCCATATGGAAATCATAAATGAGATAATATGTTGAAATCTTATTGGATATTTGTATGAACTCTAGTCAGAATTCTCATTTGTCTATGTGGTTTTCTACCCTTCTGGAAATGGGGAAAAGGTGGCAAGTTGTCCTCCTATTTTGGTGAACTTTGGCTAGAATTTCCATCATCCTTCCCGGTTTTAAGGTCTCCAACTCCATCAAGAATTTGGCCTATTGTCTTTAAAAAAAAAAAAAAAGCATTTAGCACGATGATAGAGGAGTCCATCAAAAAGGCATAAGCATTAATTGTTGTATGGTTTCCTTGTAGTGGTTATGGTGCAAGTATCATTTTTCTTAAAATTCCTCGGATAACAAAGCGAACATCTATGTAATTTTTGAAAACACATTGTTGGGTGTCATTGTCTGGGTTGATGTTGTTCTTCAAGGTGGTTGTGAGTGAGGAGGGAAAGCTTGTGTGAAGGTGCAAGTGCATTCATTGACTGTGGAATTTTTGTGAATGTGCTTGCTATATTGTATTATTTTTGATAAAGTGTTGTTGAAAGGATTGTATTGTTTCAATTTGCGAAAAGGTTTTGTTCAAAAACAAGCATATTTTTTGATTCGTTTTTCACTGCTAATTTTCAACATGTTTCTCTTGAGAGGGTTATATTGTTTCTATTTGTGATGTGATTTTTTTGAGAATCAATTTTAGATAAGCTTTTGTTCACAAATGAATATATTTTTTGATGGGCTTGTGACTACTAATTTTCCAGAGCGTGTTGTTAAGAAGGCTATATTGTTACTATTTGTGATAAGCTTGTGTTCATAAAGTAGTATATTTTTAGTTGGGAGACCACCCCTGATGGAGAATCCCATGGAACAAAAAAAAATGACAGTGAGGAACCCATGCAAAACCATACACACAAATTTCCAACCTTAAACCAAATAATAGTTGTTTTCACAGACAATATAGTCTTTTCTCAACAACACCTCAAAATTAGAATAGCCAAAAAATGCCAAGCATAAATGAAATAATATTATTTTTAACAAACAATATAGCCTTTTGCATACAATGTCTCGAGGTAAATTCAAACAATATATGTGTGTGTGTGTGTGTGTGTGTGTATGTATAGATATGTATATATATATATATATATATATATATATATATATATATATATATATATATATATATATATATATATATATGTAGATATATATGTGTATAGAATCAACAACATTAATTATTTTATTATGTTCCAACCATAGCCAGAAAATGAAATCCATAATTCAAACAGTATTGGTTTCAATAGCAACCCAGATGGAGAAAGCCACAATATAGCCTGAGCTATACAATTTAACAATTGACAAAAACTGGATAACCTCAACAATTTTATTTTGTTACAAACATACCCACACAATGAAAAAATTAAAGAGAAACCCATCAAAAATTGATAGTAACAAACCCATACAAAAAAACACTCCTTTCTCAACATGACTTGCTCAAAAATTGAAAGAATACAACCTTTCGAACAACACCTTCTCCAAAATGAAACAATATAGCTTAAGCAATAGAACTATAATCAACAATTCCCAATGGAAGCTAACACAAAGTGTATAGGATTGACTATTTTAGTCCATTCCAAAGAAAAATAATCAACGATACCTAATCCAATGAGATGTAACCTGTATATCATTAACTATTTTGTTGCATTGTAGGCATAGCCAGAAAATAGATGCCATAAATCAAATAATATTTGTTTCAACAACAATCCAAATGGAAAAAACCATTAAATACAAAGAATCATAGTAACATATCCTTGCAAAATGATACATATGCATAAGACGTCGACCATAGATTAAATACTATTTGTTCTTCCAAAAAAATATATAGTCTTCTCTCAACAACACCATATCAAAATTTGGAACAATCAACAGTATGTTAACAGAGATCAAGCAATATAGCCTGTAGCAACCTGTGAACCACAAGTGAAATAATATTCAAAAGAGTTCTCCTCATATGCACGTATTTGTGCTTCCTTTGCATGGATAGATATATGTAAATATGGTAGATACATTGTGCATCACTCTGATTATTAGTGCCATTTCTAGCACTTTTGTATTGCTTTTGGAGTCATTGGCCCTTGCAAAAAATGGCAAACATTTTGTTGCCAGCTTAAGAAAAAACTTCACAATAGGCAGTTGGACTTGCACCTTCAAAGAAGCTCATCCTCTTGGCATCAACATTTACTGTTGTATGGTGTCTGTGTAGTGGTAATGGTTGTGAGAACATCTTCTATTCAAAAATGTGAGCAAAGATGGTGAAAGAGTTTGTAAATTTCAATAAGGAATTTTTGGGTGTTCTTCTCTAACTTTAGCTCCTTTGACAACTGTGAGCCAAGATTGCGAGCTTCTTTAAAGGTTGAAGTCCATCTGCCCTTTCCAACAGATGTATCATTATGTGTCTATATCTATAATTTCTCATTCATCTATGTATCTATATTGTCTACATGTAATTCCATGCATGTACATTTCTACATGCACTTCTTTAGTATGTATATTTCCAAATAGCAAGTCCCTCTATATGCATCCAATCAATGATGTTGGATTGTATTTGTTGGCATATTTGTTAAGCATGCCTTTTAGGTTCTTATTTTTTAGAGGCTCACAAAAGGAGTTGTTTCTTGTGTGATGAGAGAGATTGCTTCCACCATAGATAAAAGTGATGGAAAATCTATGTTCTTGCTCAGGGTTTTGGTGAGAGCCCATGGGGCTTCATGACCCAATATGGTAGGGTGGAGTGCAAGCCTTATTTTGTTCTTTTTCATTTCTATTTGTTATTCACTATTCATTATTTCTTAAAGGCTCATGAAAGGAATTGTTGCAATCATAGGATGTCTGATATGTGTGATTAGAAGGATTGCTTCCACCATTGATAAAAGTGATGGACAATCTATATTCTTGCTTGGGGGTTTGGTGAGAGCCCATGGGGCTTCATCACCCAATATGGTAGGGTGGAGAGCAAGCCTTGTTTTGTTGTTTTCCATTTCATATTTTCTATTCGTTGTTTGGCTATGTTGTGGGTAGTTCTGGACATGGATGTATGCATGTATACTTTTATGGATGCATATATGTAAATCAAAAAACAACCCACGACCCTCTCTTCAGCTCTAGAGGGCTCAAAAAACTAAGAACGCTAATGAAAATCCCAACCAAACTTCACAAAACACCAAATAGCAGCTTGTCACCCTCCCCGTGCTGCCAAAAACTCTAAAACTGGTGCATATGTATATTTGTTTGTATATATAAATGTTCACTCAAAATATTGTGTTCCCAATATGGTAGGGTGGACAGTACATCTTCTTTTCTTTTGTTTGGGTGTTTGCAAGCATGTTTTGTCTTCATTATAATATATGTATATGTATATGTGTATGTATATATGTATGTGCAATGGAAAACGTGAATATTTTATGGATGGATATTGGAATGAATGAAGGTATGATGCACAACCATGGGAGCAACAACATTACACTCTTCTTTAAAGTGTACATAATTGTACTTTCCATTCCTTACACTCTCCATTGAAAACATTTTGTATGTATAGCTACATTTTCAAATACATTTACATATGCACATGCTTTGGTTGTTGTCGATGGATCACTATTGCAAAAAGTATTTGTGAATGTACAAGTTTGTAATTATCAATTTTTTAACTTTTCTACAATTTTTTAGATTTTACAACTAGAAAATCACTAGGTATGCATCCAATGTATATTGCCGATTGTTATGTCTTAGTAATAATTGTATAGTGGAGAGAAAGTATTTCTTTGGTTTGTTTCATTTTTGGAAATTGTTGTCTTTGTTCTACTATATGTATATGTATATTTATATGTATATATGCATTTCAAATGAATAATTTGAAGTTATTTTGGATGGAGAGTGTCATGAAGGAAGGGAAAATGCGAAACAATAGGCAGCAACAATAGTACAATCTTCTTTAAAGAGTGCATCATACTTTCCATTCATGGCACTCTGCATTGAACATGGCTTGCATATGCATATTTACATTTACAGACACATTTCCACATATGTTTATTTTTCTTATTGTCAATAAGTGACTATAGTGAAAAGTTTTTGTCTTCATCCAAAATTTTTATTTTCTAAATTTTCCCTCCCTTGCACAATGGTTTTGTATCTGTAAGCAAGAAATTTGCATATATTCATGTAATGTATATTTTCAATTCTCATGCCCTGGGTATTATTCCTTGTAGGCACCATGGTTTGATCACATGGCAGAAATTTGTGGAGATAGTTGACTTAATACCATTGAGGAGACTTCTTTTTCAAAAGAGTATTTAAGTATTAAACTATGTATCATATTATACTTCACAAATTACTAGTATATGCGACATGGTTTAGCACTAATAATGCTCTCCTAAAAATAAGTCTTCTCAATGCATGGTGTTACCATTAATTCCTGTCTATGTGCAAATTTAGTAATGCAATCGATAAATTTCGTTTTGAGTTAGCCACTGCCCCAATCAGATTGATTGGTTGCATTCTTGTTTTTTTATTTGGAGTTTGAAAAAACTTTTAAAAACAATGCATATGAATACGTACAATTATGTATACAAATTATTGCTATGTGGGTATGTGTAGGATCATGATGGGCCAAAAAGTGGCGATATGATAGGTATTTGTAGGGTATGTGGCTGACAATTTTTTTTAACCTAAAATTGATGAAACGAAAAGGGTTTTTAAAGGAGATTCTCATCTTTAAACCAATATAATTTATGCTTTACTTTGAATTTAATAAATAATTATTATTCATTTTCTATTTAAATTATAGCTAAAGTCCTGATTGATAGGCTAATTGAAAAACATCTATAGCTTTCAAATAGTATCACATTTTTTGAATCCAAAAAATGTGTCACATTATATGCTTTGTATACTATAGGATTAAAAAAAAATTGAATTTCATGAAGTTTTGACCAATTTTAGGTGGTTAGACATACAAGTTTTTATATTTTTTAAAAGTTGTAATAAAAAATTCATAATTAATTATTTACCTAGAAAAAAATTACAAAAAAATATGCATCACATCGGGACATGAGTCCTATACTTATATCTACAATATTATAAGAAAATATTATCATTTTATTCTGGTTAGGGTGGTCAGACAGACACCTACTTATTTTTTCCCTGAAATTTAAGTACTACTGCATTGAAATTTCAAATTTTCACCAAATAGATTTTAAAAAATAAAAAATAAACCTAGTAGTTTAGAAACTACATTAAATTTGCTACAAATTCTATTCTTACATATTTTTGAAATAATATAGATAAATTATTAAAAAATTTATGTCAAGTTGGCTAGCTCTAATTTTTCTAAATTTTTCACCACTTAAGGGCATGTTTCTTCCATGATGATCCTGCACATACCCATGTCCCTTTGGCTACTTTATTTTTGTCCACTATAGTTATGTCATTTCCCTTTAACTTGGTGTTTGCAACCATTTTATTTTGTTGTTAATATTATTACTGTAGGAATCACAAGGTCCTTCTTCAGGTATCAATGCCACATCAAGTGTGGATCGTAGAAAGGAAGCAAATCATGAAAGAAATCAGCTTTATTATGCACGCCACAAAGATTAGATTTGCGTAGGTTGGCGAGCCAAGTACTTGCAAGAAAGATGTGCTCTAGACTTAGCTAGCTTGCCATCCCATGCCCAGCTAGGCATACTGCCATTGCAAGAAAGCTCGCGAGTAACATTTGCTCAATATTGCTCCCCCTCAACTTCCACCCCTTCACCGTTGAACTGCACCCATCACTATGGATTTGCTTCTGTAATACCTAGTTGTACACTGCCACATACCCTTATTGGTCATTCCTTGCCAACCACATCTTCGGCAACCCAACCCTTAGGCAACATATTTGGTGAACCTTTTTGGATAACGATTTTAGAGCTTGTATTAAGCAGTGGCCTAAACATTGCTTTCACCATTGATGCCAATGGTGGACAATTTATTTTTCCTTGCTTGGGAGTTTGGTGAGAGCTTATGATGCTCCATGACCCAGTATGGTAGCATGGACATTGGGTGTTGCTTTCTTATGTTGATAGTGCATTCTATGACATACACTAGGTATGTCTAAGTTTTGTTTACTTCATTCCTCGCATTACAAGTACATAGCAAATTATATGTTATAAAATAATCAGCTTTTATATCTCTTGGTTTACATGTTTTCTATGAATTAGAGATGACCACTGCACTAATATTCACACTTTGTTCTTACTCTTCCAGATCATACTCAAGCCATAATGTGGATTCCAATGATTTTACTTAGACTCATTAGTGGCCAAAACATTGCGTGTACCATTGATCAAAGTGGTAGGGTGCACATCAACCATCATTTTCTTGTCTACCTATTGGAATGTAGCACATGCACACGCATGATTAAATTTTACTTATTTAACGCCTCAAGCATTACATGTGCATTGCATATTTTGTACTATACATTATAAATCTCTTTAAATCTATTGATTTACATATTCTCTATCAAATACAAATGTTCACCACACTAAAATTCATAGTTTTTTTGTTATTTTCCATTACCATACTCTAGCTATAATGGTGAATTTGATGAACTAATTGCAAAATTAGTTACAATGGTCATATGATAATTAGATCCTAATATACTCTATGTTGATTGTGATAAGAAAAATTCATTCTAGCCTTGATCAGAGTGGTCAAGAACATATATTCTTGCTCGGGGGTTTGGTGACAATCCATGAGGCCACATGGCCCAATATGGAAGGGTGGAAACCAGGACTCATTTTGTTTTGTTTTATTTTATATATCTTATGTACGCATCTCTATGTTTCTAACATAAGATTCAAACATAATTCATACGTTTTAGGCTATGGATGTGATGTAATAAAATAGTTAATGTTAATCCACTTTCTCTTAGGTTCCATTGGGCATTTCTTTCAATGGGTTCCTCTTGAAAAGGCTATGTTCTTTCAATTTTCAAAACTATTCTATTGAGAAAGGATCAAAAATCTTATGGATTATTGTTCTCTATCTTAGCGTACATTCTTTTATTTTCGATAGGGTTCTCTTGTACACGCTATATTATTTCAATTTCTCATAGGGTGTTGTTGTAATGCCAAGATTCTTTTAATATTTGACAAGGTTTTGTTCTAAAAAGAGTACATTTTCATTATTCAAACAGATGCTTCTTTTATACAATATATGTTAAAATAGTTTTCTTTATGGCTTCTGGTTTGTGGTTATGGTTGCAATAGAATAAAATAGTCAATCCTAGATATGCTTTGTGTTAGCTTCAATTGGGCATTGTTGATTATAGTTCTGTTGCTTAAGCTATATTGTTTCATTTTACAAAAAGGTGTTGTTGAAAAGGTTCTATTTTATGGGTTTCATTTTCTAGTTATGGTTGGAATAGAATAAAATAATCATTCTATGTTTAGTTACATTAGGTATTATTAATTATTGTTCTTTTCCTTACACTATATTGAGTATATTTTAATATCAATATAAATATGTAAGAATTAAATTGTTTAGGTTATGGAGTTTTTGTCAATTACTATTGTATAGCTTAGGCTATATTGTGGCTTTCTACATCTGACTGGCTATTGAAACCAATCTTGTTTGATTTATGGTTTTCATTTTCTAGTTATGGTTGGAACATAATAAAATAATTAATGCTATTGATTCTATGTTTGGTTACATTAGGTATTATTGATTATTGTTCTCTGCCTTGTTGCATCCTTGATTTGGTGCTCTTGTTAGTTAGTCTTTTACAATTTTTCTTTCTCTCTCTAATGCTTTCTTTCTCTCTCTAAAAATAAAAAAATTCCCCTAGTGAAAACCTCTTTGACACAATTTCATATTTTGGAAAAGTAAAAACAAAGGATCTATGTTTGGGTGAAAACCTCATTGATGCACATAAACATGAAGGCATTCATCTTCCCCATGTGGATCCAAAAAGGTATGAAATATCCACCATCTTTATTGAAGAGATTCAAGATATTAAATTGGGAATATAAGTAGAGCTAAAAATCATCTATGGGTATGTGCTAGATCATGATGGGCCAAAAAGTGGCAATATGATGGGTATGTGGCTAACGAATTTTTTTTACCCAAAATTGATGTGACGAAAAGGGTTTTTAAAGGAGATTCTTAGCTTTCCACCAATATAAATTATGCTTTACTTTGAATTTAATAAGTAATTATTATTCATTTTCTATTCATATTATGACTAAAGCCCTGATTGATAAACTGATTGAAAAGCATCTATAGATTTCAAACGGTATCACATTTTTTGAATCCAAAACATGAATCACATTCTATGCTTCACATACTATAGGAATATAAAAATAAAATTTGAATTTCATTAAGTTTTGACCAAGTTAGGTGGTCAGACATATGATTTTTATATTTTTTAAAAGTTGTAATAAAAAATTCATAATTAATTATTTACTTGAAAAAAATTATAAAAATATGCATCACATCGGGACATGAGTCCTCTACTTATATATAAAATCTTATAAAAATATATTATCATTTTATTGGGGTTACGGTGGTCAGATAGACACCTACTTCTTATTTTCTCCCTGAAATTTAAGTACTACTGCATTGAAATTTCAAATTTTCACCAAACAGATTTTTTTCTTTTTAAACAAACCTAGTAGTTTAGAAACTACATTCAATTTTCTACAAATTATATTCTTACATATTTTTGAAATAATATAGATAACTTATTCAAATTTTTACGTCAAGTTGGCTAACTCTAATTTTTCTGATTTTTTTGCCACTTAAGGGCTTGTTTTTTCCATGATGATCCTACACATACCCCTATGTTGTTATTGCCATCCCTATGAAAGAGTGGAAAGTTATCTATGATGTATTATAGAAAGGGTATAATAAATTTTCCAACTACTACCTTGATATTCTTTGTCTACACCCATCCTTATTTATTCATCAATTGGTCATGCATATAGATGCTAAACTAGTTAAACAAAAGATAATTAGAAAGAAGCATCCACAAATAACACCCCTAGTAAAAGAGGAATAATAAAATCTACTAGATTTTGGTCTCATCCACCCAATCGATTATCCATAATTAGTCACAAATATTGTATGAGTTACCAAGGTAATTGGGGGGATCCAAATTTGCACTAATTCTAGAGATCCCAACAAAGATTGTACAAATGATGACTTCACATTTCCTAACATCATTATTTTGGATCTTATAGTAATCCATGCTATGTTATCACTTATGGATAAATTTTTTAGGCCATAATTAGAGACACATAACTATAGATGATCACAATAGTACTTCCATCATATCCCCATAGGATACATTGTATTACAAAGCAATACCCTTTGGGTGAAAGAATGCAAGAGATAATTATCAAAGAGATATGACCACCATATTCCATGATATCCTCTAGATCATTATGGAGGACTATGTAGATGACTTACCAAGGAATTCTATGAAAATGGAGGAGCATCACTTAATCCTGGAACACATCTTTTATTGCTTATTACAATATCAATTAAAACTAAATCACAAGAGATGTGTCTTTGGTGTCACTTCAAGTAATATTTTGGGATTCATTATTTCTAGAAGAGGCATAGAAGTTTAACTTTTGAAGGTTAAGGTTATAGGAGACATGTCTCGACCTGTAACACTCAAGCAATTATAAAGTATCGAAGGATAGATATAAGCTATTCGATTATTCAATTCCTAACTTGTGGATTAATATCAATTATTTACACATCTCCTTTGTAAAAATGTCACTTATTAATGTGGTGTTCATGTAGACAAGGCTTCAAAAAAATCAAGGCATAGTTAATCCTCTTCTTATATCACCATGCATGGCATGCATATGATGTAATCACTTGATTTTATTACACCATGAGCATTTATTAGTGGTGTGCAACTTTCTTAATGCAACCTTTGAATCACAAAAAAATTGGTTAGATTTTATCCATTAGTGTCTTGAGAAAAATCTTAGGGAAATAAATATTGCATTTGTATAGAGGGGCTAACAATGACCATAGATGATATTATTTTAAGATATATTTGTTGCATATTATTTGTAGGCTTAGACTATCAATTATTTTATTCTATAGAATTGATTATGAATATAATTATTTGATTCCAATAGTAATTATAATTTGTATCATTAAAGATTCTTATAACACAAGACTTCCAGTGATATATTTTTTTAAGAGATGGTATTTTTTCATTGTTTATTTAATTTTATTTTAAAAGATATATTATTTTAGCTAATTAGAAATAAAATGAAATAAAAAAATAATATGTAAAATATGAACATATGACTTGTTTTAGTGCTTTATTCCAAACCTCTATCAATTGTTTGAATTTTTTTCAATTTATAAATTTTCTTGTTAAACTATGGAATTCTCTAACAATCAAATTTTTTTTCAGGGTTATAACTATGCTTCTCATTCTACATAAGATAATTTGACTTAATTCATAATTAGTACAAAATCTTATATAAAAAATTATGAAATAAAAATATAACATCTTTTCAAAAAAGTCTTAAACAAAAGGTCATAAATGTATTAAATAGATTGTTAATTTGTAAAAAAATAAATTATTTATTCATCTTTTAAAATTATTTGAATAATTAAATAATGTTAATTTATTTAATTTAATTCCCACACAAATAATCATTATTTTTTAAAAAACAAAAAATAAATAATGACAAATTTTATGAAAAAATAAAATATTAATAACATAATGAACAATAACAATTTTCAAATTAATTACGCCCAGAGGCATTCTACAGTCACAACAAGGATCAACAAACCTGAGTACATAAAAAAGAAAGGTAAATGTAACCAATGGAAGTGGACTGGAAAATTAAGCGACATGGTATGAAGAGTGTTCTATTGACAATGAGGTGTTCTTATGCCGAGAGGCATTTTACAGTCACAGCAAGGATCAACAAACCTGAGTACATAAAAAAGAAAGGTAAATGTAACCGATGGAAGTGGACTAGAAGATTAAGTGACATGGTATGAAGATTTTTCTATTGACGTCCTCCTTGCTAGCTATTACGGGGATAGTGATTCTGGCAGTTACGAGAGCATGATGAAAGTGATGTCGGTAGTTATGAGAAGTGTAATGGCATTACAGCTCACCTGACCAATGGCATTAGTAACTAGCAAGAGTGGAAGAGTAAATGGTTCAAGTGGTTTTGGTAATGTTGATGTTGAACCAATATTTCATAATTTTTTTGTTCTCTCTTTTCGTAAATTTTTCATAATTTCTCAAGCAATTTTGATCGACTCAATTTTGTCAAGCTCTATAGCATCTTCAGTCATGGAAACTTCTTCCACTCATTGATAAGAATCTCAACTCGCTTTGCAACATCTTCAACTTCAGACATCAATCAACAAGTTTGATATTGAAATATTCAAGTTTAAAACTTTGCTTTGAAGATTTAAATGGATATCCCAGCTCGATCAGTGTGTGTTTCATTTTATCCTACATAGGCAGCTGATAATTGAGCTTCAATATATTGATTGCAATGGTGAAATACAAGTTGCATTCAGGTTCAGTCAAAAATTGCAAAGGAAAGTATCGACATTGAGAGAGAGAATTTCATATTGCAAAGGTACGTGTTTTACAGAGCTTCACATTTGAAACATCTTAGTTTAGTGCATGTGCATGTTTATGATTTACTTTATGCATGGATTGAATATTACTGCAGATACAGATCGAATCCAGGTCCCAATGTCTTGAATAGGATAGCTTATGAGGATTTAGGGCTGACTGTCTTGAATAGGATAGCTTATTCTCCATAGGAGTATCGCATCTCTTAAACGATCCAATAAGTCATTTTTTTTATCTCTTGCGTTACTTAAATCTGATCATTTGGACCATAAGTTTCTACATCCTTATGGGCGATATTTTTATGTTCTTCTATATCTGATAAAGCCTCCTAATATTTTTTCTCATTTACCTCCAAGCTGTGATTGTTATTCTTGTATCCACACACCTTACCTGTCATGTTGTTCAAATGAGATAGAATATAAATGTTCTTACATGGCATTACCAACTAGCCAACTTCTTTGAATGTATTCCCTAATGTTATATTATCTCATATATTTAAACTGCCATGGATTCTAGGTTGAGGCTTAGTGGGATCTCGAGCATGTATAGCATACAGATTTATAATTTTTCTTTCTTCATATGAAAACTTGGGATGTTCTATATGCGCCCCAGTGATTCCAATGCATTACCAGTTTCTTTATTTTTAAAAGGATGGTAATTTTCTGCTTTACGAATCATCTTTCATTTAAGCACCCTCGAACGTTGGAATACTATTCCTATAATCTTGTGTTGAATACCAAACCTTGCAAAAGAAGTCATTGATAACTAGATATGTTTATAAAATTCACATTGAGGATAGATTCTAGCTCTTTCAAAATAATCTTCCCTTGCTCTTTCAAAATGAATTCTAGCATCCACTCTTTCATTGTTCACTGGTGGAGAGGAATTTAGTGAAGTCTTCGTAGAGTAAAGTTAGTGTCCACCTTGAAATGATTTTATGTTGTTACTTCAATCCACTTTTCATGTTTTTTTTTGCCAGAATCTCTTAGTTTAGGTAGTTGAGAACACTAACTATACCATCTTCCTTAACAACAAGATTATTAAGAAAAATGCACTTAACCAAAAATAGAGGAAAGAAATTTAGTCAAGTCTTAGGCAGAGTATACCTCTTCATTTGATTTGTTGAAGCTCGAAGAATGAGAAATGAAGCCTTCAAAGTAGCTGCCTCATCAACTAAACCTTTCTCCACACTAGAGTGAACCAGCACCTGGATCGATAGGCCACCCACATAGATAACACCATTCTTTCTTGGGAGTGATTGTGAACATTGGCCCATAGTCATGGATCCAATCAATGATGACAAAGCTATCAAGGAGGAAATGATTGTTCATTACATCAAAACCTTCGCCAAGGTTCTTGGAAGGTTAGTTTTTATTTTCTTCTTTTGCTCAAGTTTTTTCAAAAATTTTGCCAGAGTCATGCCTCGTATCTTGCAAGGAACAAAACTTGTTTATAATTTATTATTAATGAAAGGTTTTAATTTCTAATGATTATTGGCAATAACTGTAGCATGTAATCCATAAGTTTGTTATGTCTTTTTCAATCTGTTGATTCTCAGCACATCATAGAAGAAAGGGGACAATTTGTGATGCAGGAGCATCCAATGGTGTAAGGGCAATCTTGCATCACCCAAAAATAGTTAAATTTCAAATTTCTTGATTTTTAGATGTTTTTACATTTTTGGATACCCTTTTCATCATAATGAAATTGAACCCAATTTATAGTTTTTATTTTATTTTCCTGGGTTGAAAGATATTGCAGTTTTAGTTTCCCAGATTTGCACCTAAAAATCTTCGGAGTTAGATTTGAGGCACTTAGAGTTCCTAGAACGGCCCTGAAACTTTCCAAAATTGGCGTAGAAATTTTGAGTGTGTTATTGACTTCGAGACCTTTCCAACGATTCAAACGGTTCACGAATCGAAGTCTCAAATCAAAAGTTATGGCCCCAGGAAGTTGGCGCACTTTCTAGAAGATACAATTGCAAATGCTCTTTTGAAATTTGAACTTCATGTTGTAAATTTTCAGTGCCAAACCGCCTAAACTCAAATTTGAATGTTGTTTTGGCTCCAAACTAACGAGGAGCCCTATTTATGGGCGGGTTTCTAATTTTTGGGTAACTTTTTGGGGACAAGCTCGCATATTGCGAAAGGGTTATTCTGTAGCTTTCTGTAACTTGTATGTGTTGTAGAACTTGGGGATTTGAGATCCTCTGCATGTAAGAAGCTCCATTTTCTAAATAATAAAATTATTCTCTTGTTTGTGGGTTATTTTCTGTGTCTCGGGTTGTGCCCTCATCAAGTGGTATCAGAATGGGTTTTCTTGAGTATGTGGACAGATCACCGATCGTGAGGTAGTTCGCACCAGGACCATGGTTGTAGGTCGAGCTCAAGAAAGATGCCTCCAAGAGTGATGCCTTGTAGGCATGGTGGTCCTAGAGGTGGTTGAGGCAGAAAAAATGTTGTTGGAAGAGATGCACTGGTAGCCCTCCAGAGATAGATTTATGCGTTATAAGAGCAGTTGAAAAGAGGGTTAAACCTAAGGGAGGAAAGTGAGGATGAAGGAGAGGAAGAAGGTTCAAATGTAGAAGAGGAAGAAGAAGCAATTGATCAAGACCAATGTGGCTAATAAGGGCCATTTTGAAGATCAGGAAAAAACCCAGAGCAGAAGTCTGAACCCGAAAGAGTTGATTGACTAGATCAACGAGCTAGAAGAATATTTTGAGTATGAGGAAATAGAGGACCCAAATCGGGTTAAGTTTGCGAAAATGAAGCTGAAAGGCCATGCCAGTATTTGGTGGAAAGAGGTCCAGTTGGAAAGAAATCAAAGAGGAAAAGGCAAGATCACCAGATGGGATTTCATGGTAGAGAAACTGAAGAAGCAGTTCATACCAATGGACTACGAGTTAGATCTATTGAAGAAATTACAAGGGTTGAAGCAAGGAAGCAGATCTGTGTAAGAATATACTAAATATTTTCACAAGATAATCATTAGGACGGGTCACACAGAGGCCAATAAGGAGAAGGTAGCCCGATATCTTAATGGGTTATGACCAAGCATTCAGGAGGAGTTAAGCCTAGTCAGAATGACCACCATTGAGGATGTGTATCAGTTTTCTTTGAAAGTGGAAGAGAAGCTGAACAAAAGATTTGATGGCAAGCAAAAAGGATGAGGAGGTCAAAGCAGAAGGGGCAATGGAAGACCTTCAGGAAGCTGAAATGATAATGAAAATAAAAGTGAAGATGTGGGTACCAGTTGAAGCCAAATAAATGATAACTTCTTCCGCCCTCGTGATCAAAAAAGTGGTGATCAAAGAGGTAAAGGATGAGGGAGATATGGACAAGGATCTGGAAGAGGTGGTTTCAGAGGAATGTTTTTTCAGTGTGGTGAAGAAGGGCATCAAGCCTATGAATGTCCACAACACCAAGGAAGGGTAGACAAAAGGCCAGAAGGTCATGGAAGGGTTGCGCATGCAGATGAGGAGGCCCAATCTAAATATTGCAACGATGATGAAATGGGGGAAGCCCTAGTGATTAGGAGAGCCCTGGTGACTGAGGAAAAGGAACCAAAACAGAGGAAGAATCTATTTCGCACAAGGTGCAAGTGTGAAGGAAAATATTGTGATGTCATTATTGACGGTGGGAGCACTGATAATCTGGTGTCAGAGGAGATGGTCACAAAGTCGAAGCTGAAGAGGGAAAGGTACCCACATCCATATCAAATTGCCTAGTTGTAGAAAGACCACAAAGTTTTGGTCAATGAGCAGTGCCTAGTAAAGTTCAAGATTGGGAGCTACCATGATGAGGTACTCTGTGATATCAATCCCATGGATGCATGTCACATGTTGTTGGGGAGGCCATGGCAGTTTGGTAGGCGAGCTATACATGATGGCCATGCAAACACTTATTCCTTGACAAAGGATGGGATTCATCACAAGTTGAAACCCCTGAAGGATACCAAAGAAAAGGTATGTAGTAGTGCTAGAATTTGTTATGTAGATGGAAGAAAAATTTTAGAAGGTATGAAGCATGAGCGTGTGTGTTATGCATTGATTCCTAGAGTGAGTAAGGAGGATAGTGAGAAGGTTCCAAAAGAAGTTTTTGGAATGTTGGATGAGTTTCAGGATATTGTTTCTGATAATGTACCCGAGGGTTTACCACCAATAAGGAAGTCAGTCATCAGATTGACTTGATTCCTAGGAGCCAGGTTTGCCAAATAAGGCAGCTCATAGAATGACTCGGCAAAAATGAGGAGTTGAACAAAAAAGTTCAAGAGTTGTTGAGAAAGGTTTGATACGAGAGTTTGAGTCCATGTGCATTACCTGCAGTACTAGCACCAAAGAAGGATGGGGAGTGGAGGATGTGTACAGATTTACGAGCCATAAACAAGATAACAATCAAGTACAGATTTCCCTTGCCAAGGATGGATGACTTGATGGACTATTTGAGTGGAACTCAGTACTTCACAAAGATTGATCTGAAGGTGGATATCACCAGATCTGGATTCGAGAGGGAGATGAATGGAAGACTACCTTCAAGACCAAAGAGGGCTTGTACAGTGGTTAGTCATGCCTTTTGGGCTAACCAATGCATCAAGCACATTCATGCGGCTCATGAACAAGGTACTAAAAGAATTTCTAGGAAGTTTTGTTATTGTGTATTTAGATGATATTTTTATTTTCAGTAAGACGTTGGATGAGCATCGATGCATGTTTGGAGCCTTTGAGAAGTTAAGAGAAGAGAAATTGTTGATTAATCTGAAGAAGTGCAGGAAGAGGGAGTTAGTGTACTTGGGGTTTGTTGTCTTAGCAGAAGGTTTCAAGATGGACCCAGAGAAGGTGAAGGCTATTCCAGGTGGCCTACCCCAAGAACTGCTACCGAGGTGAGATCTTTCCATGGTTTGGCTAGTTTTTATAGAAATTTCATTAGAAACTTTAGTAGTATTTGTGGACCCCTGACTGAAACAATGAGAGGGGATAGAAAAGAATTCAAGTGGAGCACTGGAGCAGCAAAAAGTTTTGAACAGTTGAAGCAGAAGGTGACAGAGCAACATGATCTAGCCCTCCCATATTTCAAGAAGGTGTTTCAGGTGGATTGTGATGCCAGTGGTTCCGCCATTGGAGCAGTGTTGAGCCAAGAAGGTAAGCCCATTGCCTATTTCAGTGAAAAGTTAAATGATGCCAAGAGAAAGTATTTTTTATATGATCAGGAATTTTATATGATAGTTCAAGCATTAAATAAATGGAGACATTATTTGTTGCCGAAGGAATTTGTTCTATATACTGATCATCAGGCCTTGCAGTACATAAATAGTCAAGGAAAATTAAATCAGAGGCATATGAAATGGGTAGAGTTTTTGCAAAGTTATACCTTTGTTTTGAAACATAGGAGTGGGAAGTCAAATAGGGTTGCAAATGCCTTAAGTAGGATGCATACATTGATGACAAAGATGCATATTGAAGTGGTTGGGTTCAATGAACTCAAGACACTATATGCAGAAGATCCTAATTTTGTAGAGGCTTGGAAAGCTTTCAAGGAACCTGTTATAGTGGAGAGGACAAGGTGGTTAGATTTCATAATCCAGGATGGCATATTATTTAAGGGAAGTCAATTGTGTATCCTGAGGAGTTCCATGATGGAGAACTTGATAAAGGAGAAGCATAGTGGAGGAATGGCAGGACATTTTGGTCGGGATAAGACCATTGCAATTATCAGTGAGCATTATTATTGGCCTTAGTTGTCACATGATGTGAAGAAGTTTGTACAAAGCTGCAGGGTATGTCAGATGGCTAAAGGAGTGAGTCAGAATATAAGCTTATATCAGCCCTTACCTATACCATAGAGGGCATGGAAGGATATAAGTATGGACTTTGTTCTTAGTTTGCCAAGGACACAATGAGGGAATGATTCAGTCTTTGTGGTGGTTGATAGGTTTTCGAAGATGGCGCATTTCATCCCATGCCAGAAGACCCATGATGCAGTCCATATTGCTGACTTGTTCTTCAAAGAGGTGGTGAGGCTAAATGGTCTGCCAAAGAGTATTGTTTTAGAACATGACACCAAATTTGTGGGATACTTTTGGAGGACCTTGTGGAAGAAGCTGAAGACAAAGTTGAAGTTCAGTTCTACACACCATCCACAAACAGATGGATAGATAGAGATTGTTAACAGGAGTCTGGGTAACCTATTGAGATGTTTGGTAGGAGATAAACCCAAGGGATAGGACTTGACCTTACCCCAGGTAGAATTTTCTTACAACAATTCTATCAACAAAAGTGCTCGTAGATCACCATTCCAAATTTTGTATGGAGGTATCCTTAGAATAGCTCCAAAATTGAGGAAGATGGACCTAGAGAAGAAAATAAGTGTTGAAGCCAAATATTTTGCAGAACACATCAAGGATATACATGAGAAGGTAAGATAACATATTAACAAGATGAATATGCAGTATAAGGCTAAGGCAGGTTAGAAGAGGAGGTATAAGGAGTTTCAGATTGGTGATGAAGTGATAGTCCACTTGAGGAAAGAAAGGTTTCCAGCGAGAACATATAACAATTTGAAGATGAAGAAGTTTGGTCCCTGTAAAATTTTGAAGAGGCATGATTCAGGGAATGCATATGAGGTAGAGTTACTGAATGGATTCAACATTTTCCCTGTGTTCAACATTTCAAATTTGACAGAGTATCATGAAGGTAGCACAGAGGAAGTACCAAGGATGGAACAGTGTGGGATTCCAGCACCTACTTTAGAAAAGGAGGAGATTGAAGAAATCCTGGATAGTCGTGTGGGAAGGAGTACCAGGAACATGCAATATGAAGAATATTTGGTGAAATGGAAAGGAAGGCCTATTGAAGATTCATCCTAGTTGCCTAAGGTAGAGATTGACCATTTGGGTTTTCCTCCACCATCTAAGATGTGATGGGGTCACTTCTCAAATTACCCTGGGTGTCTGATGCAGGAGCATCCAGTGGTGTAAGGGCAATCTTGCATCACCCAAAAATAGTTAAATTTCAAGTTTCTCAGTTTTTAGATATTTTTTACATTTTTGGATACCACTGTTCGTTGTAATGAAATTCCCAATTTATAGTTTTTATTTTATGTTCTGGGTTGAAAGATATTGCAGTTTTAGTTTCTCAGATTTACACCTAAAAATCTTCTGAGTTAGATTTGAGGCACTTAGAGTTTCCAGAATGGCCTTGAAACTTTCCAAAATTAGCATAAAAAAATTTGAGCATGTTATTGACTTCGAGACCTTTCCAACGGTTCAAACGGTTCATGAATCAGAGTCCCGGATCAAAAGTTATGGCCCCAGGAAGTTGGCGCACTTTCTAGAAGATACAATTGCAAATTCTCTTTTGAAATTTGAACTTCATGTTGTAAATTTTCGGTGCCAAACCACCTAAACTCAATTTTGAATGTTTTTTTGGCTCCAAACTAATGAGGAGCCCTATTTATGGGCGGGTTTCTAATTTTTGGGTAACTTTTTGGGGACAAGCTCGCATATTGCGAAAGGGTTATTCTGTAGCTTTCTGTAACTTGCATGTGTTGTAGAACTTAGGGATTTGAGATCCTCTACATGTAAGAAGCTCCATTTTCTGAATAATAAAATTATTCTCTTGTTTGTGGGTTATTTTCTATGTCTCGAGTTGTGCCCTCATCAAGTGGTATCAGAGCGGGTTTTCTTGAGCATGTGGACAAATCACCGATCATGAGGCAGTTCGCACCAGGACCATAGTTGTGGGTTGAGGTCAACAAAAATGCATCCAAGAGTGATGCCTGTAGGCATGGTGGTGCCAGAGGTGGTCAAGGCAGTAGAAATGTTAGTGGAAGATGCACTGGGAGCCCTCCAGAGATAGATTGACACTTTACAAGAGCAGTTGAGAAAAAGCTTAAACCCGAGGGAGGAAAATGAGGATGAAGGAGAGGAAAAAGGTTCAAATGTAGAAGAGGAAGAAGAAGCAATTGATCAAGACCAAATGCGGCTAATAAGGGCCATTTCGAAGATCGGGAAAAGACCCAGAGCAGAAGTCTCCAGTTATTCCGGAAGTCTGAACCTGGAAGAGCTGATCGATTGGATCAACGAGCTAGAAAAATATTTTGAGTACGAGGAAATGGAGGACCCAGATCGAGTTAAGTTTGTGAAAATGAAGCTAAAGGGCCATGCTAGTATTTGGTGGAAAGAGGTCCAGTTGGAAAGAAATCGAAGAGGAAAAGGAAAGATCACCAGATGGGATCACATGGTAGAGAAACTAAAGAAGCAGTTCATACGAATGGACTATGAGTTAGATCTGTTGAAGAAATTACAAGGGTTGAAGCAAGGAAGAAGATCTGTGAAAGAATATATTGAATATTTTCACAAGATAATCATTAGAACAGGTAACACAAAGGCCAATAAGGAGAAGGTAGCCTGATATCTTAATGGGTTACGACCGAGCATTTAGGAGGAGTTAAGCCTAGTCAGAATGACCACCATTGAGGATGTGTATTAGTTTGCTCTGAAGGTGGAAGACAAACTGAACAAAAGATTTGATGGAAAGAAAAAAGGACGAGGAGGTTAAAGTGGAAGGGGCAATGGAAGACCTTCAGGAAGCTGAAATGATGATGAAAAGAAAAGTGAAGATGTGGGTACCAGCCAAAGCCAAAGAAATGACAACTTCTTCTGTCCTCATGATCAAAAAAGTGGTGATCATAGAGGACGAGGGAGATATGGAAAAGGATCTGGAGGAGGTGGTTTTAGAGGAACGTGTTTCTAGTGTGGTGAAGAAGGGCATCAAGCCTATGAATGTCCACAACACCAAGGAAGGGCAAACAAAAGGCCAGAAGGTCATGGAAGGGTTGTGCATGCAAATGAGGAGGCCCAATCTAAACATTGTGATGATGCTGAAAGGGGGGAAGCCCTAGTGATTAGGAGAGCCCTGGTGACTGAGGAAAAGGAACTAGAATAGAGGAAGAATCTATTTCTCACAAGGTGCAAGTGTGAAGGAAAATGTTGTCATGTCATTATTGACAATGGGAGAACTAATAATCTGGTGTCAGAGGATATGGTCACAAAGTTGAAGCTGAAGAGGGAAAGGCACCCGCATCCGTATCGAATTTCCTGGTTGTAGAAAGACCACAAAGTTTTCGTCAATGAGCAGTGCCTAGTAAAGTTCAAGATCGGGAGCTACTATGATGAGGTACTCTGTGATATCATCCCCATGGATGCATGTCACATGTTGTTGGGGAGGCTGTGGCAGTTCGGTAGGCGATCTATATATGATGGCCATGCAAACACTTATTCCTTGACAAAGGATGGGGCTCATAACAAGTTGAAACCCCTGAAGGAGACCAAAGAAAAGGTATGCAGTAGTGCTAGAATTTTTTATGTAGATGGAAAAAAAAATTTAGAAGGTATGAAGCATGAGCGTGTGTTATGCATTGATTCCTAGAGTGAGTAAGGAGGATAGTGAGAAGGTTCCAAAAGAAGTTTCTAGGATGTTGGATGAGTTTCAGGATATTGTTTCGATAATGTACACAGGGGTTTACCACCAATAAGGAAGATCAGTCATCAGATTGACTTGATTCCTGGAGCCAGTTTCAAATAAGGTAGCTCATAGAATGACTCAGCAGAAAATGAGAGTTGAACAAACAAGTTCAAAGAGTTGTTGAAAAGGGTTTGATATGGGAGAGTTTGAGTCCATGTGCAGTACTTGCAGTACTAGCACCAAAGAAGGATGGGGAGTGGAGGATGTGTACAGATTCCTGAGCCATAAACAAGATAACAATCAAGTACAGATTTCCCCTGCCAAGGATGGATGACCTAATGGACTACTTGAGTGGAGCTCAGTACTTCACAAAGATTGATCTGAAGAGTGGATATCACCAGATCCAAATTCGAGAGGGAGATGAATGGAAGACTTCCTTCAAGACCAAAGAGGGCCTGTACAAGTGGTTAGTCATTCCTTTTGGGCTAATTAATGCATCGAGCACATTCATGCGTCTCATGAATAAGGTACTAAAAGAATTTCTGGGAAGTTTTATTATTGTGTATTTAGATAATATTTTGATTTTTCAGTAAGACGTTGGATGAGCATCTGATGCATCTTCAGAGAGCTTTTGAGAAGTTAAGAGGAGAAATTGTTGATTAATCTGAAGAAGTGTAGTTTTGTGAAGAGGGAGTTAGTGTACTTGGGGTTTGTTGTCTCAGCAGAAGGTCTCAAGATGGACCCAGAGAAGGTGAAGGCTATTCTGGAATGACCTACCCCAAGAATTGCTACCGAGCTGAGATCTTTCCATGGTTTGGCTAGTTTTTATAGAAATTTCATTAGAAACTTTAGTAGTATTTGTGGACCCCTGACTGAAACAATGAGAGGGGATAGAAAAGAATTCAAGTGGAGCACTGGAGCGGAAAAAAATTTTGAACTGTTGAAGCATAAGGTAACAGAGCAACCTGTTCTAGGCCTACTAGATTTCAACAAGGTATTTTAGGTGGATTGTGATGCCAGTGGTTGTGCCATTGGAGCAATGCTGAGCCAAGAAGGTAAGCCCATTTCTTATTTTAGTGAAAAGTTAAATGATTCCAAGAGAAAGTATTTTGTATATGATCAAGATTTTTATGCGATAGTTCAAGCATTAAAGAAATGGAGACATTATCTGTTGCCAAAGGAATTTGTTCTATATACTAATCATCAGGCCTTGCAGTACATAAATAGTCAAGGAAAATTAAATTAGAGGCATATGAAATGGGTTTATTTTTTACAGAGTTATACCTTTGTTTTGAAACATAGGAGTGGGAAGTCAAATAGGGTTGCAAATGCTTTAAGTAGGAGGCATACATTGATGACAAAGATGCAGATTGAAGTAGTTGGTTTTAATGAACTCAAGACACTATATGCAGAAGATCCTGATTTTGCAGAGGCTTGGAAAGCTTTCAAGGAACCTGTTACAGTAGATAGGACAAGGTGGCTAGATTTCATAATCTAGGATGGCATGTTATTTAAGGGAAGTCAATTGTGTATCCCAAGGAGTTCCATGATGGAGAACCTGATAAAGGAGAAGCATAGTGGAGGAATGGTAGGACATTTTGGTCGGGATAAGACCATTGCAATTATCAGTGAGCATTATTATTGGCCTCAGTATTCACAGGATGTGAAGAAGTTTTTACAAAGTTGCAGGGTATGTTAGATGGCTAAAGGAGTGAGTCAGAATACAGGCTTATATCAGCCCTTACCTGTACCAGAGAGGTCGTGGGAGGATATAAGTATGGACTTTGTTCTTGGTTTGCCAAGGACACAACGAGGGAATGATTCAGTCTTTGTGGTGGTTGATAGGTTTTCAAAGATGGCACATTTTATCCCATGCCAGAAGACCCATGATGTAGTCCACATTGCTGACTTGTTCTTCAAAGAGGTGGTGAGGCTACATAGTCTGCCAACGAGTATTTTTTCAAACCATGACACCAAATTTGTGGGGTACTTTTGGAGGACCTTGTGGAAGAAGCTGAAGACAAAGTTGAAATTCAGTTTTGCACACCATCCACAAATAGATGGGAAGACAGAGGTTGTTAACAGGAGTCTGGGTAACCTACTGAGATGTTTGGTAGGAGATAAACCCAAGGGATGGGACTTGACCTTACCCCAGGCATAATTTTCTTACAACAATTCTGTCAACAGAAGTGCTGGTAAATCACCATTCCAGATTGTGTATGGAGGTAGCCCTAGAAAAGCTCCATAATTGAGGAAGATGGACCAAGAGAAGAAAATAAGTGCTAAAGCTGAAGATTTTGCAGAACACATCAAGGATATACATGAGAAGGTAAGAGAACATATTAACAAGATGGATATTCTGTATAATGCTAAGGAAGATTAGAAGAGGAGGTATAAGGAGTTTCAGATTGGTGATGAAGTGATGGTCCACTTGAGGAAAGAAAGGTTTCTAGTGGGAACATATAACAAATTGAAGATGAAGAAGTTCGGTCCTTGTAAAATTTTGAAGAGGCATGATTCAGGGAATGCATATGAGGTAGAGTTGTCAGATGGATTCAACATTTCATATTTCACAGAGTATCATGAAGGTGGTGCAAAGGAAGTACCAAGGATGGAACAGTGTGGGATTCCAGCACCTACTTCATAAAAGGAGGAGATTGAAGAAATCCTAGATAGTTGTGTGGGAAGGAGTACCAGGAACAGGCAATATGAAGAATATTTGGTGAAATGGAAAGGAAGGCATGTTGAAGATTCATCCTAGTTGCCTAAGGAAAAGTTTGACCATTTGGGTTTTCCTCCACCATCTGAGATGTGACGGGGTCACTTCTCAAATTACCCTAGGTGTCTGATGCAGGAGCATCCAGTGGTGTAAGGGCAATCTTGCATCACCCAAAAATAGTTAAATTTCAAGTTTCTCATTTTTTAGATGTTTTTACATTTTTGGATACCCTTTTTGCCATAATGAAATTCTCAATTTATGGTTTTTATTTTATGTTCTTGGGTTGAAAGATATTGCAGTTTTAGTTTCCCATATTTGCACCTAAAAATCTTTCAAGTTAGATTTGAGGCACTTTGAGTGCCTGGAACAGCCCCAAAACTTGCCAAAATTGATATAGAAAATCTTGAGTGCGTTATTGACTTCAAGACCTTTCCAACGGTTCATTCCAACGGTTCGCGAATCGGAGTCCCAGATCAAAAGTTATGGCCCCGAGAAGTTGGCACACTTTCTAGAAGATACAATTGCAAATGCTCTTTTGAAATTTGAACTTCATATTGTAAATTTTTTGCGCCAAACCACCTAAACTCAAATTTGGATGTTGTTTTGGCTCCGAACTAATGAGGAGCCCTATTTATGGGTGGGTTTCTAATTTTTGGGTAGCTTTTTGGGGACAAGCTCGCATATTGTGAAAGGGTTATTCTGTAGCTTTCTGTAACTTGCATGTGTTGTAGAACTTGGGGATTTGAGATCCTCTGCATGTAAGAAGCTCCATTTTCTGAATAATAAAATTATTCTCTTGTTTTTGGGTTATTTTCTGTGTCTCGGGTTGTGCCCTCATCAATTTGAATGTCAATTTTCCCCCTTTCCTGTATAAATAGTAGTAGCGTGATACTTCTTAGGTGTTAGTTAAGGCATAATTTTCCCCTTCACCCACTATCAATTTTATCACCCTCTAACACACGTTTTGTCTAATTCTTGACCACTTGGTGCCTATGTTGGGTCGAGTGATAATATAGTCAGAAGCTTTATGTGTTTTCTTCAGTATTGAAGGTTTCCCTAGTAGGAGATGTTGCAACATATGAAGTGTTCACAACCTCTTCCACTTCCAAGACATGATCTGCATAATCACTTCATAGTCCTTTTCTAAAATTATGCAATCCATATCATCTTATTCCAGATGCACCTAAATCTAGGTAGTATAACACTCTATTTCATATCCTGGTTCATCATGCTTTCCATGCTTAGTTTGTGCTTAGAATTTCAATATTTTTTTGGAAAGAAGTTGATTATCTACCTACTTGTTTGGCCTGGCAGAGGTTTGTGAATGCCCCTAACAAATTTATAGTAAATGCATTTTCCAGTCTATCTTGTTCTATGTTGAGTCAAGCTTCTTGTCATCCTTAACAACTACACATTTGCTAGAACAATCAGTCCTCAAAGAAACGTATAAATTATGCCAAAATACCATTTCTCTAATGATAGGTACACAAATATTATAAAGAAGATTGCACTTTGTTTAGACAGAGTCCTGTCTTTTGCAATAAATCCATTATTTTTGGAATGGTATCAAATTCAGGTTCTAGTATCATCATCATGAATGAATTGAGCAGAAATCTAGAGTTGAATTAATTTCTCTGTTCACTTGAGAGGTATCGTACTCACCAATATGTTCTAAAGGAGGTTAAAAGTCAAGAATTCACAACTTACCTCCATGGCACATCACCAACAAGCATCCAATCTCCTTCTTTATCTTCATAGGTCAATACAAAGTCTGAAGAACTATCCAACAATCTTGGGCACTTAGGTTCATTGGCCACACTGCGTTCTTTTTGCATAGGAATCTACCTAGTATTTTTGACTAAAAACAAAAAACAAAAACTAGAATGTTAGGCCTAAAAACTTAATTGAAAGATACCTTACACAGAGGATGAACAAAAAATGCCACTAGGTTTTCCTGTAATGGTTTATTGTTAGATTTATATGCCCAAATCATGAATTTTCCATGAAGAATCTGATTTCCAGCCATGTATTTACTATTACATACATGGGAAAGATAAAAGACTCTTTCAAGATTCAACAAATAACAATTTCTAAAGATCAAAGTAGTTGAAGAAAGGGAAAAAGATGTGACTGGGTGTGCTTCTAGAACAAAGAAGTAGCAGGATTGTCAGTAGAGGGTGTTTCCAAGCATGCCCACTTCCGTGTTCATGTTTACTTATTCAAGCAGCCAAATTTCACAATTAGTCACAATGGAGTCTAAAGAAAGACTATAATTTAATTAGGCTAGGCTTCAAGTCCAAGGATTTGTTGGTTGTAAGACACTGGATTTATTTTTATTTTATTTATTGTTATTGTAATGATTTTTCTATGCCTCTCAAGTTCTATCCTTGACAGCCGTTGAAAGTTCTTATTCCTTACATTCTTCTAACAAATATACATAGATATAGAGGGTTCTTTTTAGAAGCTAGAGAAAAAAGATGCCACAATTCAATCTTAAGATTAATTAAGCATAATATCTTATTTAATTGTTGTTGAGTCTAAGTAAATGCAATCAATATTGCCATGTTACAATCTTTGTAAATGCAGGGCTAACAAAGTGTAGATATGTGGGCTCTCTATGGGACAGGTACTTATGAGGACCCTCCACTCAGATAGAAAGTGCAGTAGATATCTATCCTCTCAAACAGAAGTAGCATAATAGCTCACATTTACCCCTTAATGAGTGTTGGTTCCTTTCTCCTGCAGGCCACACTGTCTCCCTATATAGTAGACACTGCATGATGCTTCCTGATCATGCTTTGCATATGAAGTTTTAACCTCTTTTCTAGAAGAACTGTGCTGTGCATAGATGGTGTGATAAACTCTTATAGTCCTATAAACATGTATCACACTCAAGATCACCCCAACGATACACACTCCTACCATGATCTTGTATGTGAGGGAAAAACACATTACACCCACAAATTTCAAGGGGTGATCCTCTCCAAAATGTTTGTTTGTCTTTCTAGTAGCCTTCATGTGGTGATGTCATTGGTGCTGATTTTTTGCTTCCCAATCATACATTGAACCAGCAGTGAAGCCTGAGAAAATATATGTGTTTTCTTTTACTGAACTTGAAATGGTTAAATGATGAACCAGGGTGAAGAAGTTAAACTTAATGCTGCTACTAGGGATTAAACATACTAGACTTCTGCACTATTGATTTGCATATGAAATCAAGATTGTGGTTGATAAAATAGTTAATCTTTTCCAGCCATAGAGGTAGTTTCCTTTGCACAACCCAAAACAAAATAGCATCAAAATAAAATGAAAATTTACCCTCTGCCATGATTTTTAAATAAAATGGGAGGATTTAAATGCTAATAAATCTACATCAAAATGCATATTTCAATGGAAGAATAATATAATGACAATGAATATAGGATTAAAATATATATATATATATTAGAAAAAAATAATAAAATGAAACAAAGGAGTCTCAATTAAAGGTAACAGTCTTAAGAAGTCTCACGAAACAATGTGTCCCTAATTAGATAGACTCAAGTATCATGTAATACACTCAATTGGTCTTCATGGATTTTTAATATTGTAGAAATTTATGTTTTTGAGTGGTTGATTGACTGTCCAATCTGGTCATTGATTGATTGTCCAATGTCTTTCTTTTTGTATTGTCCTGAGGAATTCCAATGCCAATATTGTGGGATCATGCAAGACCCATCTGTAATGATTGTTCTAAAGCTACATTTTCCTCAAGGACATGCATGGCAGTTGCATCAATCAGTACATGAACACTCCTCTATATTTATCTGTCAAGAGATTCACCTAAGCTGGGAGATCTATCTATTACATAGATAAAAGTTTTTGGTATCCTCCAAATTGTTAAGAATATACAGCTTTAATACACATTCATTAGTGCTTGTCTTTTAGCTTAAAAGCAATAAAAATCTGTGTGGCAACTTAAAAAATAATAAGTGTTGCTCAAAAAATTTACTATTTGTTTTTGATAAAAGGGTAAAATGGGTTTTACAAGGACCCGAAACCACAACGTTTACATAAAAGAAGAGAGGACACAAAAGTCCCACCAAAATTTGTTTGTAAGGGTTTTGTGTTGATTAAGAATGATTGTTTCAATTTCTGAATTTTGGTTATCTTGTAAAATTTGTTTGACAATTTAACAAATAATAGTACTTGGGATTTACAAGTAAGACACATTTCAGTGATCTTGTTGAAGGTAAGTATTGTTCAAGAAATTTTAGAAATATTTTGTATGGTTTTTAAATTTTGAAAGAAGTCTATAGGGTTGAATTCAACTTATTTCTTATTTGTGGATTGAGATGAATGTCCTTTGAATGTTTGAGATTTGTAATCACATGGGCCCACTTGAGGAATGGATTCTCGCAACTCTTAATTTCAGGTACTCCATTAGATTCATGGTGCATCAGGTAATTCCATCATTTAGGTTGTTACATGAAAACTATGGTATATCTACCTTGTTTGCTATGAAGTCCAACTTAACAATTAAAGTTCAGACTAATCTTGATGATACTGAACATGGAGAGTTATTACCAGTGCATCCATGGTTAAGGAGATGAAATGATTGTACAAAAATTATGTGACAAATGTTCCCAAACTATATAAGCATTGTATCTATGAGTATATATTCAGTTTTGATAATATTTTAAAAATTGTGTGTTAGATTTATTACTCATGCATAGATGTTTAGTTAAGTGGAAATATTTTTAAATCTTTATTCCAAATGATTTTGGTGACATCCCAACATACTAAGCCAATTAATATGTTATTCAAATGGTTAAATTTTTTATTCAAAAATCTATTTAAATCAAATCAAATAATCAACTAATTGCTTGAAATCTTGTAAAAATTTAGATAAAATTATTTATCAACTTAAACACATAATACATGGAAATTAATATACTAAATAATGCATAAAAACAATCTAAATAATGTATAACAAACATCTGATGAAAGCAAATCTAAAATATAAAAGAAAAACCTCTATATAAATAAAGTTTTTTTCATTATTTATTTTATACACAATTTGTATTACTAAAAATTATTATTTTTGAATTTTATTTTATGAAAAATTATGTATAGTTTTGTTCTTATCATTCCTAAATGCTAACCTTAATTTTATTTTTCTTTTATTTCTAGCGAATAATCAATTTAAAATGGGAGATTCACATAATGAATCAGAAATCATAGTTGAAAGCCCAACTGCCTCTGTAAGGTCGAATGATTTTGTTGAAATCCCTATTGACAAATGTGCAAGAATAGTCTTAGAATGTTGCAATAAGATTGTCAAATAAATTGAAAATACAAGCTTAATGATCAATGATGTTGAAGAACTAGAAATAATGGCAATGGAAGATGTTGCAAAAAAAGTTCATGAGGCATATAGTATAGTAGCTACATTTCCAAATATGCTCAAAGAAGTATATCGTGATCACTATGAAAATAAAGGTCGTAATACCATTCTCATTGCTGAAGAATTTGTAATGTATTTACACCATTACAATGAGATGTTATTAGTATAATCACTTCTTATTTGACCTTCAATACTTCTTATATTTACAAACTTTGTACACATTGGAGAGGATGTGTGGCAACATATAAGACTTCCATTTATAATATTTTTTCTTTTGACAACATATTTTGTGCTACTCATTATTTAAAATGTACGTGGTGTTTTTAAATGTGTGGTATTAAATATATTTAAAGTGGATGTGTGATAAATCTATATGAAATATTAAATATGCCTCAAATATAAGTTAAATATTTCAAATGTTTATATTTTTTGTACACATTTTATCCAATGTTAACTTCAATTTTTAAATCATTTTAAAATTGATGTTGTACAAATGATAATAGCAATTAATTAAATATATATATATGAAATTTGATTTAGATCTATATAATTGAAAAAATTGAATGCCTTGGTAAATCTCCACGCACTTCATATAAATAAAATTTAAGATTTATATTTATATTTTTAAGAAAGTATTTAATAAATGTTTGCAAATCAATCTTAACCTAACCCTAATCCTAACTATATCAACCCTAATTATATCTCTAGCCCTAACCCTAACTATATCTCTTAATTTTAATCCTAATCTTATTCCTAAGTTATTGTCTAACTTTAAACCTAACCACATAGTGACATTAAACCTAACTATATCTCTAACCCAAAACCTAACCCTAAGCATAACCATAACCATGATGTAAATTGTAACCCTAAGTAATAGGTAACCCCAACTATTACCCTAAGCATAACCATAACCATGATGTAAATCCTAACCCTAAGCATAACCATAACAATGATGTAAATCCTAACCATAAGCATAACCTTAACCCCAACTATTACCCTAACCCTAACTATATCTCTTAACTGTAAACTTGACCCTAAACCTAAATGTAACCCTAATCCTAATGCTAAATGTAACCCTAATCCTAAACTATTCTTCATGCTAACCCTAACCCTAATTTTGATGCAAACCCTAACCCTCATCCTAATGTTAACCATATTTCTAACCCTAACCATAAGCTTAACTATATCTCTATCCCTAATCCTAACCTAAACCCTAAACCAAACTATATCTCTTAAACCCAACCTAATGATAATCCTAACCCTAAACTTGATCAAGAACATAACTATAACCCTCATCCTAATAGCTGTAACCCATATTATTACCCCAACCCTAACTATATCTATTAACCCCAAACTTGACTGCAAACCTAAATGCAACCCTAATCTTAATGTAACATAACTATTAACCATAAGCTTAAGTATATCTCTAGCCCTAATCCAAACCTGAACCCTAAGCCTAACTATATCTCTTAACCCCAACCTAACCATAATCCTAACCCTAAACTTGATCCAAAACATAACTAGTTTTCGAGGGAGATGGAAAAACAACTGCAATTTGATTCCAAAATTTTTGAAAAAATATATATTTAGAATCTATAGAAAAAAATTCACAAAACTCTAGTTTGCATCATCTTCAAATTCCTCACGGTTTAGCTGCTATAGGTGCTCGAAAGTGAAGATTTAGTTAAAAAAAATTATTTCAGTGTCCAGTTTCGCCAAAAATTGTAAACCACTATTGTGGTATCACCCCATTACAATTCATGCAAACCACACTCCCTTGAAGTCCCTTTTATTATTTTCCAAGGGACCATCCATTATGTTTAGTTTATTTTTCATTCTTTTCTAGAAACGTCTTTCATTACCTTTCCAAGTCATGTCCACACCCCCCCCATTTGTCTTCATTGTGCTCCACCATATTAAAGTCCCCCAAGGATCTAGGGAATTTCTGGTAGGGAAGTGAGCCATTTCCAAAGTGCAACCCTTTCTCTGTGGTCATTAGGGGAATATATGGAGAAAATTCCAAACTTAAGACCATCCTTGTTGATTGTCACCCATGCGGCCTTGTTGCAAGGGGAGGAGCCATGATTGGTGACAAAAGGGATCCATTTGTAGGACAAGAGAATGGAAGCACCTTCATTCCCTTTCTCATGATTGGTGTTGATGGAAAAGGAGTTCTTCTAGATGAATTTCAAACTATTTTCTAGGGTGAAGCCCACTACCTTATTTTCTTGAAGTAGGAAATCTTTTTGCTTTTCTAGGTTGAGGAACCTTCTTACTACATATTTCCTATCAGGGGACTCTAGCCCCCTAACATTCCAATGTGACACACATCTAAGGTTCATTTTCCATAGTCATAGGAGTTACTTCTTGGTCTTTCCTGAATTGCTCGAAGCATTTCGACAATTTATCCTCAACTTCAGGCCTTTTTGCCTCTGGTGGCTGAACCACCACACTTCTTTTTTTTCTTTTCCCTTTTGAAATCTAAATGATTTTTGGAATGGGGATGGACTTGCTATTCTTCCTTGGCCTTCATAGGACCATTCTCTTCCTTGGGGTTTGTTCCACCATGATATTGTCTTGAGTTGGGAGTTCCTTATCTTCAATCTAGTCCTCATAATTAGAGTCAGAGATCGGATTGGAAATATGGTCTAGGTCAGGAGTGATAGCCTAGTTGGGGGGGCTAGGACATCCTCAACTAGAGTAAGGTTATCAGCTTGGGTTCCCTAATCAATAATGAGGACACTTCCATTGTCTCTAGTCTTGACCTCGAGCACAGATACACTAGAGGAATTGGCCTGAGCCATATTTCCTTCTATTGGGGGGTCCTAGAGCCCCCGACTAGATTATCGATATTGGCCTTGTCCACATCTTGATTATTCCTAGCCATCTTGTGGCACCCTTCATCCCTTGTAATGGTGATCTCCTGCACCACATTGCACGTCTTATTGATTTTTAGGAAGTTTCTTTCAATTATTTTCCTTATGTCTCGAATGACCAATTGTTGGGCATTTAGTTTTTTGAAAACTGCCTAGTTTCCCAGTCTATTTGAGGGTGCCACAACCTGTCGTCCTTCCCCAACATACCCTTCCATAGTCACATCGCTGGAAAGAATTCTGAATGAGTTGTGAAGTGGCATGTCCCTCTTGGGATCATGACTAGGAGATGAAGCCGATGGTTCCATGGTAGCATCCCTTGAGGTGGGATTCAGCTTTGGGTCATCCGATGGGTTAAACCCCATTTGGGATTCAAGAAAAGGGCTTGATTGCAATGAGTTAGTTAAGGTGGGACCAACCTAGTCGGTGTCCTCGATAGGGATGAATTTAGATGTATTTTCTAGGTGAGCAAGGACAAAGTTATGCAGGTTGGCATTGCTAGTGCAAGGTTTCCAAATGAGAGGGAAATTTTTGCGAATGTGGCCTTCTTTGTGGCACAAGTAGCACATGTTGATGCCACCAAGAACTTCAAATTTTCAAGCAAAAGGGCACAACTCATCTTTGACCTCAATAATTTTAGGTAACTAAATGTCAAGTTTGAGCGAGACCAAGGCTCTTGCATCCATGTGCGGGAGAGTTGCCATGGTCTGGTTGACCCTAAGGACCTTTCCAAATAGGATCAAAAGAGGAGAGAGAAGTCTCTAGTATTCCAATGGGAGATCCTTCACCACAATCCATCTAGGGCATGAAAGGGTGAGAAAATATTTGACTATGGCCATTGACATCCAGGCCAGGGCTTTGAAAGCACAACCATCAAGGTTCCAATAGGGTTTGGTGAGAGCTTTCAATTACATTTCATGTGATTTAAAATGGATTGCAAATAGACCTTTTTGCAACATTCTACAGAAGGAAACAAGAATTCCAAATTTATTTTCCCAAGTATTATTGAACCAAGAATCTATATACTTCCTTATAGGTAATTTGTTTAATTCTACAATGGCTAGAAAAATTGTTGTTTCTTTTAAACTACTTCTCTCATTTTTAACGACTTCTTTCATATCTGCATTTGGAGACAATTTATATTTCAATGGGGTAAGGGGTGCTCACCTCGCCTCTATCCATCATCACTTCCACTTTCCCTACAAACATAGTTAGCTGAGAAACTAACATTGGCCGGGAGCAAGAAACCACCACCAGAAACAACTTCTTTGGATGATTTACCGATGTTAGTTGATTCGATGGATGTGTTACTTGCAATAGGTTTGGGGTCAGGGGGTTCGTACCCCTGTCCATTACTCCACATGGGGTCGATGTTGGCTTAGCAGCTAAAAACTAGAAACAAAACTAAAGTACAGAGGAAACTAACACATGCGAGAAGGAAAGAAACATAGAAAATGAAAACAAGGAGAAAAAGGGGACCCATAATAGCATGTACCTGAGTGGGGCAGAAAATGACCTCCCCCACTTGTCGACCTTTCAAACTCTGCGCCCAACCTTTCAAACTCTGCGCCCAACACACAGGCCAAGAAACCCTTGCTTATGCCACCAAGTTGCAGACCTTTGTCTATCTTTTTCACCCTTCCAATCCTAATTTTCATAACCTACTTTTAGTAAAAATGAAAAATAAAATATAAATAATAATTAAACTATTAAAATAAATATATTTTTGAAAACTACACTTATGGATCTACAAAAGGGTAATTTTATATTTTTTAAAAAATGTTGAAACTTCAAGTTTTTCAAATATTTTTTGGTAAATTGGACTCAAAGTGGTGCTCCATATATTTTTAGCCAACAATTTTAGTTGAGAAAGTTGTAGAAGTACCTATCTTAGTTAGAATGAATCTTACTAGATCATATGTTTGACAAAAATTGATTTTTAGTTAGACATACTTAAATTAAGTTGTGTTGATAAGTTGGCTGAAAGTGTGACACAACTTTGTGCTTTTAACCTTAATTAATTTATCCCTTACCCTTATCCACCACCTTTAACTAAATAAATTTTATATTTATTTGTAGACACGTAAAATATACTAATTGATCTCGTGCATCTGATCCTTATTTACTAACACTAGTTCATCCTAAATCATCCCTCTTCTAACTGTTTAATTGAATAATCTTTATTTGATTAAATTCATCACATTTCATCTTTTAATTAAATAAATCACTTTTATTTGATTAAATCATTATCTTCTATTAATTAAATAAATCATTTTGTTTAATTAATCCTAATGTCCTCTTTTAATTAAATAAATCAATCTTTATTTGATTAAATCATCATATTCTCCTCTTTAATTAAATAAATCAATTTTATTTATTTAACTCCTAAAGTTCTTCATTTAATTGAATAGATCAAATTTATTTAATTAAATCACTAATATTCATATTCCTCTCATTTTGATTTTAATAGATCTAAATATCTAAGTCAAAGTGTCAAATCAGACTAATCTCCATCAAAATTAATCAAATCCTAATTAATCTTAACACTAACCCATGAAATCCTCTAGATTTTGCAACTTGCACAAGTAAATCAATTTAATTGATTTATAAATACATCTATTTTCAGTCAAAATTGCATCAAGTGGGAATATTCCTCCAAGTTTTAAAACTCCCTCCATAAGGACTTGTCCATCCAACAAGGCATTAAAGGCCTCTTACATGTCCTTTTTCTTGAGCCAAGAGGCATTTAAGTCTTTTTTCATCTCCCTCCAACATGTCGCTTCTCAAATTTCAAATTCCACCTAATGGCTTTTATTTCCACATTCATCAAAATTTGCTCCACTCCTCCCCACTAGCATGTTGACAAGTGGCATTTTGCTATTGGATCATGTTTAGACCCACATTCATCCTTTTTGCTTATTCCTCCATCCTTCTCTTCTATAAGTAGAAGGCTCTTTTACAAATTTTGGATCCACAATCATCCACAATTTTAGGCATTTTGATCCACAAGTTCATCCACAATCATTATCTTCATGTTTTGAGCATTTTCATCCATTCTCATCCAAGTTTCATAGTTTTCATCAATTTCATAGTTAGGTTATGGAAAATTTTATCAAGGAGCACCATTGATCATCATCAATCTTTCAAGGAATTGGGAAAGGGCTATTTTCCACATCAAAATAACAACAATTCCCCCATGGGATTGAGGGTTTGAGTGTTTTGAGCAAGATTAGATAGCTTTTATTTGTGTTATTCACTTTATTTCTTGTTCTTGATGCTTCAAATGAATCTTATGGGGAATGATGGTTTTGATTTGCATAATTGACTAATATTGTGTTTGTTGTTTATGTTTGTGCATGTCTAGATCCACCATTCACATTTTTGCGCTAGAAGGAGGGAAAATATGAGAGATTTAACACATTTTTTTCAAAAAAATCTATTGTTTTTCAAAAAAAATTGTGTCTATAGGAAACTACGACACTACAAAATGAAAATAGCATCATTATCAGTCCAACATTACGATCAGTCTAGCGTCACTACTCCTGCTCCAAAGACCAACACTGAAGTCATTTTCCTAAACACCAGCCAAGTCAAGTTCCAAATAGCCCTACTAGGTAAAATAGCGACACATTTACAATCTCTATTTCTCTACAGAGCAACACTGATTTCACCAGTTTGCTACTGACTTGCTCCAAACTGCACCACATTTGCAGATTGTGCCACTAGGTTTGGGTAGAAGTCAAATTTCAAGTTATTTTGACATGTGATTTTTGTCTTTGATCATTTTTAACTTTTAACCTATTTGTTGTCCCTAGTTTTCTATAAACTAATCATTTTTGTAGGTTGAAGTAATCAAGAAGGAAGGGAGAAAGCAAGGAGGAGTTTTCTTTATGAAATCTTCTTTCTATTATATCAAGTGTTTTTAAACACTTTGAGAAGCAATTATAATTCCAATCTAAAGATTTGCTATCTTTTAGTATTAGGACTCAATAATTTCATTTGGGCTCTAAAAAGAAAAAAAAAGGGATTAAAAAGAACTTTAGCAAATTACTACATTTTTTTTTGGGCTTAAGAATTGAACAAGCAAACTTCGCATTTCATCTTGGTGCTTAAAAAGAATCCATTATTTCTTTGAGGTGTAAAATGAACATGTGTCCTTTATGTTTTGTAATCTTTTTTACAAAGTAATCTCATTTAAAAGGGTGTATGCACTTCTCTCGCACTTCACAGAGATCTTGAGAATCAAAAGTCCTTTTGGTGACATTAAGTTGTATAAAAGATTGCCTCCATATTTCAATTTAGGTTCTTAAAATTGAAAAAAGTTTGTGAGTGTGAGTTGAGTATATTGTGTGTGTTCTCTCTTTGTTCACGCAAACAAAGATTGATCAAACTACAGGTGTGCTTGCTCACTATTGTTTACCTTTAGAGGGGCCTACCTAAGACCAATTCGAAGGCAACTCCAATAGGTTTCTCACTTGGGTTGTTATATAAATGGATGAGACTAAATCGTCAAGTCCTCATGGTATGTAGGCCTTAGTCGTACAGTGTCTTTCAGTACAAGGTACTACCGTAAAAAGTATAAGCTCCCATAGTAGGATTAATTAAAGCCTTTAGTGGCTTTTTGGATGCTTGCAAGGTGCCATGTCCTTGATCACCCTGATCAAGAACGAATTTATTTAGAAGCCCAAATCCTTATCTATTTGTTGGTGCAAGAACAATCATTTTGAAGCCATCCCACATTTTTACGACTCTTAGTAGAGATGAGAAGTATGACATGGGATTTTCATGGGTACTAAAGCTTGGCTAACCCAAGAAGTGTGTGTTGTGGAGGAGAGCCAATGTGTTCAAGCTTCTAATCATCCACTAGGGGTAGGCATAGCTAGATTTATCCAAGTGGGAACTCAACAAATATCGTCTCATTCTATCCTAGGTTGTGCATCATTTAGGAATCAAAACACTTTGCTTGGATCTAAAACATTGGAAAACAAACATTCAACAAAAATCCTCAAAATTTCAAACCCTTTAAGAGGAGCAAATACCTTTGAAAAAATTCAAACTGTGCTATTGCTTACCCTAGGGATTCTATCCTTAGAGGCTTCTAAGTATTTGAATTTACATCTCAATTTTCTCTTACTAAAGTCAACATTAGGAAACTATTTCCTTAATTTCCTTGATTTCCTCATAATGGAATTTTTGGGATGAAAAGAAGTTGGGACATTAGACATTTATTTTGAAAAGTTAAATCAAGAGGGTGTTTGTGGTAAGAGGAATTCATTAAGCAAAGATAATAAACAATTGAACCCCATGCATGTGCTCTTCCAAATGATTTTCCGAAAGATCAAAATCTGAAAACCAAAGTCCAAAGGTCTTAGTCAAAAAGCTTGCAAAAAACATTTATCTATGCTTTACGAATTTGGGTGATACCACAATATTGGTTTACAATTTTTGGCCAAACTAGACATTGAAGTAATTTTTTCTAACTAAATCTTCACTTTAGGGCACCTATAGCAGTTAAACTGTGAGAAATTTGAAGATGATGCAAACTAGTGATTTGTGACATTTTGTTTGTAGATTCTAAATATATTTTTTTTCAATTTTTTTTTAATTAGATTGCACTTATTTTTTCATCTCCTTCGAAAACTAGTTTTTCAGTAAACACCATTTTTAATGAGCGACGCTCACTATATAACACATAACTTGTTTTCCATGAAGGATAAAATTCTATTTTTTTCAAATTTAGATTTGTAATTACGATATCTAGTACTTCCAATTGGTTTCATAGTGTTTTATTGAATATGTTTTCCTTATCAAGTTCAAACCAATTACAATTCAGACATAGGAAGACTGTATAACACAACTTTTTTTGTATGTATCAAAATTCAATTTTTATTTCTTTTCTAGATCAAGAACTTCAATACATGGTGCACTCATATTTTTTTTAATTTAATAATCTTCTATTTTTCCAAAAGTACAGAAAAGAGATCTTGATTTTAGGTAAAAAACCTACATTTACAAGAAATAAAAAATAAATATAATAATTAAATTAAATTTATTTAAAATTATACTTTTTGGGAATCTTATAATAAGGACTACATACTTAAAAAAAAAAAAATTTAAATGAATTCATTTTATCCCCAAAAATGTAAATCAAAAGTGGTTTTTTATCAGCATTTTGATAAGTGTAAAGGAGGCTCTGTTATAGGTATGGTTTAAAGCTAGTGGGGTTTTATCCAAAGGGGTTTGATCTAAGGTAGTTTTATCGAACCATATTCAATTGGAATGATTTAAATGGAAATTTTTAAGGCTTAAATCATTATATTTTGTTAAAATATGTGATTTCAGCAAAAATCAAAATCTCCCAGAAATTGTAAACTAGCTTTGTGGGATCACCCATTTAGAGAAAGATTGACCTTCAACTTTTTCAAACGTGCATCAAAGAACAATACAAATTTGTATTCATTTTACTATTGTCAAAATCCAAGACTTTTTCAAAGGTTTGAGTATCTCACATAGGAAGTATAGCATGTTCCTCAACACCGAGGTCTTGTAAGCAAAAGGTCTTTCTAGGTTCACTTACGATCAAATAAAAAAATTCATCCATCCCTCGAACGCCAATCAAAATAATCTCACAAAAAACTTTTGGAAACCTTGAAAAAATCATTCATGCTAGACTTTTGGCAAATCCTCTAGATCAAATCCAAATCATCTTGTTTGATTAGATTAGTGTAGATGAATCTTTTGTGACATATTTAGTCAAATCATTAATCCTTGTGAAACAAGTCTATCCCATGATAACATCCAACATCTTGGGGTTTATGAGTTCATTATCCAAAATCCAAAATAAAATCAAATTGAAATCATCTTGTTTGGTTAGGTGTGTGTATATAAATCCTTATTTACACACTTAGTAAAATTATCATCTTGTGGACAAGTTTACTCTAGGACAACATCTAACCTATTAGAGTTTATTATTTCACTATCCAAACAAAATCAAATCAAAACAAATCAAATCAAATCTAAAAAAATCAAAAAATCTGAAAGTCCCAAAGTCTAGTATCTCCTTCAAGATTTCCTAAGAGTTTAATCATTCACCCCATCCATCTTTCATTTATCTCATCATCACCATTTGATCCTTAATCATCCTAGATTTTATCTTTTGAGCCTAAAGTTAGATCAATCTAAAGATTTATAGGCTCACCTCACACATTCTTAAAAATTGATCCCTTTTTTATGGTTCAAACTAGATGTCAACATAAGAAGAACATGGAAACCAACAAAGAAACATCAACTTCAAGTGACTTGAGTCAAACCACAATCGAAAGCAATCCCATTGGATCTAGCAATCCCCTACCCAATCTTCCTCTATTATCACAAGATCCTCAAGAAGAATATCAAGTGGCAGACATCACTAATAATGTCTTAGGGATGACACAAGATGAAATTATTGAGATGGTCCAAAATCCTGAAACTCACAGAATTGTCAATACCATGATGAGACTCAATCCCTCACAATATATGCTAGAATTGGAAAAATAAGGGGCTAAACTCCCTTCTGACTATGATGAAAGCACTATTGTGGAGAAACCATTTGGGATTATGCCACTAGTCTCATTCACACCATCTTTTCAAAGCATCATTCAATCCATCCTGCAAATGACATCATCCATTGCTCCAACTCAACCAATTTCCAACAAGGGGAGCTCATTATTACATGCTCTTCAAACACATCCTCTTGTTAACAACCAAGACTTGGATGCAAACACTATCTTGGGTCAACCCATTCCTCAAAATACGTTACACCCATATGTCCCACTCATCTTTCGTGACCCCAATGACCCATCCTCTTTTAGCGCAACACCAACATATCCTCTCAACACACAAACCTCTCTCCCCATTACCTCACAAGGAGAAGGTAGATTATTTAGACAAGGGGGGATCTTCAATCCCTCATCATCATCATCATTTTCTCAAGGGAACACACCACCCATCTTCCCACTATTTCCACCTCTACCACTAACATCCACACCATTCCTTAGTTTAGGGAAACCCCCTTTACCAAACCTCAATCAAATTAATCAAAAGAATCCCCCAATCACAAATCAAACCGTCATACCAAATCCTCTGATCATGCCATCAATATCACAACAGGTGGCAGCAATCCCCACAACACAAACAATCAACACGTCATCTCAAAATGTGGTCTCCCAAGGGCCTATCATATCAACCACACCATCTACCATACAAATCAATCCAATAACACCTCTCATAACAACATCTCATACAATTATGAATCCTCCACCACCACCATGAAAACCAAACATGAAAAACCAATATAGCATCACATTACAAGCAACTCAACAAGCCTATCAAAAGGAACTTCAATAGGTCCAAGCTCAACAAGCACAAAACACGCAAGCAACACAACAAGCTTCTCAACAAGTGCAAGCACAACAAGTTACCCGAGCTCAAGCTTTGTTGCAACAATAGCAAGCTACCCAAGCTGCAACTCAAGCAGCTCAAGCTGGTCAAGTCACATAGGCTGCCTAGGCTACACAAATTTCCCAACTAGCTCAAGCTCAAACTCAAGCACAATATCAAGCCCAACAAGCACAAGCACAAGTGTAATATCAAGCACAACATCAAGTAGCTCAGCAACAATCATATCAATAAGCCTTGCAATAGTGCCAAACACAACAAGAAGTGGCCCAACTATTAGCCCAACAACAAGTGTTGTTGGCGCAACAACAACAAGAAAAACAACAAGTGTTGTTGGCCCAACAACAACAAGACCAACAATAAGCGTTGTTGGGATAACATCAATTTCAGGCATATCAACAAGCCTTGATCACACAACAAATATTGCAACAAACTCCCACCAACATACCCAACACTCTCGTCACCCCAACAATCAAACCATATCAAAACATGTTCACTCCACCCCCCCAATTTGCAAAATGATATGATGAGACAAATCAAATTTCTCTCACAGCAAGTGCTAGATCTCCAATCTAGGAAAACAATGAAAACACCAAGTAATTTGTGCCCCTATCCATTTGACAGGAGCCTTGTGATGGTACCATTCCCTAAGGGGTTTTATATCCCTAAATTTGACAAATATTGTGGGCTTGGTAACCCTGAAGATCACATCAGGGAATTCTAGGTACATTGCATGGAAGTCACATATGATGAAACATAACTAATTTGGTTGTTTCCTCAATGTTTGGTTGGGACCACCATGGAATGGTTCTCTTTCCTTCCTCTTGGAATCAAAAAGTTCCAAGAGATTGTAGACGCAATCATAAAAAACTATGCATTCAACATTGGAATGGATATTAGTATAGAGGAACTATCTACATTCAAACAAGGTAAGGGGGAAACATTTGCTTCCTTCCTAAAATGATGGTGATCCAAGGCCAATAGGAGGAAGTGGGCCATACCAGAGGAGCAACAAATTTGCACCATCATTTCCAATCTTGAGAAAACCTTGTCATTCCATCTAAAAATGCAGTGCATCACCACCTACAACTAGTTAATCCCCAAGGTGCTCAACATCAAAAGAGCCCTTATTGCACAAGGGGAGACACCCACATATCAAGAAAATCAAGATAACTTCCCATCGACTAGATATAATGAAAAACCTCACACATGGTCCAAAAACAAAAGCATCACTAATGATGGTGTCATCAACGCCAAAGTGGTCATCAATGCCCTAAGGAAAAACACATAGACATACCAACAACCACAAAACAAACATTGAAAAAATGCACAAGCGAATGTGGTATCACAATAACCACTCAATAATCAAGTCAACAATTGAATAATCAAGGGGGACCACCCCCATGAAACAAATATCCCCCCAAGTGAAAATACATTGCCCTTGGGGAATCAATCAAATCCATCATGAAGAAGTTGAAAAACGAGATTCTCATCAAAATCCCCACTTATGAGAATTATCAAGAACCTTAAGTGAAACCACCATGGTACAATGAAAACCACCTTTGCAATTTTCATAAAATCAAGGGGTACACAACAGCCAGCTACGTGAGACTGAAAAAGATGATCCAAGACCTCATTGATGACAAGATCATAAAACATTGAATAATCAGCCAAAAATCAAGACCTAAAGATATACATGAATATTATGTCAGATCATAAAAAAGGGAATAACCATGGAAAAAAAAAGTACGACAATGTAAACCATGTTTACGATCATGTGGTCACATCTCAAGATGAATGGGTCACTGTTGTTAACATCAAAGCAGCTAAAGTTGATTGTGGAGTCACCACACACGGTGGCAGAGTTACCATTGTTGGGTCATCACAGCCACCTAGGGCATCCACCTCCAATCCAAAATTTGTTCCCAATGGTTACAATGTCTTAGACCAGCTGAAAATAACCCCCGCTTAGATCTCCATCACAAAGTTACTGAAGATATCACCCGAACATAGAAAGATCCTTGAGGAAGCATTAGCTTCATCCACCATCTCTACAGATCTTGATACTAACCATTTCCAAGCTATGGTCAGACACCTCACTACCCTGCATCACCTAACGTTTTATGATCAGGACTTCCTCACCCAACCATCTCATCTCCCTGTAGAAGAGGGGGACAGAACGCTAGGACCCTAGGTCACAGGAGGGTCTAGAACGATCAACTGCCTTGATCTACCTCAAGCTGGCTGGATGGTTTAGGAAAGTTGGAAGATATTTAAGGTAGAAAAATAAGAGCAATCTAAGTACTACTATCTTTCTACTAACTTGAGATTTTTAGGGGGTTAAGAGAGAAGGTTTATGTATTTTAGACCACACCTCAGACAACTCTATGTTAGAGGATAGCAACATAGTATAGGGATGACAATGCGACATGTTGGCATCTCATAGGAATGCTTCCATCCATACAAATAGAAAGTATGAAATGTGTTGTGCCTTTAGCACACACATGTTGTTCAAAATGAGGACTCTCTTTCCTTCACCTTGTCGGGTTGCTTTTGTCGCTGCCTCATTTTGTGTGCTCCCTATTTGGTGTTCATAATGGTCACTGAGCCTTAAAGAGTTTATCTCAAGATGACCATGTTTCCCCACCCCCTCAAAATAAATTTCAAGGCTTTAGGCCTTTGCGGGTTTCCATCAGTTGTTTTCCATTTACCTTTCAAGCTGGTGTCGCTGGAGCCCATCAGGCTTGCCCCATTAGGTTTTCATCTCCCTGTGGCCATCTCAAATGACCTTCCTCTGATAGCTCTCTGCCTGTCGGGACCCACAAGGTTGTTCTCTGTTTCTCTTATTGTTGGCTTTTGAATGGACATCGCTTGATGTCCTTTTGATCCTCAGGACCCGAGACCTTTGGCATTGTCACCTCATTGCCGAACTTCTAAATGTCAATCGGCCAAATGTCATTTGCTTGGCGGGTCCCAGTGCTCCCATCACCATTTTCAAATAATGGCTCACCAACCTTCTGACCTGCCATACCCGCATTTATGAGGCACATTTAATGAGGGAATGTCTATAAATAATAGACTCTAAATTGTCATTTTCATTCGCTAGTTTGTTCATAATGAGTCAGAGCCATCTTCTAGCACTGCCTTCGAGCCCAACGAATCCCACAGCTGATTCAATGCATTCGCTAGTAGATTTTTTTCCTCCTCCATCAGATTCTTGTGGTGAGTTTGCTACCCCGTGCCCCACTTCATTTTTTTCTTTGATTTCTTGCTAAACTGATAAATTTGAAAGAGAAAAACTCATGAACTAGGTAAAGAAAACTGAGGCACACAAAACCCATGTGCTCAAATTATGAAAACCCTCAAAACTAACCCACATGATGACCACATAAGCTTCACTCCCTGGCATTGTTCTTCGGCTAGAGCATTCACGCTTTGTGGGCCCATGCACTCCTATCGCCATCACCAATGCTTAAAAAATTGCATCAAATGTAAAATGGCAGGAGACCCCTTCAAGTGCGCTCTGGTGGAAGTACACTCCTCCTTCACCGCTTCAACTTAGTGAAAACTCAAACTGAATTAGGTGTCCCATCGGCATGCTTGGGTCCACCCCTGAGGGACTCTATCCCCAGGCCACCACTCATGACTTTTCATTCCAAATGACTTTCGAACCTTGATTCTCTAGTGTTTAGGTCCTGAACCTGTCCTCGTCGGCTGCCTTCATTTTTCCCTCCAAATGACCAAGTGACATCATCCTTTCAAGACCTGCCCTGTGAACTTTTGTCTGCAGGCCACCACAGTAAGATTGTCATCTCAAATGAATTTTGAGGGACAGTCTTCCACCCTCCGGGTCCTAGTCTTACAGTGATTGTTTGAATAAAAATGAAAATTGTTGTGATCAACCAGTTCAAGTTGTTCCCCACAAGCCTCTTCCATCGGAACTTCGTCTATACTCTACCATTCCAAACAAAAAATTGCCTCCGCCCTTTCACTTCTTGGAGCCCGACTTCTCCATTTACCTTAGATTCTCTAAGCAATTACAGTGACCATGACGACCCCATCTCCATTTGGACTCGATGTGGTGGGTTGCTCCCATCGGACCACCATGTGACTTATGTCATCTCAAACGGCTATGACCCAACATCCTCACATGCATGCCAACCCGAAATGCCTAAACTACAAGCGATTGATGCCACCACCTTCCAGAGTCACGGGTCCCGCTCGGCGAAACTTCGTCATTGGGCCACTATGCCCTAATTGTCGTCCCTCTTGTAGCTCCTCCAAATGGCCATCAGCCTAGGGAAGTCTAATCTTTGGGACTCAAATTGCTCAAACTCCCTCCTGCAAAAGGTTAACATCAATCTTGAAGAAATGTTAGGATTCTTAAATGATTTTTTATCCAATCTAACATTGTTTTGCAAGATTTTGGCTAACTTTCCCATATTCTTATGCTTGAATGTGCTTAGCACTCTCTCACCTGCAAGATATATGGAACCAAGTGCAAGACCCTCAGAGGTGGCCATAGAGAAGGACAAGGGAAAGAAAATAGCAAAATCACCCCATGGAAAAGAAGACAAGGACTAGATGAAATATAAGTTCCGAGGGGAACCTCTTAACTCCAAGGTCAACACAACCTAGAAAGAGGTCACAGATGCAAACATCGAACATGTAGACATTGATGAATTTAAGCAAAGGGTCTAGATCAACCCTACAATAGAAAGTGGAAGATAGATCAGAAGAAGTGGGTTGGACAAAGCTACAGGCTACCCTCCTGCTCTGGTTTTCCTTGAACTAGTGATTGCATGTAGAGAGGCATACCAAGAAGAGACCAAAACCACAAAAGACAGAGATGGAAATGTTTTGGCTGATATGTTTGTCAAGTCAATAATGAGGACTTTTCATATCCCTACCTTTGGAGAGATGGAGGTGCCAACTAAGGATGATGGAAAGGTTATGTGGGATCAAGACCCCCTCAAGTGCAAAAGACTTATTAATCAGTAGTGGTTAAAGGAGAAGAGGGGTAATGCTGCAACGGTTCACTAGGAGCTCTTCTACAGTGAATTTTATAAGGATTACCATGATTTGGTAACCCTATTAAGTAGAGTAATGGGCCTTCCAACTACTTCCTACTTCCAATAATGGATGTTGTACTTTGTAGAAGAGATTCTTCATGGAGAAGCCAAGTTCTACTAGGTAGGGATAATCAGTGATTGCTTCCACAAGAAATTTGTGGTTGTAAAGAAGACCTCTCGGTTCTACATGACATCCTACTTGGTCTATTCTTTGGCTGACCAGATGTGACATAGAGGCTGGTTTAGAGCTCTAGATGAAGAACCAGGTAGAGAGTTGAAGATTTATGACAAGTACCCCCAGCTTCAATTCAAAAAATCCAAGAGGGATTACTACAGGGTCAATGATGCTTTCATAGGTCATATTATTAGATTGCTCAGGGTGACTTCAAAAGAAGAGTCTCCTATAGTGCCAACGCTTTCCTCAAAAAAATTTCCTTCTTGTTCATTCAGTTTCTGAAGTTTACATACATTCAAGCTGAAGGATTTTTAGAAAGACCATACAAGCTGCCTCGGTATCCTAATGACTGGATAATACTGCTAGAACTCTCCCGGTAGCTGCGACATGCACATGCCCTCTTGAGCAACAAGCATAAGGCTGGGATTCCTTATCCCCTCTCCTTCAGCCAAGGGCTATATGAAGTCTACACATCCTAGTGTGCTAACAATTCAGACAAAGAGATTGTGGAGTATCGCTTGAGGTTCCACACTGTCTGACCACGAATGGACCCCTATGTTAAGTTGAAGAAAATGGTCATGGCTAAATATGCCCATTTACATAGTGTTGAAAATTTCTAGGCTAACTGCAATGATGATAATGAAGTGTGAATGAGGCACTACAAGCGAATGATAGCATACTTCGCAAGAGGGTCAACATGTTCCCCGTATTGTATCAGGTAGCAAAAGATGAAAATACAGTAATGGATCCTTGGTACAATGCAGTTGCCAACCTATCACTACCATTGATCGACTGGGATGATCAAGAGGTTGATGACCTTGATATTCTGACCAAGCTTGTTGAGGATAAAATAAAGGAATGAATTGATGAGAAAATTTCCCAATTGAAGCAACAAGGTGTTACCCTAACCTATGAGGGGCTTGAAGATGAACTGGTAAGTGAGACTGATAGTGGGACAATTGTTGCCCCATCAAGAGAAGCCTAAAAATCCCCTCCATCCACTAGGTTAAGGAAGAGAAAAGAAACTGTTGAACAACAACTCGACCCCAAGGTATATGCTATAAAGGCTTTGGAAGGTGAACCTTCCAAGAAACATAAGAGATCAGGGAGTTTCACATAGATTCCTACCATCTAGTAGGACCTGCTCCATGAAGGAGAGGAAGTAGAGGTTGAGCAAAACCTATCTATACTCCTCCTACAGAACCACCAAAGATAAATGCCACCGTGAAAATATCAGAAGAATGGGAATGACAACAAAGAGAAGCAACAAAAGAAATGGAAGAGGAAGCCGACGATTACCACGAGCACCCCAAGTACCAACATCTTACAATTGACAAGGTGGTACACGAAGGAGAAGAGACAAAATCCTCTGAGGGGGATGAAGAAGATGTTGGCACCATATATATTGTGGAGACCTTTGATGTGGACCTCAAAGAGGAGTTGGCTCGACAACTCAAAGATGTTAGAGAGGAAGTAGAAACACATCCCTTTGATGTAGAAAGAATGTTGGAGAAGAGGTGGAAGGACCACCTTTCGAGGAAGAAAAAGAATCAAGTGACAAAATGGAGGAATCTATTGAACCTCCAACTGGGGAGCATGACAAAATCCCCAAGCATGATGAAGAAATGCCTCTTTCAGAAGGGCATGAAGAAATGATTAAACATGATGAAGAAGAGCAGCCCCATCATGATGAAGAGGAAGAAAAGGAAGCTAAAGGGGAAGAAATCCCCAAAGAGCACATACCCACCAAGTCCCCCATCAAACACATAGTGTTCATCTGGGACTTTGATGAAGAGGAAGGAGACATGAGGATGGAACAAGAAGCTCCAAGTGACAAGGAAATTGAAATTAGAGAAGAAGAAGGTGATCGTGAATCACCCAAGGGAGAATCTCAAATGCCTGAGTGGCTCGAGAAACAGTTGGAAAAGAAAACCCCAACCTCAAAGGATCCAAGGACAAGGCTGGAGGCCATCTTAGCCCGAGCCCAGATAAGAACAAAGAAAGAAGAAACCAAAGGTCAGATCTCAACTGACAATGGATGCCTTTGGATCTAGAACCATACAAATATCCACCCTAGTGGTGAATGAGGAAGGGGTAAGATATAACGTCTCCACCATCAACTTGGGGACAACCACTAGAGAACAAAAATAGATCATCTCCAAGAGTTTGTTGCCACAGTTGTGCATCAAATACACAAGGATAAGATCTCCAAGGAGGAACTCAAGGAAGAAGTGGCTGATATAACAACCTATATTCAACAGTGGTCATCATTGGAAGAGCTCCCCATCACGTCCTCGATGCCACCACAAATATTGTCCAAGGACCATATTGATCAGCTTGAGAAGAGAAAGAATTAGACAAAAACCACAGAGAATTGGCTCAGATAGGTAACCTACAATGGAAACATGGGCATAAGTCATGTGGTCAGGACAACAAAAAAATTCCTAGAGTTGTAAAGAGTGTTGGAAGGAATGAATAAATTCTTCACCGACTTCCTAGGGCTATATAGGATCACATACCCCAAGCTTGAGGCTATCCTCAAGGTACCTGAAGGATCCTGGGAAGAGGAATTTTTTCTAGTAAAGTATGACCATTGGCTCGTAGAAACATGGAATTTGAGCCTTGATCACAGAAAAGATGTGTTGGAGAAACTGTTCCATGAAGTGGAGATTGAAATTGATTAGATCAAGGAAGTCTATGCTATTTGCGAAGAATACCTAAAGTTGATGACAGACTTTGATGTGCCCACCGTCGAGTTGGATCTTGAAAATATAAAGTTGTACTTCCAAAAGATGGAAAATGGCACTACAGATGCACTAATTACATATTTCATGGGATTTTCTACTTGAGCCTTCGCTCAGTCTGAGCAGGTAATTAAGAATGTGCAAAAATTTGACAAGGACTGGGATACCATCACAAAAAAAGCAAGGAGATTCAACTTCCAGGTGATCCAATAAGATATAATGGAGATTGATAAGCTTCATACATTAATCAACAAGTTCATGGAGTAGGCCACCATGAAGAGAAATGAAGGAATTCCCATGATTGATGATGAATTCCTCATAGTGTAGCTACAACAAAAGGAAATTAGAAAAATACAAAAGAGCTACAATGCTACCACTAGAGGAAAAAATAGGGAAAATGACAAAGATGTAATTTTTAAATTGTAAAATATTTGGGGGTAGGTAAAACCATAGTTTGTAGTGAATCTTGGTCATGCAATGCAAATCAATCTTGGCCACTCATTTTTATTTTTGAAAACTATAAATAGGGTGTCTCCTCTCATTTTCAAAGAGAGTTGAGTTGTTGTAAAGGCATGCTGCTGAAATTTTAATAGAAGTTCATTTGCTTTTGGTGAATTCTTGAGTTTTAGTTGCATGTTACATGGTTCTTCTCCCATAGTTAGTTGATTTGAGTAGATTTATTTTGTTGTTTTGTATGTTCTAGCTTACTTTAGTAGATTAGTTGATGTTCTTCGCTTATTTTGAAGAATTGTGTTGTGTGTTGGCAACTTTCCTTGTCCATACTTTTTGTTGTTTATTGATGATAAATAGCTACATAAAGTTAGTTTGGGCATAATCTAATAGCTTCTCTAAAATTCTATCTTTTATTCATGCTTATGGTGAATGAATGGTTCAATATATGTAGTCCTTAGAAGCTTAAACAAATTTCATGAGACTGTGAGGTAATTTGGTTAAGTGAATTTTTTTTTTAGGAAAGTTGTCCGCAATAGGGTCCTCCATGATCATTGTTCACTGTTAGTTTCAGATCTAGGAACCTCTTCTCCTCCCTGACCTTTTTCCTTTTTTTTAGAAATGACCTATGCTAAGGTTTATTGCACATTGTAAAGCCAAATTCCAAGCTGAAATGGGAGTCTAAGACTATTGTTTGAACCTGCAACAATTTGTACACCAACTTCCCATCTCAAGAACTCCATTTTAAGATTCACCTTCCCTCCAGCTTAACTCTGTAATTTTTCCCTATGATTGCCAACAAAATCACATTGAACCAACTGAGAAATTCCATGCATGTCATGACCTAACACCTGAGAGACCTTGGAGTGATTTTCAACAACTTGTTGGATATTTCCTTTCAAGAGAGGTAGTGCACCTATGCATTACCTGTGTTGAGAAAGTGCTAAAACACCCATCAACAAAATGTAGTACAAAACCTTAGGAAACAAGTTGACTACTTAACTAACGTAGTTAATGTAATAAAAAAGTAGAAGATGAAAAAATAAAAAAATAATGATAAAGATACTTTAAAGTTCTAACTAGAATTTAACGAGAGTGAAAGGTGATGAGAATAAAACTTATGAATGGTATAGCCTCCTGTAAGCTCCACATGAATGTTAATCTACACACAACAAAGCGGGGAAAAATGTTGGGGCTATTTCGGGGCTCACCATAGTCAAACACCCATTTTGGTGTTCCCACCTCCATAGACAGCCAGATAGATAGAGAAATAGAAATGTGATAAAAAAAGTATAGAAAGATAAAATGTTGAACAATACAGAGAGCACTATGATACTCAAATCCATGAAGAATGCAATAGTAAATGAATAATACCATCCTTGACCAAAGGCACTAAAGGCCAATGATAGAGGAATGCAATCTTACAACCATGGCAAAGTCGACGTGGTTGCAATGACATCGAAGGAAGACTCGTAAGACACCAAGTTGTAGCTTTTGTGGCAGATGTGAAGAACACTATGATGTTGGAATGGTATAGTTGATAGTACAACAAGTAGCCAAGAAGTTTCAAGAATATGCTCAAGAGTTATGTAGAATCATGAGGATTGTCAAGAATGTGTAGAAGTAATGAGAAGGAAAAAAATTCCTTTTTTAGGCGAATTTTGGAGGGAAAGAGTCATTCAAAGGTCAGTTGGGAGTTGTACATATGCTATGCTTTAATCCAAGTGGTGAACATAATGTCTTTGTAGATTCCAATGGTGGGAACCCTATCAGGATGCTAGCACGCTACGCAAATGTCCATGCGTTGTGCATGTGTCCCCAATAGAAATTCCCCCATTGAAACTAAAAATAGGTGCCAAGTAGGTGGAAAGTGAGTGGATGAAGCATAAATGCATTGTCATATTTAATTTTTCTAAGGTAGGGGATGCAAATGATGAATTTTTGAGGGGTGCAAATTCACTCCATTACATTTTTCCCCCACTTAAGTGAGCATATGTGCTACCAGATGTGAGGTAAGGTAGATCAAAAGAGTTTAGAAATTTATAATTGAATCATTGAGGAAGTAGACCACAATATAAGCCACTTGAAAGTATAGGAAGAAAAATTGGCTCCACTAGTCCTCAAACCCAAGGAGGGTTGAACAAAGTGCACTGCAGATCCACATAACCACAGATGATAAACAAAAGGCTTTGTAGGTCCTCAAAGCTACAGAGTTGAACAAATAGATCTCGCTGGATGTAAGTGCTTCACAAGTCCTTGGACTTGCAAAGGAGGTGCCCCTAGGTAATTAGTCTTGAAGGAAGCCAGATGTGAGAGACTCCACAGAGTTAGATTGAAAAGTAGCTTCAGAGGTGCACTTGCAAAGAAATATGTTAATTTATAGACAAAGCATGTTAGATAACAAAAAATCATGTAGGAAAGAAAATAGATAGTCACGCAGACAGTCAACAATTGAAGGAAGAGCTTTCAAAGGGATCCCTTGGGAACCCTTCAAAAGAAAATGGGGTACACTCAAGGGATGCTCTGTTTGAAAGTGATAACATCTTGCAAAGAGATATATTTTTTGTGAATGATTCTAGCATCAAGGATTCCTTTTGAAAAGTTCATTTCATCAAGGAATTTGAAAGAAAGAATGCTCCCTCACAAGGGAAAGTACAAATTCTATGTTACAAATGTGAGATGAAAGAAAAGTTCATCTAAAAATCCATGTTGAAGAAGGTGATTTTTGAAAAATATATATTTTCAAAGAATTCATTGGCCACTAAATGCACCTTTTTAAAATTGAAGTAGTATGATAGCCCCCCCTTAGGATGGTGTGCATTGAATGCAAAGGAACGTGGCATCGTAAGGAGAGAAAATAAAGAATAAAGGTGATGTTGTGGCCCTTAGAACATAATGATATGTAACTATGGTATTGTTGTCACACAACTGAGGGAGAACACATAAGCACCAAAAAATCACAAAGCAAGCAAAGAAGAGAGAAAGAAAAAATGAAAGGATAAACAATTAACACAACATAGGGGGATCTAATATTTTGGGGTCATAGCTACTCATAAATATAGAAAGATAGATATAATAGTATAAATATGAACTTTCATCAATCTTGTACTATATTAGAAAATGTGAAGGGCATGTGAAAAATAAATAAAAATAAAAAATTGGGTCAGCATGGAAGGGAGGCCTAAATTCCCCTAATACTTTGCATTGTCCCCAATTGTCGAAAATCAATACATGACAAAGAGAAGAATTTTTATGACAGAAAATCACTCCTGTATCCAACAACCTATGAGGGTGACAAGGATCATCTAGGAACATATAAAAAAAGCACGGGGGAACATAATACACACACACACACAATCTAATCTAAAAATAAAGAGGTGCCCCCTAGTCCTCATCAACCAAGAGGTCATCATTTTACCAATCTAGATCATTTTAAGGGGGGGTGGACAAGCCTACAAGGGTGAAATATCAAGGGGGCACCCTCTAACCCTCCTACAACAAGAGCCAAGGAAGAAGGCCCCTTGAGCTCTTCTCCACTTAGTTCCTGTGAGGTGAATGCCAACGATATTGTAAAGATTTCTGATAGGGTCGGGACATCATTTATAGAGATGAACATGCAATTTACTAGAGTGCCATACGTCAACCTAGGTGTGATGGAGGCAATTCTCGAGACCCACTTCTAGACTCACCAAAAAATTCAATAGTAGTGACAAAATCTAGGAACACCAAGGCTTCCTCCATCACTAGGACAACACAAGCCAATGTAGAAGCACCCTCTAAAGAAGGAAAACCCTTCTACCCAAAATTGCTAACAGGGTCATCCTCCATCTTTCACTTCATCAAAGGATGTGAAATCCCAATAAATGAAGTAGAGGGTATGGAGGAAGAGGAGAAAACTGCAGTGGACACCACCAAGGTATTTCACATGTCCATGGGTTTTGAAAAGGGTGGGATGTCTAGAGGGGACATCAAAAGGAGAGGCTCAACTGAAGGAGTAATGAATATTTGTACCCTCTTTGGGTGATGATCATTCATGCTTGCAGGGGGGCTATAATCAAGAGAAAGGTTGGGGGAATTGAAGCATAAGGAGTGGAAAGGGAGGACACAACAGGAGATGCCAAAGTGGGAGCTACTTGTTCTCCTTACATCTTCTATAAGTTGGCCTACTCAGTGGCCAAACCCCTCCTTTGATGCTTCCACTCACACGTAAGGAGGTTTTTATGGCTCTAGGATCTATAGCTTGAGAAGGGAAAAAATACTCCTGTTCAACTATTGGAGTATCCATCACAATCATTTTTAGTAGAGGGAGGGACTCCTAGATAGGAATAGGAGGAAGAGATGGAGAAGATGATGTGAGGATAGTGGGAGGAGAAGGCTCAAGCAACTCAACAAAGGGACTTTTCCCATTCACTACCTTATATGTAGGAGCAATAGGAGGCTATGGATACTGAAACATAGAAGATGCTCCACGGGAACCCTTCCTCTTACCATACAAAATAGGTTGAGGCACTATGTGTAAGAAAAGAAGTTCAAATGTTGGATGCTTGGGATTTCTCCAAGTGGGCACCATCGAACTCCCTAGAAAATGCATAGGAGTGAAAATAAATGGCACTATAGTACGTTGGGAGGAAGAAATAGGTGGGACAATGAAAGAAGAGGAAGGTCCTTGAGTACAGGAAAGCTTTCCCTTCCCCTTCTAGGAGGAAGGGATGACTTGCTACTGTGTTATAGTGTGGGTCATTTTTGGCTTCCCCTTGCCCCCCGTTTTTTACTTAATATAGTTTTGATAAAGTAGGTCCATTGTAGGAGGGAGCAGATGAACCGAGGTGGGCCAAAAATGATCCAAGGAATAACCTTGATGAGATACCAATGGTTGATACCCAGTGTCATGCAAAACATGCACGACACCTTCATTTGTGAATAATAGAGGAAATTCCATTCATGGAAGCTAGCCAAGGGATTCCTAACTTCACCATGAATATATCGGATTCCACAATGACATTGAAAGCAGTATCCACAACCCTAGATCCTACTAGGATGAGAAGAGTTATAGAGCCATACAAAACAAGAGAGAGGTTGTCGTGCGAACATATAGTAGTTTTCATCTTCTCATATTCCTCCCTCTATAAAAAATTTAGAAAAAGGGTAACTTCCATGATAACATTTAAATAACTTATAGGGTCAAATAGGACTCTTATCATAATTTTTCCATTGAGACAAGTGCGAATATATACAGGAGAGGATTTTTTATTCAAGGGTAACTCCTATGGGGTGAAAGTCAAATCTAGAAAACTAGTTATAGTTTGGGGGGAGGACTAGGAGTAAGAGAGACCATATTTATGTATGTCGATGGCTTAGAAGAAGCATTATAAATTATTAGTAATTAATTTCACAAAGAGAAATGGAAATGGGTCTGTATAAATTTGCTACTCACTATTTTCCTTTCCTATTAACTTATTCACATTTTTTCCTACCATTGAGATGGATGGTACTGTCATCAATGCAGTCTTGCATCTCATGATGTAGGCATATGCAACATTCATTATCATGCCCATGGACATGATGGTACTAGAAAAATGCATTTCCATTATACTAGTTGTTGATGACAATTTTACTCGCAACAAAAAGGGTGAATAAATTCTTCACAGACAAGACCGCAAAGAGCCTATCCTTCTTGAAAGATATGGAACAAATACAACCTAAAAGGGGATTTTGCATTAACTGGGAAAATATTGGCTTTTGTTCAATCCCAAGTCTTCGATAACCAGTTCATGGTTGTACTAGGGTCGCTCTCGAGTACTGATGTGATATTGTTGTTAATCTCAAAGGGATTATTGTTTTGAATTAAATATTTTAGGTGTTAGGTTCTCAATAGAAACATCAAGTTCAAGTATCATGAAGCCAAAATATTTTCTCTAACATTTCATGAACATTACAAATTCTTTGCTATCACTTAAGTAGATTTAGCATTAAGCATTCAACAATTTTATGGAAAATAAATTATTTTCAATAAAATTTCATCCACTCATTCAAATTTTGGAACATTTTCAAGAATTTAAACATCTACTCTAAAATAAACCATAAAAAATACTAAAAATTAAAAGTTTCTCCTGGTTATTCTCCATGGATGCCCCAAAGAATCAATTAAAATAGAGCAAACCACTTTATACTTCACTAGATTTCTTCACAGCTACATATAAAATTGTGTAAGCTTTTAAAGAGATGGGTTTCATTTCTAGACATTGAGTACGTTTTGTATGCACCCTTAAACAGCGTAGCATATAGTCTTGTTTGAATGAACTAACAAAACCAGCTACAAAAGATACTAAGATATGTAGCTATCTAATAAGCTATGATATTAATCAATGTCTACATGCATACAAATTTTTACATGAGAATGGTTTAGAAAATAGGAAAAAAGAACAAAACTTGAAATTTTATGCTCCTCCAACATCTACAAATTCTGAACTTAAAAATGAAAATAAGGATCCTCTAGCCTTTTATAGAACACAAGGCTTAGATAGGATAAAAAAAATACATGAGAGGAAATCCAAGGGACCAATCTCATCAAGGCACGTGAAATGTAGTGACCAATAGGAGAATTGTAATCAAAGTCAATGGAAGTCAACTCTAATTATACATTGAATCTCTTCAAGTGTTAATCTTGAGTCTTCAATGGGATGATACTTCAAATCAGGATATTGTGTAGGGACTTCCCATACATTCAGAATGAACAAGTGGAATTTTTTCCCCCACACATCACTTGGCTCTGATTCTATCACTCTCGGGAATGGGCTCTCCTGAAAATAGATATTTTTTCCACTACAGATACAATACTAGGATCTCCAGTATTCTGGTGGAATCAAAGTCCTCTCCATTATAATCTCCTAGAATAATCAAACTGGAATAAACATGATTCCATCCATGATTCAAGTTTTTCTGACCGTCCATACCCGAACTTTGCATCACAATTGATATCTCTTGCAATCACAAATTCCACACATTAAATCCCGTTTAAAAGAAATAAAACATTTATATCATCTCATGTAAATAAAACCATTATTCAAATATTAATATAAAAATATCATAATTAGCATGCTTTTAAGCATATCATAAATCCTCACATATATATATATATATATATACATGTATCTATATATATATACATGTATATATATATATTGGATTATTGGGATCATTAGATAAACTTAAAATTTTAGCATTTTCACTTCACATTACAACCCGATACTTAGTACCCAATATTCAACTTTACCCACTTACTTTCCTGAACCTCGGTTATACCCTAACTCCATTATACTAGAATCCTTCATACCGAACTAGAGCCTTCCATTTGAACTTGCATTACCTTTCACCTTTTACATGTTTTGTGTACTTGGCATCTGATGCCCGAAACACTTACATTACGAAGTACTTTTATTATCAAAGATTTTTTCTTTTCTCTTCCGTTGATCTTTCAATTTGCTAGCTCATGCCATAAGAGTTATATTTTTTCCACTTGTATCCCCAATTCTTTTTAGTCTTGAGGCATGTTGTGAGACCACACAACAACTTGCAACCAATAAAACCAAATTTAAACCAAACTTGAAATTAAATGACTTGTCGTAAATTAAAATTTTATACATATTTTAAAACAATAACTTCTACCTTTACCTAGATTCTAGCATAAAGAAGTAAAATTATACAAGAAGCATCTGTGTGTGCTCTAATTAATTCCAGTTTTTGGAACTTAGTAAAAAGAATCAGTTCATTAACATTGAACTACATAATATAGTAATCCTCCAAAGCAAACTAAGGATAGAGCCTTGCTACTAGTCAAGAATTCATAGCCCCGAAAAGGTTATCTTTGCAATTCCCCCAAACATAGCTCTACTACCGGTCAGGTGTCCATAGCCCAGGTAGAGTTATTTGGATAACCTAAAGAGTTGATATCTTTTTTTATTTATTTTTATTTAAATAGATATAGCAAGGATACCTCATTTTTCACTTTTGATATTTAGATGATAGCTCTTTTATCGACTTGCAAGAAATGAAGCACCACTATTAGGTCGGGAATTACAATGGTAGCGAAGGTTACTTTCTAATTTTTCATTCAATGTAAATCCCTTCATCAATTCACTACCCAAAAACTCATTTAACGATTCCCTATAAGTGTGTGTTTCTAGCTAAATTTCACTAATGTATGCCAAATCCTAGCTAACCTCACACACACACACACACACACACACAAACACACACAACATATATATATATATATGTATAATATATATATACACATATATATATATATGTATATGTATATATATATATACATATACATATATATATATATGTGTATATATATATTATACATATATATATTGGATTACTGGGATTATTAGATAAACTTAAAATTTTAGCATTTTCACTTCACATTACAACCCGGTACTCAGTACCCGATATTCAGCTTTACCCACTTACTTTCCTGGACCTCGGTTATACCAGAACTCCATTATACCAGACTCCTTCATACTGAACTGGATCCTTCCATTTGAACTTGCATTACCTTTCATCTTTTACATGTTTTCGGTACTTGGCATCTTATGCCTGAAACACTTACATTACAAAGTACTTTTATTATCAAAGATTTTTTCTTTTCTCTTCTATTGATCTTTCAATTTACTAGCTCATGCCATAAGAGTTATATTTTTTCCACTTGGGTCCCCAAGCCTTTTCAGTCTTGAGGCATGTTGTGAGACCACACAACAACTTGCAGCCAATAAAACCAGATTCAAACCAAACTTGAAATTAAATGACCCATCGTAAATTAAAATTTTATACATATTTTAAAACAATAACTTCTACCTTTACCTAGATTCAAGCATAAAGAAGTAAAATTATACAAGAAACATATGTGGGTGCTCTAATTAATTCCAGTTTTTGGAACTTAGTAAAAAGAATCAGTTCATTAACATTGAACTACATAATATAGTAATTCTCCAAAGCCAACTATGGATAGAGCCTTGCTGCCAGTCAAGAATTCATAGCCCTGACAAGGTTATCTCTGTAATTCCCTCAAACATAGCTCTACTGCCGGTCAGGTGTCCATAGCCCAGGTAGAGTTATTTGGATAACCTAAAGAGTTGATATCTTTTTTTATTTTTATTTATTTAAATAGATATAGCAAGGATAGGGGTATGTGCAAGATCATCATGGAAAAAGCAAGCCCTTAAGTGGCAAAAAAATCAGAGTTAGGCAACTTGATGTAAAACTTTGAATAAGTTACCTATATTATTTCAAAAATATGTAATAATAGAATCTATAGCAAATTGAATGTAGTTTCTAAACTACTAGTTTTATTTTAAAAAAATAAAAGTCTATTTGGTGAAAATTTGAAATTTCAATGCAGTAGTACTTAAATTTCATGGAAAAAATAAGTAGTGTATGTATGACCACCCTAACCACAATAAAATGATAACATTTTTTTATAAGATTTTAGATATAAGTAGAGGACTCATGTCCCGATGTGATGCATATTTTTTTATAATTTTTTTCCAAGTAAATAATTAATTATGATTTTTTTTATTATAACTTTTTAAAAATATAAAAAATCATATGTCTAACCACCTTAACTTGGTCAAAACTTCATGAAATTCAATTTTTCATTTTGTAATCCTATAGTATGTGAAGCATAGAATGTGATGCACATTTCAGATTCAAAAAATATGATATCATTTGAAATCTATAGATGTTTTTCAATCAACCTATCAATCAGGACTTTAGTCGTAATTCAAATAAAAAATGAATAATAAGTATTTATTAAATTCAAAATAAAACATAGTTTATATTGGTGGAAAGCTGAGAATCTCCTTTAAAAACCCTTTTCATTTCATCAATTTTGGGTTAAAAAAAAGTCATTAACCACATACCCTACAAATACCCATCATATTGCCACTTTTTGGCCCATCATGATCCTACACATACCCATAGCTCATTTTTCACTTTGATATTTTGATGATAGCTCTTTTATCGACTTGCAAGAAATGAAGCACCACTATTAGGTTGGGAATTACAATGGTAGCGAAGGTTAATTTCTGATTTTTTATTCAATGTAAATCCCTTCATCAATTCACTACTTCCCAAAAACTTAGTTAACGATTCCCTATAAGTGTGTGTTTCCAACTAAATTTCACTAATTTATGCCAAATCCTAGCTAATTGCAGCTCACTATATGTCAAAAACTATGCATAAATTAAAATTTAGCAATAGACAACTTAATCACCAAATTTAAATCTAAATTTAGAAACATCAGTTACCACCCTTCCGATTAAATTTGATGGCAAATACTAAAGTTTCTGCTTGCAATTTCTACTTGACAATACTGCACTTCATTAATGGATCAGAAATGTCATGATTACCTTGAAGCATGATCACATTATTTTGCATTAAATCTGCATGCCTTATTCTGCACGTATTATCTCTTCAACTTACATGGGTGATGACGTGTACTTCCTTTCTGGATTCATTTTCCTTTGTATTTTGCACACATAAGCACCTCCATAATTAATATAACTCTTTAAAAGAATTGAAATGACCACTATTAATTTCAAAATCTTCAACTTGCTTGATTCACAATCTTTGTACTGTTCAAATTTGAAGCGATTTTCCACCAAATATGTGCAAAGAATTAATTTGATTTAACCTTTAACTCTGAAGATAATTATCTGGCTACCACCTCACTTGCATTTTTCCTAAAAAAAATTGCTCAAGGCAACTATGTACTACAACTTTCTTACGACTCTCTATAAATTTTGTTTTTCTTCTCAAATTCTTCACACTTTCCTTTCTTTCTTTCTATTTTATTTCTGTAATTCTATTCTGTGCATTTGCATTTTTTCTTCTTATCCATGGATACTCCAATTTGTTTAGGTTTTTCTCACTGAGAGAATGTTTTCTTAGGGAGAACATCACAAAGGCTTGAAAAGGTTTTCTTGATTAGGACTTCTAGTTTCACTGTCCCAAATTTATGCTTAGTCCTTGGGGAAAAGTATGTTGCATCCAGCCACTACTTTTGCTTCTATTCTGATATAGCTTCTCACTTTGTAGCATCCCTTCTGGACATTAAGCTACCTGTTGAAGACATTCGCATTACTGCCAACTTGATAGTGAAGCCTAAATTCCTAGAGAATCTGGATACCATTTTATCTATTGCACATCTGACCATTGAGATTCCCTCCATGGATGATATTCTTTAGCTCCTAGAACATGGGGAAGTGGTCCCACATTGCCCTTTCCTTACTGATCTCCATATCCAAGATTTTGAAGTTCACTGAAAAATTGCCTATATAGGGTATTTATCCCTAATGGAAGAGGCGTCCCACATCAACTGAATGGCTACTACCATCTACAACTTTGCTCACTCTTTTTGTCCTTTTTGATTTTTTGAACAAGGATTTTTGATATCTCATGTATATATGTGATATACGCATGTATATATATATATATATATATATATATATATATATATATATATATATATATATATATATATATCTTTTGATACATTTTAAAGCATATTTTAGTGTGTATGGCTTTATTATTTCACTTTTCATAGTTATATTTTACAAATTTTTGAATTAACTCTCATGTGTAAGATAGGTTTAAGTAGAATTCGCTATTGCAGAGGCCAAACAAAAGAAAAAAACAAATGAAGAAAGAAAACAAAATGAACACAAAACCCTACAAAAGGAGAAATAACCCTAACTACCCTAACTCTGACATGACAAAATATTAACCCTAATAAAGCAATTTACTTCGATTTCTATGACTATTTCTTCTATAGTTTTGGTACGAATTACATCAGTTTTATCTTTAAATTCACTCATCAAAACTTTCAATGTTCTATTGTAACAATGAATTATCTTAAATTTTCTGGATTTAAACATCATAAATTCAAAGGCATACTTACCAATGATTTGGTTCATATGCATGAAAATGAATTCATTAGAGATCGATTGCACACATTTCATTTGATGTGACCATACTCTACCTTCTTCAAGCCCTAGTCCATTTCCATGAACGATTGTGTCTATTTCCCTGCTTCCTCCTCTAGAAATCTTCATGCTTCGACCCTTTCTTCACTTTTGATTTTGTTAGAACAAGATATATCATGATTTATATTTCTATCAGAGAGAGAAAAAACAAAAATTTGATATTATGTATCTTGTATAAAATCAGGAAAATTGCTTTTTATAGCTTGTGAATTTTCAACTTGAAGAAAAATACACGTGTTTCTCGCTCAATTTTCCTACTTCTCGTTATTTTTTTTTTCCATATATACAGGGAATGATGATTCATCAATGTTGTTTCCTTGTCTGTGATGAAATATCTATGAATCTTAACATTCTCACCTATTTTCCTACAAAATGTTAGAATTTTCTTTATAATAATGGTATTTTTCCAACTATTTTTTTGTATCTGTTAATTTTTTAATATTTCCAATTCCACTAGGGTGAAATAGTTTTCTCATTAACAATTCCTTTCTTTTAGTGGTTAAAACTTCCTCTATTAACAAAATTACTTTACTTATAGCCAGACTTACCCTAGCTAAAAACAATTCACACTCAAGTTCACCATGATCAATGATGAGTCCAGTTTATGGCTCAATTTTGATAGAGTTTATTATCCATTTTTTGTAGTTGTCATAGACTTTGATACTTGGATATTGACCTTTTTATGATATTTCCTCAAAACCATAGAAATTGGGCATAAGCTTATTTTATAACCTTTAAATGACATTGATATGCTATATGAACTATCTATGTTAATTTTACATGTGGATTAATGAATAGTACTTTAAGATAGTTACAGATATGTAATTTTTGTGCATACTAATATTGTTATGTAGATATAATTAGAAGCCTATAAAATTAAGGAAGATTCTTCCAGCTGGTCATTCACCATAAAGGTCAACAAGGTGATCATTCAAAATTCAATGGATGGAAGACTCTCAAGAAGAGGGAAATTCCTAGTTCAAATCAAAGGATTGGAACCGCCTTGTAAATGGTCTTAATTGTTTGTTGAGTGAATATAGGAGTTACTCCTGTGCTAGATCTATGTTAAGGAAAACATGCTTGACCAAATTCCACGCATGCATAACCTCCTCTCCACTTTTTATGCTTTTCCTAAAGTGGCGTCCTCCTAATCTATTGGAATTGACCACCTTGCTAGGTAGTTAGTGAGTAGATTTTATTCCTATAAATAAGACTTGGATGCTCCTTCTGAGAAGGTTGATTAATCTGATGATGTACTCACATTATTAGTTTTTTAGTAATGCAGTTATGTTGCTTATGTTTTACTCATGTTTTCCAATGAATAAAATGAAGTTGTAGGTTCACACATCTGAGTTTACATTTGTTTTAAAGGATACTCATCCAAGGGGGCCCACTCGGTGAGCATTCCATCCTTTAGTTTAGTTATTGCTTTCTCTTAAGTAATTAGTTAATAATCTGGCACTATCTGTTCCTACAACCACTAGAATTCCATTCTATGACTATTCCTGAAGCCAAAATAGATAGAGTAGTTTCCTGTTTGTTTTCTCATATTTTCATTTTTGTCATATAATTTAGCTTAGTGTAGTTGTTGGTTGATGTTCAAAATTTATATTACTTCTTTCCAAGTGATTTACTTTCAACATTATTTCTTTCTTAGCTGTAGGATGAATATGGCTACTACATATTCCTAGTGAACATACTATGTTGACCCATTTCAAGTCTACATCACTAGGTTGACAAGTTAAATGCACCTTCATTGTGATTAAGACAACTATTTAGATTAGATGTCTAATCTCTGAATCGTAGCTTTATGGGCTTAGTTGTTAAATTATTGTAGGAGGCCAAAAATTTTGTCATCATTGTCGAGGATGGTGTCAAACTAGAGAGTTCTTTGGAGTCATTGATAGTTTCTTTCTTGTTGTAGTATTTTTGAAAGTTTGTTCTTAGTATACCCCTCATTTAGGAAGTAATGACCCCCCTATTCTTTCACCAATTATTTGTGTGAGTTGGTTGATGTTGAGTTGATACCCCATGCATAGAGGAAGGAGAAGAGATGCTTATGAGAGATTCCTTCCTAATGATCTTGATCCATTTCAACTAGTTGAGCTTCCAAATCTTCTAGGAGATGATGAAGAAGAAGAAGCATACCCCTTTACTGATGCATTTCCCCATATGACTGGTTTAGACGCTTCCTCTAAAGATCAAAATCAGATTGAGAATCCCTTCACTTTGGAACTCCATCAAGCAGGCATGGGTAATGAGAATAATGAGAATAGAAATAGAAACAAACCTAACCAGCCAGATTTTTCATTCCCAATTGCTCGTCAAAATGAAGTTGACAACCTCAAAAATATCCCTACTTCAGTCCTTCCTAAGTTCTATGGACTTGTCATAGAAGACCAGTAAGACCTTCCTATTTGAGTTTAACATCCTCTACAGGAGTTATGACTATACCACTGATGCTCATAGGCTTAAGTTGTTCCCTACCACCTTGAAAGAAGCTGCACTAAGATAGTTTATGAGCCTAGGTAGAAATATGATGGAGACATGGGATGACATGAAGAAAAAATTCCTTGAGAAGTACAAGGAATATTGCAAGGGAAGTGACATGAGAGGAGATGAAATCTTTAGGATGCAACAGAAGGGAGATAAGAGTTTGGAGTATTACATTTTAAGATATCTAATTTTCCTATAGAAATCTCCACACCATACACTCAATGATGACTCACAAAATCTTCTCTTCTCGAGATGGATTAATGAGAGTTTCATTGAGGCCTTAGACCTGATGGGAGGAGGAGATATCACCCAAGTTGCTTAGGAGGATATCAAGAAGATATGTCGGAACTATTCTAGGGAAGCTTCAAAGAAAGGGAGAGCTTACTAATCCTTTATGGGTAAGTCATCTACTAGTGGAGTCTCAAGGATGGAGATTACTCACTTTTTGTCAGATTTCAAGCCAGACATCATAAACAATCTAGCTACCCAATTAGATACACTCCAAGCTAGAAATAAACAAGAGGAGGCAAAGGCAATGTTGGTAGAATATTGCCCTCATTGTAGACAGAAGAAGGACTGCAAACACAAGATGGTAGCTAATATTGATAGTAAGTAGATCCCACCTGAGTTCAATCCAATCTACGTTTAAGATGATCAAGTATAATACGCTGCACAAAGGAGGCCATGGGCTCCAATACAAGGTATGCCACTAGATCCACTATCTTTTGTTGGGCCATATTTCAATTTTTATTCATTTGGTAACCAATGCAAACCCCTATATCCATCCAATTATGGAGGATATCCACCATAGCCTTGGAGTAACCCTCCAAATACCTAGCCTAATCACCAAAAATCTCCACCCTAGTGGTAGCAACCTTAGGGGAATTGGAAACAGTTTCAAGGAAATTGGTCGCCACCTCTAGGAAACTGACAGCAAACATCTCAATGGAGGGGAGGACAGCAATGGCCAAACCAGACCACTAATTATATGTAGCCACCTTCTCAGCCCCAACAACCTGCTATAATGCCTCCTCATACTAGTTCAAGTTCAAATACACCTAAACCTACTCAGCTACTAGCTCATCCCACACCTAACCCAAATAACAAACCACAACAGTAGCCAATATACTCTATTAATCCAAACCAATTTCCTACATATGTTGTGTGTAAGTGACATCCACTTGTGTTTAGGAACTACTTTTCTAGCCCCTTCCACACCAATTATTATTAAGCTTCTTGTGGAAGAGGAGGATCCTTTGAATGTCCCCATTCAGCCAAGTGCACCTAAAAATCCTAAACCAGTCCCAGTACAATAGACTCGGCAAGAACCACCATTTCTTTAGAGATTAGAAGTTGCTAAGAAAAAAGAAGAAAAGAAGGAAACAACCTTTGACATTTTAGATCAGTTAAAGAATATATGTGTTAAGATACCTCTACTGCAGGCCATAAAATATGTTTCCATATATGGCAAAGCAATTAAGGAAGCATGCCTCAAGAAGCCAAGCAAGAAAAAGAAAGACCCCACTATAGTTCATGTGGTGGGACAGTTGGCTGACATCATGCTTGGGAAAGTGACTATCCCCAAGTACAATGACCTAGGTATCCCTGTGGTATGAGTTGTTATAAAAAAGATCTAAATAAAGAATTCTCTAATTGATTTGGGAGCAATAATAAATGTAATGACTAAGGATATCCTACAAAAATTAAACATTGTGAGCATGAGACTGACTCCTACTATCTTGCAGCTTGTTGATAGTTCAATTATGAAACCTGATGGTATAGTAGAGGATATTGTGGTAACTTTAAACTCTTGGGAGTACCCAATAGATTTCATGATTCTTTCTGCTAAAGCTACACTAGGCGAGTATCCCATTATTCTTGGAAGGCCATGGTTAACAACATCAGATGCCTATACTAGATGGTCGTTAGGAGACATGACCATTTTTTATGGGAGGAGCACCAAAAAAAATTTTCTTTACCCTCCTGCTCAACCATCCAATGATGTGCATAGCCCCATATGGCCACATGTCGGTGAAGAGGTTGAGGAAGTTAATTCTATGGCACATATTATGATGTTAAGCATAAGTTCTTTCATGCAACTTTAGGAAGAAGATGAAGTACTATCTAACATAATTTAGAACCATTTTGAAGTAGAGGAAGCATAATCCATCTAGTTCGGTTGGTCCAGTGAAGACCCTTTTTCCTGCTCTTCCTACAGCCAAACCTCCTATATCAATAGGTATGACTAATACATTTTTTTCACATCAACTCAAGGTACCAAGAATTAGTGAAACAACTATGATAGGGTTAACCACACAAGTGCAAGTGTCATAAGGAAAATATATAAATATCAACAACAAAGTAAGTGCAGAACAACAATAGGCTTTGAAAAATCTGTTGAGGACCCACCAGCATGCATTCGCATGGGACTACCATGATATGAATGGATTGGACCCTAAGCTCTACACTCATAGGATATACATTAGAGATGATTTTACACCAATGAGGCAGCCACAAAGAAGAATTAACCCTACATTAAGAGAAATTGTAAAAGGGGAACTGTAGAAATTGCTAGATACAGGAATTATCTACCCCATTTTAGATAGTCAGTGGGTGTCCCCATTGGTGATTGTTCCAAAAAAGGGAGGGAAGTGGTGATTTTGTGTTGATTACAGGGAACTCAATGTTGCCACCAAAAAGGACCATTTTCTCCTTCCTTTCATAGACCAAGTTCTAGATTCACTTGCAGGAAAGCAATACTTTTCTTTTCTAGATGGATTCAATGGCTGTAACCAGATCTAAATTGCACCTAAGGACTAGGAGAAGACCACCTTTACCTATCCATGGGGGACCTATGCCTACTCAATACTTCCATTTGGCTTGTGCAATGCACCTTCAACTTTTTAGAGGGTAGTCATTAGCATATTTTCAGACATCTCTCATGATTGCATAAAAATTTATACGGATGACTTTACTACCTATGGTGCTGATTTTAATGAAGCATTAGAAAATATTAGGAGAGTCCTACAGAGATGTGAAGACCACAATCTATCTTTAAACAGTGAGAAGTGCTTCATGATGATGTAGGAAGGTGTAGTCCTTGGCCACTACATCTCTCACCAAGGAATTCAAGTAGACCCTGCGAAGATTGAGGTGATCACCAACCTTCCTATACCTACAAAACAAAAATATGTTAGGATTTTCTTGGGACATGTAGGTTACTATAGTCATTTCATCAAAGACTTCAGCAAAATGGCATCACCATTGTAAAGTCTCCTAACCAAAGATGTTGAATTCCAATAGACAAAAGACTGTGACAAGGCATTCTCTGACTTGAAATCAACTTTAATTGATGCTCCTATACTCAAAGGTCCTAATTGGGAGCTTCATTTTCACATTCATACAGATGCATCAAACTATACTATGGGAGCATTCTTAGGATAAAAGGAGGGAGCAATTGAAAATTCTATTTATTTTTTCGAAAAAAATTTGTAGGGAGCCGAATTCAACTATATAGTGACAGAAAAAGAAATGTTTCCAGTAATATATGCCCTTAACAAATTCAGGCACTACATAAGAGGCTATCAAATATTTGTGCACACCGATCATTCAACCATTAGACACCTCTTGAATAAACCCCTGATATCAGGTAGGTTAGCAAGATGGTTGTTGTTGATGCAGGAGTTTGACATAACCATTGTGGATAAACCAGGGAAGGCCAATGTTGTTGCAGACTTTCTTTCAAGGATGACTACATTAGAGGATAATCAAATCATTGATGACTCTTTCCCTGATGAACACTTATTTTCCATCAGTGTGCATACACCCTGGTATGCTAATATAGCTAATTATTTGGTCATATGGAAAGTTCCTCCTCACTTCTCTCAAAAGGAAAGAAGGATGCTCATTGAGAAAACATTTCCTTTCTCATGGATTGTAGGATTTTTTTCTACACTGTACCAGACCATGTCATGAGGAGATGTGTGAGGGAAGATGAGACATATGATATATTGCATGTATGTCACAATGAACCCTGTGGTGGGAATTTTGTAGCCAAGAGGACAACAATGAAAATTTTGAACACAGGATATTACTGACCCACACTCCACAAGAATGCAGGGAGATATACAAGGAAATGTGATAGATTCCAAAGGATGGGCCAATTGACCAAATCTGATGAGATGCCACTTTACTCCCAGGTAGTAATCACTCTATTGGATAAGTGGGGATTGGATTTTGTAGGACCTATTGATCCTCCATCAAATGGTAAATCCTATATCTTGGTATGCACTGATTATGAAACCAAGTGGGTAGAAGTTAAGTCCATGAAGCGTGCAAGAGATAATAAGGTTGTAAAATTTCTTTATGAGGAAATTTTCACATAGTATGGGGCTCCAAGAGAGATAGTGACTGATCAAGGGGCTCAATTCACTTCAACCCTTGTTACAACATTGGTCAATGAGTACAACATAAGGCACAAGAAGTATATTCCTTATCACCCTCAGGCCAATGGCCAAGTTGAGGTGACCAACAAATAAATTGAATCCATTCTGACCAAAACAGTGGCTATACATAGGAAGGATTGGAAAAATAGGCTTCCAGAAGTTGTTTGGCCCTATTAGACCACCTGGAAAACAACCACAGGCTTCACCCCATTTGAGTTGTTGTATGGAAAGATAACTATGATGCCCATTGAATTTGAGCATAAGACTCTTAGGATTGCACTAGACTTAGGGATGAATATCTCTAAGGCACAAAGGGACGAAACCATGCAGCTGAATGCTTTGGATGAAATGAGGAAAGTAGTCATGCATCACATAGAGGTAGTGCAAAATCAGAGAATAAAGTGGCATGAAAATTTCATAAAGGACAAGAAATTCTAGCCAAGTGACTGGGCATTACTCTATGACTCAAGATATCAAGATAATGCAATAAAATTACAAACAAGGTGGCTAGGACCATATGAGGTTGTTGAAGACTTCTCCAATGGTGTTGTTCAACTCCCTACCATTAACCCTGTCAGATTTAAGCTTCTTTTCAATGGTCATTGCCTCAGGTTGTATCGTAGGCCAACTTCCAAGGATGAATTCCTACAACAATTCACTCAACATGCAACACCTAAACTTCTTGCAACCGAAGAAATCAGACCTAGTGTCCCTCCTTCTGGCTAACCAAGGTACGCAATTTTTCATAATAAAGACTTCCACTTTTTTGGGAGTCCACTTCTTCATTCATTCACCCATCCTCCCATACATCTCCACCTTTTTCTCTCTTCCATCACACTATTATAACTTCACTTCATTCCACTCCACTTTCATTAATTGCTCAACTAACTTCTTAAAGGTGACCAATACTTTCTCCATAATATTTGCAACAAATAATCCATGAATTTAGGTACATGCGCATCAATTTGTTACATCTTAATTATCTTTTTGTACATTTAATTAATTAATGTACATTAATATAGACATTCTTCATAGCGTGTAATTATTCCCTGCCCTTTTCAATCTGCCATTACTACCTCACATGTGAGGACACATGCTCAAATTTAGGCTAGGGGGGAAGTGTGTTACCATGTCCACGTGCAATTCTATGATGGTCCATGTCAGCAAAGTTTAAATTGAGACAAATTGAATTCTGAGTGAGGTGACAGCTTGCATGTATGAGATGAAATCAACCGCTGTCATTTTTCTTGATTGTATCCTACATTTATTACTCCTTTATTGCCTTTATTGCTCCTTTCATAATCCTAAGTTGCCAAAAAAAGGTAAAATTCAGATGACACTAGTGTTGAGAATTCAACAGTGTTGCAGGAAGGGGAAATTTGGCTTTCAGACGAAGATTGTAGGAAGAGAAACCTTACAGAGTGATTTTTTAATTGTAGACAATTGAATAATGGGAGGTGGGTTAATTCAAAATGAACCCACAATTCATGATGTATTATTGCAGGATGCACCTTGCCAGGCCAAGTTCAAAAATTGTGGGTGGTTAGATTATTTCATGAAGCTAAATGGTTATAATGAAGATGTTGCATTGGAATTTGTGTAGACATTGTTTGAAGGAAAAGCCATAGTAAAAGGGTTGGAGGTAATGGATATTGAAGAAAGGATTGCAGAAGTTATAGGGTTGCCTACTGATGGTGAACATTACCCTACTACTAGAGACGTCAGGGCAGCTAGGGCTGAATTTACATAAACTAGTGACCTTTCGTTGAGTGTGGACAAGAAAGGAGTGAAGAGAACCTCTTTGCCTGTGCCATGAAAGAAAATAGTTGTCTACATTATAAAGTACATCACTTGTGAAGGCCGCCTATCAAACCTACACTTAGTACACTTGAAACTCCTAAATCATATGCAACATGGGATATGAATGAACGTTCCAAACATGCTATACCAACTTCTTTCAATCATGGTGGTTGAGACCCAAAAAGGTAGGGATAATTCCATTTCCCATCATTGTTTAATCAAATTATTAGTTGAGAATTCTTTGTAGGATGTGTCTGATTTGACTTGGGAGGAATGCTTAAATATTGATCAATTTAGACCAGAGCATTTGTGACCTAGGGTTTTTCCTCAACCTCGTAGGGTTAGAAGGAGAGTGAGAAATGTTTAAGCCACTCCTGGAGCCTCAAATTCTAGTGCAAGCCCTAGTGTAAACCCTCATGTAGCCAAGCAAACTATAGAGATTAGTTCTTCTAAGACAGAACAATCAAACAAAGAAAGTTCCTCTTTAGACTCTGATGATGATGTTCCTTTGGGAACTATAATGCAAACTATGACACAAAAGTAAGAGGAAGAAATAAGGAAGGGAAGAGATAAAAATAAAATGATAGGAAAAGAAGTGCCAAGTTCTAAGAAACAGAAGGTTGGCACTGTTCTTCCTGTAGGAGAAGAAAAACATGAGAGCCCTCCTAGAAAAACAAGACCAGCTAGGGTAGCCTTTGGTGTATCTCTGTAGGAAATCCATAAGCCTAGAGAAACATCACAGGAGGACACAGAAGCCCCAATGGGGCAGGTGAATGTTGAAGAAAAGGACATATTTGAGGAGGCGACAAATGTAGTATTGGCAGATCTTGTTTCCATCGCAAAACAAGTTGAAAGTCAAGAGTATGGGGAAAATCAGGAGCTCTAGCAGCAAAAGAAAGAGCGAGAGTTCCTACAACAAGAGAAAGAACAAGAGGCCCTGGTGCCAGAACTGGGAGAACAATCAATACCCCTATAGACGAAATTGACTGAATAAACAGAATCCCTAGAGCTAGAGCCATATGAAGAACAAGCATCAGTTTTAGAAAGTTTTTTGGTAGGAATACATAAGCCCTCTGATTTTTCAATGCACATGGTAGCCATGAACTTATGGAGAGAGATGCAAAGGAGGGAAGAGGAATGAAAAGAGGAGAAACATAGGCTGAAGAAGGAAATTCAAAAGAGAGATGAAGAGATTGAAGATAGGAATGCATAAATTTTCACTTTAAAGGAGAAGGTGGACAATATGGTAGCTTTAGTACCTCAGATATTAGAGTGTAGGAATCCTCAAAGGGTCTATGCTCTATATTTGAAGGAGAGGCATCTTTCTTTTAAATTATCAAGGATTTTTTCAAGTTTGAATCCTTCCATTGAGACTTCTCTTGAATTTTTCCATGCCTATTGGATTGCTCCTCCTGAAATGAAATTTTTTTTGTGTGAATTTTATTTGCATAATTATGTTGTGTCTCAAGACCATGATTGTAATCCCTTGTTATATGTTGGGGATGTCCAATTAAGGGTATTCATTTCCTGGATACAAAATGAAATTAGTTGGGGACAACAGTTTAGGGCTTATAGGCAAATAGAATCCAACACTCCCCTATCCATCAGGGCTAAATCTAGAAATCCAAGAGACATTTTTCAAGGATTCACATAGAATTATTTAATGACCAAGCTATGGCAGTAGGATCCTACCTGAGAGAGAATCAATTTACTAAGAATATGAGAAGATAGAAAAAACCATAGGGGAATCTATAATAGGATATCTATCATAGAGGTAGAACAGTCTAATTGATGAGATGAAACAAGATGAGCCTCACTCCTTGTAGAACTATGTTGCAACACTTAAAAGAGTTGATAGATATATACAAATTGGAAGGACAAAGGGATAATTTTGGCTTCCATTAATTTTTCAGCCACCTATCCTATTGTGGCCTATGCCAAATTTTAGGTACTACTAGTATGATATAGCTACAGAGAGACAAAGATGGAGAAGGTTGGACAAACAACAAGGGTTCTATTGGGACCCTAATTCAGACACTGCAAGAACTGATGTAGGATAGTTGGCATTTGCAAATTTCAGGGCATTGACCAAGCAAAAGAACAACTCTTCCTTTGCTAGATGACTAGCAAAACCTTAGGTTGGGGGAAGTGATGAGTCCACTTTATGGCTCAATTTTGATAGAGTTTATTATCCATTTGTTTTAGTTGTCATAGACTCTGATACTTGGATATTGACCCTTTTTTATGATATTTCCTCAAAACCATAGACATTGGGCATAAGCTTATTCTTGTAACCTTTAAATGACATTGGCATGCTATATGAACTATCTATGTTAATTTTACATGTGGATTAATGAATTTTACTTTAAGATAGTTACATATATGCAATTGTTGTGCATACTAATAATATTATGCAGATATAATTAGAAGCCTATAAAATTGAGGAAAATTCTTTCAGCTGGTCATTCACCATAAAGGTCAACAAGGTGATCTTTCAAAAGTCAATGGAGGGAAGACTCTGAGCAAGAGGGAAATTCCTAATTCAAATCGAAGGATTGTAACTACCTTGTAAATGGTCTTAATTTTTTGTTGAGTGAATATAGGAGTTACTATTGTGCTAGATCTATGTTAAGGAAAACATGCGTGACCAAATTCTATGCATGCATAACCTTCTCTCCACTTTTTAATCTTTCCCTAAAGTGGCATCCTCCTAATCTAATTGAGTTGAGCACCTTCCTAGGTAGTTAGTTAGTAGCTTTTCCTCCTATAAATAAGACTCAGATGCTCCTTCTCATAAGGATGATTAATCTAATGATGTACTTGCATTATTAATTTTGCAGTAATACAGTTATGCTACTCATTTGTACTCATGCTTTCCAATGAATAAAATGAAGTTATAAGTTCACGCATCTAATTTTACATTTTTCTTAAGGGATACTCATCCAAGGGGGCCCACTTGGTGAGAATTCCATCCTTTAGTTTAGTTATTACTTTATGTTAAGTAATTAGTTAATAATTTGGCACTATTTGTTCTTGCAGCAACTAGAATTCCATTATGTGACTATTCCTATAGCCAAAGCAAATAGAGTAGTTTCTTGTCTGTTTGCTCAAATTTTCATTTATTTCATGCATTTCAGCTTAGTGTAGTTTTTGGTTGATGTTTAACATTTATATTACTTCTTTGCAAGAAATTTACTTTTAGCATTATTTCTTTCTTAGTTGTAGGATGAAATGGCTACTACGGATTCTTAGTGCATATACTGTGCTGAACCATTTCAAGTCTACGTCCTTGGGTTGACAAGTTAAATGCACCTTTATGGTGATTAAGATAGCTATTCATATTAAATGTTCAATCTATGAATCACATCTTTCTGGGCTTAGTTGTTAAATCATTGTAGGAGGCCAACACTTAGTTGTATCATGAATTATACATTTGACGACTCTTCCAAAAGTGAATAAACTCAAAGGATACATTTCTAGTTAAATAATTTCAAAAAAAATTCAACTTCCATACTGAAAGCTAGCTTGCATTCAATTTCTCACTTACAAGCTTCTTGCCAAACTCAAAAGTAGTGTTTCGAAGTATAATTTTCCAATTCCAAGGAATAAAATCTAAAATATTAAAGAGATACACTCCTTCTAGCACCAGTTTCTATTGATGATGGTTTTAATCACAACAAACAAGGTGAATAAATTCTTCATAGAAAAGACCACAAAGATCCTATCCTTCTTCAAAGATATGAAACAAAGACAACCTAAAAGGGGATTTTGCATTAATAGGGCAAAGATTGGCTTTCATTCAATCCCAATTCTCTGATAACTAGGTCACGGTTGCACTAGGTTCACTCTCGGGTACTGATGTGATATTGTTGTTAATCTCAAAGGGACTACTATTTTGAATTAAATATTTTAGGTGTTGGATTCTCAATGGAAACATCAAGTTCAAGTATCATGAAACCAAAATATTTGTTGTAACATTTCATAAACATCACAAATTATTTACTATCACTTAAGTAGATTTAACATTAAGCATTCAACAATTTTATGGAAAAAAAAATATTTTCATTAAAATTTCATCCATTCATTCAAATTTTGGAACAATTTCAAGAATTTAAACATCTAATCTAAAATAAAGCATAAAAAATATTGAAAATTAAAAGTTTCTCCTAGTTATTCTCCATGGATGCCCCAAATAATCACCTAAAACAGAGAAAACCACTTTATACTTCACCAGATTGCTTCACAACTACATACAAAATGGTGCAAGCTTTTAAAGAGAGGGGTTTCATTTCTGGACACTGAGTAGGTTCTATATGCACCCTTAAACAACACAACATATAGTCTTGTTTGGCTGAACTAACAAAGCTAGCTACAAAAGATACTGAGATAGGTAGCTATCTAATAAGCTCTTATATTAATCAATTTCTACGAGCATACAAATTTTTATGCTAGAATGGTTCAGAAAATAGGAAAAAAGAACAAAACTTGAAAGTTTATGCTCCTCCATCATCCAAAAATTCTGAACTTAGAAATGAAAATAAGGATCCTCTAGCCTTTTATAGAACACAAGGCTCAGATAGGATAAGACAAATACATGAGAGGAATTCCAAGGGATCAATCTCATCAAGGCATGTGGAATGTAGTGACCAATAGGAGAATTGTAATCGAAGTCAATGGAAGTCAACTCTAATTACACATTGAACCTCTTTGGGTGTTAATATTGAGTCTTCGCCAAGATGATACTTAGAATCACGATAGTGTGTAGGGACTTCCCATACATTCAGGATGAACAAGTGAATTTTTTTCCCCCACACATCACTTGGCTTCAATTCTATCACTCTTAGGAATGGGCTCTCCTAAAAATAGACATTTGTTTCCACTATAGGTACAATACTGGGATCTCTAGTATTATGGTGGACTCAAAGCCCTCTCCATTATAATCTCCCAAAATAATCGAACTAGAATAAAAATGATTCCATCCATGATTCAAGTTATCCTAACTGTCCATACCTGAACTTTGCATCACAATCGATATATCCTACAATCAAAAATTTGACACATTAAATCCCTTTTAAAAGAAAGAAAAAATTTATATCATCTCATGTAAATAGAACCATTATTCAAATGTTAATACAAAAATCTCATAATTAACACGCTTTTAAGCATATCATAAATCCTCACACACAAAAACACACACAAATATATATACATACATACATATATATATATATATACCAGATGACCAGGATCATTAGATAAACTTAAAATTTTAGCATTTTCACTTCACATTAAAACCAAGTACTCGGTACTCAGTATTCAACTTTACCCACTTACTTTCCTAGACCTCGATTATATCATAAATCCATTATACTAGACTCCATTATAATGTACTCCTTCATACCAGACTGAAGCCTTCCATTTAAACTTGCATTACCTTTTTCCTTTTACATGTTTCTGGTACTCAACATCTAGTGCCCAAAACACTTACATTATGAAGTACTTTTATTATCAAATATTTTTTCTTTTCTCTTCCAATGATCTTTCAATTTGCTAGCTCTTGCTATAAGAGTTATATATTTTCCACTTAGGTCCCCAAGACTTTTTAGTCTTGGGGTGTGTTGTGAGACAACACAACATGGTCAAGATAAAGCTCTCTTAGAGGTCAAGGATTTTCTCAAGTTATAATTTTATCCTTCAACAACTTCTATAGAATAGAGGATTAAGATTCAGATAGTTTGGTGAAATATCTATTACACTTGATGTTGTGATTGCTATTCATGATGACTACATTTGTAACAAATTTTCCTTTTCCTAAAATGGAAACTATAGATCTTCCTTCACGATGGGAGTGCAAGGATGATCCCTTGAACTAAACCATCATTTGTTGATACTCCCACAATGCAAGACACAAATGTGTGAAAGAAGGATACTTGATCAAGGAAAATTTTTCCTTCCAAGCTCGCTATATATTGCCAATGAATACCTTATGTACATTCGAATCAGGTAGCGGGTAAGAGATTTGTGAAAAGAGTTCTTGGTTTCATGAAATTAAATTAGTAATCTTCTTGTGCTCTCCTTTCTTACTATTGGAACACAATTATCTACTGAGAGGGGGGTGAATCAATAGATAACTTAAAATTTTAACCCTTAACACTTTGTGTCAGTTAAGACTTAACAACCAAATACAAGAACATGCACATAAACAAGCATCCCATAACACAAGATATATGTGGAAAACCCAGGATGGAAAAAATTATGGTGAGAAGTGTTGCTATGAGTTACTATCCTAACCCAAACTCATAATCAAAAGTTTCGTTAGAATGTTTAGGGGAACTAACCCTAAGTATACTACAATACCCTATTTTAGGAGAACCTACTCCAACAAAGCACCCACTCCCCACTCTAAGTACCTACCCAAATATCTGATGGCACCCACCAATATGATTTACAAAAATGATAGTTACAAATTGTTTTATAGAACTCAATTCACTGTTGCAACTAAATTTGCAACTAATCAACACATGATTTTTACCTTTGTACCTTCAGTTACACTTTGTACCTCTTCTATTATTCTCTTGTGGGTGAGCCTGAATTAAGATTTACTATTATTTTTTTGGGTCAACTCTTCCACCTTGTTGTTGCACTCTCCTCTTTATCTTTTAGTGCATTCTCTTTCCATCTCAAAAGACTTCTAGATACACCACAGTCTTGCTACAGTTTCTCTAGGAGTACATTCTTTGTCCACCTTCAAGAGCTAAGCAAGGAAATTGCTATCCTTCATGCTTCTTTTCACTAGAACTTTCTTTTTCCATCTTAAAAGACACTTATCACTTAGATGCAACACACCTTCTCCTCTTCCTTTTGTAACATCATTCTCTCTCCCAATATTTTCCTTCTTCTTTCTCCTTTTATGCATCACCATTATTCAACATCGACCTTGAGATTTATATACAATATCTTTCTTCTGCTAGGTTTTGATATTTATCTTCTTCTGCAAGTTATTATAAAATCAAGCCATACATCCTTTTATAAAAAATCAAAGAATTTTCTATCCCTAGCACATTGAACAACTAGAATTTTTAGTAGCATTTAATTCATATTCTTTGTAATGGATCTAAATTAGATTTTTCACTGCCTATATGTATGTGTCACTAATATGATCATCAAATCATCATTAATACTAGTAGTTGGAGTGGTTGGGCCAATAAAATTTTCTCCCTAAGCTAGTTTGTAGTCAAAACCCTAGTTCATACTACCATAGTCATTAAGGATTCTTAGTTTGAACCTAAGTAATTGATTTGGTGCTTTTTGTGCCATGATCCATTGATCAACATTCACCATTCAATCTTTTAAAACATGACGATCAGATAAGATTTTCTTTGAAGATCACCGTTGATTTTTTCTATATGTAGTTTGCCAAGCGTAGGTCCCAAAAGACACACATCACCTATCCCTAGTTCCATGGGGCTAGACACGGTCCCACCAAATCTTTAGGAGACTGGTGGATTATCACCATCTATTACCTTGACATATCCACACAATTCATAATAGAGATGTGAATTTCTATACTGATCAATCAACCACTACCACCTACCTTCATGACACCAATCACACTTGACACATGTTTTCTAGTTTAGTCCCACAATGTATGTCGTTGTGCTATTTTGAGGAACTTGGAAAAGAATCTACAATATTTGTATTGAGTTACCAGAAAATCCCTTAGATCTTCAATCCTCAATCACTACTGTGGATCATACCAAGGATAAATATTCACCTCCTGACTAAGTAATTATTATGATCATCAAACATTTTTTGAGCTGATAGGCACAAGGAAAGAGTTATAGTTTCCCTAAAAAACTCAAAGGCTTAAGTTGTCACTTAAGAAACTTGCGACCGCCGATAAACAATCATCATAGGAATATGAATTTTGTTTCAATTCCATGATTGTACACATTTAAATTTATCCTATCAACCAAAATTCACTAGTCTCCCAAGCAAGATATCACACAAACATCCCCTTTTGACATCAATGAAAATAATATTCCAACAATCTCCCCCTTTGTGATTGATGGAAAAACCAAAATGCCCACTCATCCTATATAGTTGGAGTCTGATAACAATGCATGATCTATACCAACATCATATTTTCTTTCTCTCCCTAGCTCAATTTCTTGAACATTTGCTTACTTTCTCCCCTTTGACATCAATGGAAAAGTACACACTCCCCCTAAAAATATGTTTTCCCTTTGAAAATTAATTCAAGGAGAAAGTGGGGATCCTTGAATCAGTAACCATAAAGTCGTTGGAAATTTATAAAAATAAGTTTTACTAGACATGATTCACCTTTAATTTTCTAGGGAATATTGAAGAACCAATAAAGCTCCCCCTGGATTCATGCCATATCACTAATATTAGGGATTTTATGTGGGAGAAATGACTCCCAACTTCTTCCTCAGATATTGAAATTGATCCTTTGGAAGAGGCTTGGTTAAAATATCACCACTTGTTCTTTGGTGGGAACATGTTCCATGATGACCTCTTTATCTGCAACCTTCTCTCTATTGAAGTGATACTTTATGTATATGTGCTTTGTTCTAGAGTGCATTACTAGATTCTTTAAGATGTTTATTGCATTTGCGTTATCACAAAGAATACAGATTGGTTTACTTTACTCTATCTTAATGTACTTAATTTTCTACTTCATCCATATGACCTAAGTACAACATACTACTGTTGCTACATATTCTACTTCTAATGTGGAAAGAGTGAATGATTCTTGTTTCTTTCTTATCTACGAAACCAACTTGTCTCTGAAGAAGAATGTTCCTCCACTTGTACTTTTTCAATCATCCACACATCCAACCCAATCTACATCTGTGTATGTTGTTAAAGAAAAATCCTTGCTCTTTGGGTACCATAGCCCATAGTCAATTATTCTTTTCATTATCTAATTTTTTTTATAGAGTTGACATGAGACTCCTTTGGTGTAGCTTGAAATCTTGCTACCATACACACTGCTTACATAATATCTAGTCTTGATGTAGTTAAGCATATTAAACATTCAACCATTGACCTATACATTGCCTGATTTGCATCTAGTGACTCATTAGTTTTCATCAACTTACAACTTGCTATCATGGGGGTATTGACTGGTATACTATCTTCCATGCCAAATTTCCTGAGAATTTCCTTAACATATTTAGCTTGAGATATGAATACCCCATCATTTTTTGTGTAATTTGTAGACCAAGGAAAAAAGACAATTCTTCCAAATTTGACATCTCAAATTCATCTTGCATATTTGTAGCAAATATTTTACACATTTTATCATTGCTACCACTAAATATGATGTCATCCACATACACAAAAACAACAATCATGTGCTCACCTTCAAATTTGAAATACAAATTGCTATTTCCACATCCTTTCTTGAACCCTTGTTGTTATAGGTACTGATCTAATTTTGAATACCATGATCTTGGTGCTTGCTTTAGACCATACAACACTTTTCTCAATCTTTATACATAGTCATCATCCTTTAATAGCTGAAAACCTTTTGGTTGTTCTATGTAGACTTTGTTTTCTAGGTTTCAATTGAAAAATGTAGATTTAACATCCATCAAATATACTTTAAATCCTTTGTATACTAAAAAAGCAAGAAACATTCTAATTGCTTCCAATCTTTCCACATGTGCAAATATTTCTTCAAAATCAATACCTTCAACTTGTGCATACCCTTTGCATACCAATTTTTCTTTATTCCTTACCACATATCCATCTTCATTGAGATTGTTTCTAAATATCCATTTAGTGCCTATTACAATTTTGTTTGGTAGTTTAGGAACAAATTTCCATGTCTTTTTTTTCTCAATTTGATTCAAATCTTCCTCCATGGCCTTCAACCAACTCTCATCCATGTTGGCTTTAGTAAATCTCTTGGGCTCAATCTAAGATAGGAGAGAAAAAATTACCTACTCCTCACTCCTTGCAAATCTTCTTCTGGTCTGAACTCCTTCATTTTTCTCCCCAATTATTTGTTCTACTGGATGATCCTTTTGCACATACTTTGTAGATGCCTTCACAACTTCTTCTTCCAATTCTTCTTCATTTTTTGCAACATTGTCTTCATAATATGATTCATCATCAAAATCATTCTTGTTATATTTGATATGCTTTATGCTCTCATCTATCTTGAAATTTAAGCTTTCTACCATCTTATTTAGTATTTTTTGTAGCATTTGTAGGCTTTTCTTTGAGTGGAATATCCTAGAAATATTCCTTCATCACTCCTTGACTCAAAACTTCTCATGTTTTCATCTTCTCATTTAATATAGCACTTGCTACCAAATACCTTAAATTATTTAGCAGAAGCTAGTCTACCATACCATAGTTCATAGGGTGTGTGGTCACTATGTGATCTTATTTAAACTATGTTCAAAATATTAACTATAGTATGAACTACCTCCCTCTAAAACATGTCTACTAACTTGGCCTCATTTAGCATTCTTCTGGACATGTCCTTCACTACTCTATTCTTTCTTTCTACAACTCCATTCTGTTGGGAATTTATTGGCACAAAGTATTATATTTTAATTCCATGTGCCTCACAGTATTCAACAAATTCACTTGATGTGAGTTTTCCTCCTCTATCTGACCTTAAACATTTGATCCTTCCACCTATCTCCTTTTCAACCACTTTTCCTAAATATTCTAAATCTTTTAAATTCTTTAGAATTGTCTTTCAGAAAGGTTCCCCTTTTTGTCCACTTGTCCTTGTAGGTCCACATAAAATAGTATGAACTAGCTATAAAGGCTTAGTTGTTGAGTATTCCTTTTTAAAACTGGCCTTTATTTTCTTCCCTATTGACGTTCCTTGCATATAATATTTACAAGCTTGGTTATTTTAGGAATGTGTCTTACTAGACCTCTTGAGCTTATTTTTACCAAATTTTCAAAATTTACATGCCCTAATCTTCTATGTCACAACCATCTTTCATTAGCTTTCCTTATTAGGCAACTCTTACCTTTTTATTCAAAAATATTATACAGATTGCTATCAATTCATAATCCTTGTGCAATTATTTTCCCATTTCTTCTTATTTTGCAGCCATTGTCACACATCTGACTTACACTTAATAAGTTGTGCTTCAATCCTTCAACATACAAGACATCTTTTGTGAGATTCTTTCCATCTAAACTCAATATTCCTTTCCCACATATCTTAAATAACATATTGTCACCCAAACTCACAAATCCACCATTGCATTTCTTGAGTTTAATGAACTTGCTTTTATCTCCATTCATATACATGGAGCAACCACTATCTATTACCCATAAATTTTTCTTTTTAGCATGCAATGATTTTTTAGAAATCATAGATTGACTGGAAATTTTGTCTTTCTCCTTCCATACCTTCTTAGACTTCTCAACTTTCTCCTCCTCTTTCTCAAGAACCTTAGTTTCCTTTTTCAAGTTGGGAGGTATGAATTTATTCTTCTCAGACTGAACATTTGGTTTTATAATTTTTTTCTATAATTTCTAGCTACATGACTAGAATTGTTGTAGTTGTAACAGATTAACTTCATATCCATCAAAGGTGGAAAAGTATTTTTTCTTACAAAGTTTGTGCTCTTTTTAGGAGATACTCTACACTCTCTAGCCCTATGGCCATATTGATTGCAAGCATAGAAATAACCATGGAAGTATGATGAAAACTTGGTCATCACAATTCCTTGAGTTGGATGAGGTGGTCTTATTTGTCTTTGCCTCTTAGGATCATGCACTCTTGTAAATACATCATCATCTGTTCTTGTTATGTTCTATTTCTTCTTTTGTTGATTAGGGACTGACAAGTTGTCCCTTTTGTCGGTTGTAGGCTTCTTTTCTTCCTTATTTTTATCAACTTCTATAGGTTTCTCTTTGAGTTCATTTCCTTTGCAATCACTTTCGTTAAAATATTTTGACTTGTCTTCTGCCCTAAATCTTTCATATTATTTTGTAGAACTATCTATGAATGTTCTCTTATCTTTCTCAAGTCCTAGACCATATTTTTCTTTGCTAGAGGGCTTATGTGTGCTTAATAGCTCATTCAAAATTTCTGAGCCACCTTAAATAGCTTCAATCATTTCTCAACATTCTCCTTGGTTTTCTCCAAATCCTTTCTCAAGGAAACTGCTTCTACCTCAATTTTCATTCATCTGTACCTTTTAGATTCTAATTTGGATTTCATCACTTCTTCCATTCTTTTGGATTCCTCAACTTGAAGTTTTAGACTTACTACCATCTGATTAAATTCCTCAAGATATTTGGTTAGCTTGTCTGAATCTTTTTGTGCAGGCTTCTTTTTACGCTTATTTCTCTTTTCAAAATTTCAATCTCATCTCTGAGATCATCTATCTCATCTAGGGCACACATGAGTTATCCTTGCAGGTTAACCTCCCCTTCTTCTTCACCTATTTTATTGATATTTTCAATCTTTCCATCCTTTTGCTCCTCATACTCTTTTTCCATGAAAAGGAATTCATTTTATTTTACAATAAAAGCACAATATTTCTCATCATCTAAGCTACTAAAATAATCTAAAACATCACTATCCTCTTGTATGTATAAACTTTTCTTCTTCTTCTGAAAACTCCTCTTAGAGTAGTAGGGTTTCTTCATTTTATCATCCACTTCTTGCTCCAAGTTTCCTTTCCTATTGTATGGACATTTAGTAGCAAAGTGACCCACTTTTCCACATTCAAAGAATTTAAAGGAAAATTTACCTTTACACTTGCCAGATCCTCTTCTAAGTCTCCTGATGAAATTCGCCTCTTCTTCACCAGTCTCATCATGTCTAGATGTGGTTGTTTTATCTTTTTATTTCTTAGGTGCTTCAGCCTTGAACTTGTTGACTTCTTTGAATGCAACTTCTTTCTTGGATGGTTCTCCATCCCTTATTCTCTTCTCATATTTAGTGAATAGCCCATGCAACTCATCAAGAGTGAGTTTTTCTATTTCTTTTCCTTCTTCAATTGCAAAGATGTTGGGATCACATTTGTTTATCATTGACCTTAGAAATTTCTATATAATGACATTTTCTTTCACTTCTTCTATGTACCCTCTAATAGAGTTTACTATCTATTCAACTCTTAGAAGATAATCTACAATCTTCTCTTCAATCATCTTTAGGCCTTCAAATTTAGCTCTTAGTACTTGAAGATTTTCCAACTTTACCTTGTCATCTTCTTAATAGATGTTTTTCAATTTATCCTAGATATCATGTGTAGTCTAACAATGCATAATATTTCCATGCATAGATCTAGGAAAATTGAGAATAATGGCATGCCTTGCTCTATCAATATTCTCATAGTTCTTTTTCCCAACAACATCAATGGGAGAAGTAGGAGGAGGCACATAGTTGATCTTGACAAACATCCAAACATCAAATCCTAAAGATCCCAAATATGCCTCCATTTCATGACACTAAAAAGCATAATATTTTCCATTGAACATAGGTACTTTGTTTGTGGATGAACCTTCCTAATATTCCATAGTTTTCACACTACCAAAATCTACCTGAGCTAATTAAACTTCACTTTGGTAACCTGAGGCTCTGATACCAATTGTTGGAACAAAGTGGTCTATTAAGAGGGGGGTGAATCAGTAGAAAACTTAAAATTTTAACCCTTAAACACTTTTTTTTGGTTAATACTTAACAACCAAATACATGAACATGCACATAAACAAGCATCCCATAATACAAGATATACGTGGAAAACCTAGGATGAGAAAAACCCTTGTGCGAAGTGCTACTAGGAGCTACTATCCTAATCCATCCTCACAATCAAAAGCTTTGTTACAATTTTTAAGGGCACCAAATCTAGGGAGACTACAATCCCCTATTTTAGGAGCACCTACTCCAAGGAAGCACCCACTCCCAACTCTGAGAACATACCCATATATCTTATGGCATCCACCAATCAAAATTTCAAAAATGATAGTTACAGATTGTTCAAAAGAACACAATTCACTATTTTAACTTAATTTGTAATTGCTTAGCACATGATTTTGACCTTTGTACCTTCAATTACACTTCATACCTCTTCTATTCTGCTCTTATGGGTGAGCCTAAATTAAGATTTACTATTCCTTTTTTTGGGTTTAGCTCTTCCACCCTGCTGCTACACTCTCCTATTTTTCTTTTAGTACATTCTTTGTCCATCTCAAAAGACTTCTAGATACACTACATAGTCTTGTTGCACTTTCTCTAGGAGTACATCTTATGTCCACCTTTACGAGCTAAGCAAGGAAATATTTTTCCTTCATGCTTCTTTTCACGGGAACTTTCTTTGTCTGTTTGAAAAGACACTTATTGCTTAGATGAAACACACCTTCTCCTCTTCTTTTTTCAACATCATTTTCTCTCTAAATTGTTTCCTTCTTCTTTCACCTTTTATGCATCACTGTTATTTAGCGTTGGCCTCAAGATTTGTATACAATATCCTTCTTATAGTAGGGTTTGACATTTATCTTCTTCTACAAGCTATCAGAAGATCAAGCCACACATCCTCTTATAAAAAATCAAAGATTTTTCTATACTTGGCATATTGAATAGCTAGGATTTTCACTAGCATTTACTTCATGTTCTCTGTAATGAATCTTGATCAAATTTTTCACCACACATATGTCTGTGTCACTGATTTAATCATCAAATCATCATTAATACTTTTAGTTGGAACTATTGTTCCAATCAAATTAACTCCTTGAGTTAGTTTGTAGTCAAAACCTTTGTTCATAATATCATAGCCATTAAGGATTCTTAGTTTGAACCTGATTCATTGATCGGGTGCTTTTCGCACCACAATCCATTGATCAACATTCACCGCTCAACCTTTTAAAACATGATCATTAGATAATTTTTTCTTTGAAGACCACTGTCAAATTTTTCCATATGCAACATGCCAAGTATGGGTTCCAAAAGTGATGCATCACGTATCTGTAGTTTGACAAGGCTAGACACGATCCCACCAAATATTCAATGAATTGGTGGATTATCACCATCTATTTCCTTAAAATATCTATGCAATTCACAACGGAGATGTGAATTGCTATGCCAATCAGTCAATTGATGCCACCTTCCCTCATGTCACCAAGCACCCTTGACACCTGTTTTCCAATCCAATCCCATAATGTATGCCACTGCACTATTTTGAGGAACCTAGACAAGAATCTACAATATTTGCACTAAGCTCCTAGAAAATCACTTAGATCTTCAATCCTCAATCACTATCATGGATCATACCAAGGACAAATATTCACCTTGTGACTATGGAAGTATTATGATCATTGAATATTTGTTGAGCTGATAGACACAAGGAAAGAGGGCCAATTTCTCCAACAAAGTTAGAGGCTTAAGTTGCCACTTAAGCAACTTGCAATCATAGATAGATAGTCATTGTAGGAATATGAATTTTATTTCAATGCCATGAGTGTACACATTTAAATTTATACTGTCAACCAAACATCACTAGTCTCCCAAGTAGGATATCACACAGACATACCCATTTGACATCAATGACAATAATATGCCAATCAAACAAGATCCAAGAAGGTCATCTTTCGATCAATGTTATCCTTGTACTTTTGGAGAAACTGATTGACAAGCTGGTTTGATGAGAATATAGAATTTTCAAGAAGGTAACAATACCATACAAGTGTTGTATCCTTGAGAGATCAAGGAATTTTTTTATCCATCAGAGCATCATGGTGAAATGAGTCCATACACATAGCATTGAAAGCTAAAACATGTGTCTAGGGATCTCCCTTACCACCATACTTTTCAAACTTAGGAATTTTCATCCCCTAAGGGAAGGGAGTGCTCAAAATTGTCACGAAAAATGGGCTATGTTGGAAAAAGTGCTAAAAGATAGGTTGGGAAAAGGTTTGAGACAAATTTTCCAACGATTTTTGCATTTGACCCATATTCTGTAGGAGAGCATTCAATATAGGGTCAGAAGATGACAAAAGACTAGTGGAACCTCCCAAGAACCACCACCACCAAAACCACCTCCAAAACCACATCTAGAACCACCACTGGACCATCATTGGGGCCACCAATGTGGCCTCTGTTAGAGTCACCACCATGACCATTTCTACAACCACTACCATGATTGCCACCAGAGCCATTGCTAGACATACTAGAACCACTATCCCCCATTCCATCATAAATTTTTTTACCAAATGTAGAGTTTCCCCTAGGAGGAAGAAATTCAAACCCTAGATGTATTCTACTTGCTTTGACAGTAGGGGTGGATTAGTAGTGGAGATGTTAACAAAGGGGACCATTTCAACCATGCCTACCAACATCACAAGAATATAGACAGTAATATTTATTTCATGGGTATTGTTCTCATGACTCTAAATAATGCTTGAGTGAGGGTTGTAAGAGGGGAAATATGTTTGCAAAAAATTAGTAATTCCATGGAGAAATTCTATGCCTATCTGATATTTTTCTAACATATACCTAATCTCATTTGCAACCCTTGCAAGCCTAGCCATGATTTGATCTTTGTCCAAGTGAATTGCAAGATCCAACAACCTCCTTTCTAGAGCCATGAGGTGCTCTATAGGAATGGGGATGGCTTCATTCTCATCCAAAGGTGGAGGTGAAGGAGAAGTAGGAGGCATAGGGGTATGAGTGGTTTCATCAAATAAAATCATCTTTGCCACTGACACCATCTCCTAGGAGGAAAGAACCAAAGAAACCTTCATATATTCTATCTCTATGTGTCGCACACTCCTTCTAACTATGTGTTTGGAGGTAGTAAACTAAGTGGTAAAGCTCATAAATCTTCACCACATGCAATTTCACAACCTATGTAGACTCAAGAAAGAGAATCTCGACACAAAGAAATGGATATTACAAGTTGCACATTGGGTTCACCAAAATGTAGAGGATGGTGACCAAACGCTCAAGACCCTAGGTCATAGGAGGGTCTATAATGATCAACTGCCCTGATCTACCTCAGGTTGGATGGATGGTTAAGGAAATTTGTAAGATGTTTAATGTAGCAAAAGAAGAGAACTCTTAGTACTATTTTCTTTCTACTAACCCAAGAGTTTCATGGTGTTAAGAGAGTAGGTTTATGGATTCTAGACCATGCCTTAGATAGATCTCTACTAGAGGATAGCAATGTAGAATAGTATGATAGTGCAGTGCACAAGTGTCTCATAGGTGCATTGATTTTCATATAGACAAAAATTATGAAATGCAATACAAAACCTTGGGAAATGAGTTAACTACTTAACTAACATAGTTTAATGTAATAACAAAAGTGCAAGATGATATAATAACATAATAATGATAAAGATGTTTTAAATTTTTAACTATAATTTAATGAGAGTGAAAGGTGATGAGAATATAACTTATGAATGGTCTAGCCTCCCGCAACCTCCACACAAATGCGAAACTACACACCAGAGTGGGGAAAAATGTTGGGGATATTTCAGGGCTTGTTATAGTAAAACTCCCATTTTTGTTTTCCCACCTCCATGGACAACCAGATAGATAGAGAAATAGAAACATGATAAAGAATGTACGAAAAGAGAATTTTGAACAATACAAAGAGCACTATGCTAATCAAATCCAATAACAATGTAATAGTAAATAAATAATACCATCCTCGACCAAAGGTACTCAAGGCCAATGAGAGAGGAATGCAACCTTACAATCATGGCAAAGTCGACATGGCTGCAATGAGACCAAAGGAAGTCTCACAAGATACCAAGTTGCAGCTTCTATGGTAGATGTGAAGAACGTTGTGATGTTGGAATGGTAGAGTTGATAGTATAGTAGGTAGCCAAGAAGTTGCAAGAATATGCTCATCAATTGTATAGAATCATGAGGATTGTCAAGAATATGTAGAAGAAGAAATGAGAAGAGAGAATAGTCCTCTTTTGGGTGAATTTGGGAAGGAAAGAGCCATTCAAAGGTCGATTGGGAGGTGCATATATTTTACACTTTGACCCCAATGGTGAACATAATGCCTCTATAGATTCTAGAGGTGGGAATCCTATCAAGATGATAGTGCACTCCACAAATGCTTGCAATGTGCATGTGCATCCTCGACAAAAATTATCCTAGTGACACTACAGATAGGTGCCAAGTGGGTGGAAAGCAACTAGATGAAGTAGAAATACATTGTTAGATCTAATTCTTCCAAGGTAGGGGATGTAAATGTTGGATGTTGCTGATATGTGGTTTTCATTGATGTCAACACTATTGGTATTAATGTATTTGAGGTTGTATATGTCGAGGATATTGAGAAAATTGTAATAAAATATGTTACAGGTTGTTAGTGGTGGAGTGAAGTTCTTGTTGTTGGATAGCTTAGTACATTAATTATTAGATATTGTGGATTAAAGGGTTTTTTTTAGTATATCTAGTTTATCCACATTAAGTTTTAGATATCCGCATGAAGGTTTGATCGTGTTATGAGTATCTGTGTTCAAACAATTTTTCTATTGCTTTAGTTGGTGTTCCTAAATGAAGATGATGTGATTTTGGTAATGTGAAGTGTTTTGGATGCTTCTTTGGTGATTCATGATGCTTGCAAATGTTTCTAGATTGTGATCTATCTATGTTTTTGGTCCACATTGATCGGTGTGCTCGCAATTGAATATTTTCTCTTGCGTGTTCATGTTTTTCATGTTCTTGGCTGACTAGGTGTTGTAGCATGTTGTGGAACCTCGAACCAAAATTGTTTTGAAGTGTTTTCATGTTTGGGAATTTTTTTGGGGTCCTTACAATGTTGTGGTGGACTTTGGATGATTCACATTGTAAATTGTTTATTGATTTGGGCCAACAATTTGCATATGTTTTATATTTTGTTGAAGCCGACAAGTAGATGATGTTATTCCTAATTGCAGATATATATAAGTGATTGTTTTATCATTTGAAGATATGATAGTGGATGAGTGTGAATAAAAGTGTGTGAGTCCTATGTGTGAATAATGTTCAGATCATTTGAAGGAAAAATTTAAGTGTGAAGAAGAGTGAGCAGATTTTATATGCTTAATCGGAACTGTAATCAGGCATGAGCAGATGCTATTTTCTCAGTTCAATCTTGTGGATGTAATCCAAATCTTTCTATAAGATAGTGTGTCTTCCTTTGGTAGTAAGCCTTTCTATATTTGAGTAGTGAGCTCTAGGTAGTTTTCTTGAATGCATGTGCATTCCCCATTTATTCTCTTATACTTTTAATAGGGTATACTCTTGTGGACTAATCTCCACTGTGGTTTTTCCCCTAACAGGGTTTCCATGTAAAAATCTTAGTGTTATGTGTGTTTCTAATGTGTTGATGATTTATGCTTTCATGGTTATTAATTTGATCTTAGAATAAGGTTAAGAAGTTGAATAAATTTTAATTTTTTGTGACAACTAATTCACCCCCCCTCTCAATTGTTTTCCCTTATGTTTCTAACAATTGGTATCAGAGCAGGTTCCTTGGAAGAATTTGTATAGCTTAAGGTGATCTGGGATGGCGACATATAAGAAGGATAGTCAGAGATTTGATTGAACAAATTATTATTTGTGGAAGACTCAAATGGAGTGTCATATGAGATGCATTGGTGAATCTTTCTGGAACATTACAAAGAATAGGTATATCATCCCACATAATGGTCCTTCTACTTGTGCTGAGATTAAGGATGTCGAGTAAAATATTAGGGCTAAGGAAGTATTGTTGAGTGCTCTGACTGATTTTGAGATGACAAATGTTATGGATTTGAAGACTACTTATGAGATTTGGAAAAGGTTGGAAACTTTGTATGAAGGTGATCCCCATGTGAAGATTGTTAAGCTACAAATTCTGAAAGGGAAATATGAAACATTGAAAATGGGTGAAGATGAGAACATTATTTATTTTATGCAAAGAGTGAATGAACTTGTGTGTAATATCAGATGTCCTGGTGGAACACTAGATGAATCAAAGATTGTTGCTAAAGTACTAAGATCCTTTCCTGTCGCATACAAATTCAAAGCTACTGCTATTGAGGAGCTTCAAAATGTAACAAATATAACCAGAGATATGTTGATTGGTAAGCTTATTTCTTTTGAGTTGAGTGAATTTGGTGATGCTCTTCCTAAGAAAGAATTTGCATTCAAGGCTACTACCTTTGGAAGAGATAAGTGGAGATATGATCTAGGAGAAAGTTACTCTAGAAAGGTGTCCAAGTATGAGGAATAAATGAGAGAGATTGAAGAAGAGAGAAAGCTAGATGAGCTTGAAGCATTTCTTGTCAAGGGAGTACCTAGAGGAGAAGGTAAGTATAAAGGAAATTTTCCTCTTAAATTTTTTTCTTGCAATAAGATATGTCATTTTTTCTCAAGGTGTTCAAAAAGAGTTCTTAAGCCAAAACCTAACAAGCCTAGATTCCAAAGAAAGTGTTATTATGCTACTGATGAAGGTGTGACAAATGATGAATTTGATAAAGGAAATGCAAGTGAAGATGAATTTCTATTTATTGCTATCAAGGAAAATGATCATACACCTACTGAATTTGTTAATTGCATGAATGTGGAAAAAGCCCTAGCTGCCATAATTGAAGAAAAGGATGAATGGGTGATTGGCAGTGGTTGCTCTCATCACATGACATGTGATAAAAGTAAATTTGTGAGTTTGGAAAATTATGATGGTGGTGTTGTAATATTTGGTGATGACAAAGCTAGTGTGATCCATGGTAGAGGATCCATTTCTCTTGATGGTAAGAATAATACTGATGAATTTCTATATGTAGAAGGCTTGAAGCATAATATTTTAAGTGTTGGACAGATGGTTGAAAAGGGATACAATCTTAAATTCAAGGATGGAAAGTGTAGAATACTAGGGAGTTCAAGAAGTGTGATTGCATCTACTACAAAAACAAAAGGTAATATCTTTCACCTGAATACTGGTAGTAAAAGTTGTCTGATTGCTCAAGTTGATGAAAGTTGGTTGTGGCATAGGATATTGTGTCATGTAAACTTTGACAATATTATCAAGATAAGTTCTACTTAGGCTGTGAGAGATCTTCCTGAGTTGATAAAGCCTACTAATACCATATGCAAGGAATGTTAGTTAGGGAAGCAAACAATAGTTTCATTTCAGAGCAAACAACATTGTTCAAATGAAGTATTGGAGCTTGTGCATACTGATCTGTGTGGTCCTTCTAGATTCAGAAGTTTACAAGGAGACATGTATTTCATGTTACTCATTGATGATTATTCTAGATTGATGTGGGTTGCTTTCTTAAGGGAAAATTTTGAAGATCTAGAGAAATTCAAGATTTTTAAGGCTAAGGTTGAGACAAAGACATGTTTAAAAATTAAATGTCTGAGATTAGATAGAGGTGGTGAATTCATTTCTGGTGAGTTTAATTCTTTTTGTGAAATGCATGGGATAAAGAGACAATTATCTACCCCATGGACCCCTCAGAAAAATGGAGTTGTGGAAAGAAAGAACATGATAGTTCTAGATGCTGCTAGGACTATGATGCTGAAAGGAAATATCCCTCATATCTACTGGAGAGAAGTTGTGAGTATTGATGTTTACACTCCCAATCAGGTATATATCAAAGGTGATACCGGTAAGACCCCTTATAAGCTATGTTTTGATCATAAACCTACTATTAGATATCTCAAAATATTTGGGAGTAAATTCTATATCAAAAGAGATGAAGATATATGAAATTTTGATGCTAGAAGTGATGAAGGAATATTTCCTAGTTATTCTACTAAGAGTAAAGCCTACGGGTGCTTCAATAAGAGATTGATGAAAGTAGTTGAAATTACTAATGTCAAGGTTGATGAAGACACAGTTAGACCATCCAGAACCTATGGATATGATTCAGATGATCAGAATATCAGTTCAGTTCAGACTCAAAATCAAGTGCAGATCATTCCAATGAATTAGGAAAGCCAAGAGGAAGGAACTAGTGAAAGTGTAGAAGTGAGATCACAAGAGCCTGAATTTCAAGAACATCCTAAGGCTCCAAGGTATGTAAGACTAAATCATTCATAAGATCAGATTATATGTGATAAGAACAAAGGTGTTCAAACTAGGAGAATAATTACAGAAGAATATTGTTTGATTTCAAAGATTGAGCCTAATAGTGTCAATGAAGCATGCAAATATGAACATTGGGTGGAAGCAATGAAAGAAGACCTATTGAAAATTGAGAAGAATGATACATGAATTCTTGTTCCTATACCTAAGGAAAAAAATGTAATTGGAACTAAATGGGGCTTTTGGAACAAATTGAATGAGCAAGGTGAAGTTGTTAGAAACAAAGTAATACTAGTGTGTAAAGGATATTCTTAGATGGAAGGAATTGAATTTGAAGAAACTTTTTCCCCTATTGCTATGATTGAAGCTGTGAGATTATTTATTGCTTATGCTGCTTACAAAAACTTAAAGTTTTATCAGATGGACGTCAAGTTAGCATTTCTAAATGGTGAATTGGAAGAAGTGTATATTGAGAAACTTGATGGATTTCAATTGACTAATCAGGGAGATATGGTTTGCTGGTTTAGGGTTTCAAGATTGATCATGATAAAGATTTGATTACTGAAGTATTTGTTGATGATATCATTTTTGGAGGAGATGATAGTTTGTGCATGAAGTTTGCTGATGAGATGCAAAGTGAGTTTGAGATGTCTATGATTGGAGAGATGAAATTCTTTCTTGGATTGCAAATTACTTAACTAGAAAAAGGAATCTTTATATCTTAGTCCAAGTATGTGAAAGAATTGCTAAAGAAGTTTGGTATGGAAGAATCAAATCCAGTTGGTACACCTATGGTGACCAGATGTAAGTTGACTCAAAATGATGATTATCATAAAGCAAACCAAACTAGATACAGATCCATGATTGGTGGATTGCTCTATTTGACTCAAACTAGACCTAATATCATGAATGTTGTATGCATTGTTGCAAGATTTCAAGTTGATCCTAAGGAATCTCATGTTACTGTTGTGAAGAGGATCTTTAGATACTTGAAGGGGATAGTTGATTTTGGCCTATGGTATCCTAAAGAAGATGACTTTACTTTGAGTGCTTTTACTGATGCTGATTGGGTAGGAGATGTGGATGACAGAAAGAGTACCAGTGGTGGTGTATTTTTCTTGGGAAATAAGTTGATTTCATGGTTAAGTAAGAACCAAAATGGCATTTATTTATCTACTGCAAAGGAAGAATGCATTGCTACTGCTAGCAATTTTACTCAAGTATTATGGATGAAACAAATGTTGAAAGATATTAGAGTTATGTATGATGAGCCTATTGCTATATTTTGTGATAATTCAAGTGAAATTAATGTTTCTAAGAATATGGTACTACATTCAAAGACCAAGCATATATCTATCAAGTTTCACTTTTAAAGAGAGAAGGTGAGTGAAAAGGATGTTAGATGGAGTATGTTCCTAGCAAGGAACAAACTTCAAACATCTTTACTAATCCTTTTCCTAAGTATACCTTTGAGTATCTTAGAGGGAAGCTAGGGGTGATTACCCCTCCTAATCAAAACTAAGATGCAAGTCATTACATCAGTCTGTGCATTTCATAGTCATATCTTGATCTGAACTGATGTTGTGGTGGCTGCTACTCAGGGGGAGTAGTTAGATGTTCAGATATGTGTTTCAGAGCTTGTGCCATTGATTTCAAAGGGGGAGAAGATTCATGTGAAAAACTATGAATTATTTGGGGAGAAGAGTCAGAACCTAAGGGGGAGTAAGTGCTAAGAGATAGTTGCGTTGATGGTGTTTTTCACATCATGTGTTTCCATCAATGTCAAAGGGGGAGATTGTTCGATGTTGTTGATATGTGGTTTTCATTGACAACAACACTATTGGCATTAATGTATTTGAGGTTGTATATGTCGAGGATATTGAGAAAATTGTAATAAAATATGTTACAAGTTGTTAATGGTGGAGTGAAGTTATTGTTGCTGGCTAGTTTAGTACGTTGATGATCAGAGATTGTGGATTAAAGGGATTTTTTTTAGTATATCTAGTTTATTCATGTTAATTTTTAGAGATCTGCATGAAGATTTGATTATGTTATGAGTATCTATGTTCAAACAATTTTTTTGTTGCTTCAATTGGGGTTCCTAAATGAAGATGATGTCATTCTAGTAACATGAAGTGTTGTGGATAATTCTCTAGTGATTCATGATGATTTTGGATGTTTCTAGATCGTGCTCTATCTATGTTGTTGGTCCACATTGATCATTGTGCTCACGATTGAATATTTTATCTTGTGTGTTCATGGTTTTCATGTTCTTGGATAACTAGGTGTTATAGCATATTGTGGATCCTCAAACTAAATTTTTCTTGAAGTGTTTTTGTGTCTGGGACTTTGTTTGGGTCCTTACTATGTTGTGGCTAACTTTGGTTGATTCACATTGTAAATTGATTATTGATTTGGGCTGATAGTTTGCATATGCTTTATATTTTGTTGAAGCTGACATGTAGATGATGTTATTCCTAGTTGTGGATATATATAAGCAATTTTTTTATAATTCAAAGATATGGTGGTGGATGAGTGTGAAGCAAATTATGCGAGTCCTATGTGTGAATAATGTTTAGATCATTTAAAGGTAGAAGTTAAGTGTGAAGAAGATTGAGCAAAGTTTATGTGCTTAACTGGAACTGTAATTAGGCATGAGCAAATGTTATTTTCTCAATTCAATCTTGTGAATGTAATCCAAATATTTCTATAAGATAGTGTGTCTTCCTTGGGTAGTAATCCTTTCTGTATTTGAGCAATGAGCTCTAGGCAGTGTGCCTGAATGGATGTGCATTCCCCATTTATTCTCTTATAATTTTAATAGGGTATAATCTTATAGACTAATCTCCACCTTGGTTTTTCCCCTAATAGGGTTTCCATGTAAAAATCTTGGTGTTATGTGTGTTTCTGATGTGCTGATGATTTATGCTTTCATGGTTATTAATCTAATATGAGAATAAGGTTAACAAGTTGAGTAAAGTTTAAATTTTTGTGACAATTGATTTACCCCCCTCTCAGTTGTCGGCCCTTATCTTGCCAATAGTAAATGGGGAATTTACAAGGGGTGTAGATTCACTCCATTACACTCCCACTGTAATACCATCCATAAAATATTTTCAAAAACCATTACCTTAGGGATTTCCAAATTACTTTTGAATATAACCTTGAAGGAATGAGGTGGTTTTTTGGAAAAGAGGAAATTGAAAGGGAAATAATAGCCCATGAAATATTTCATTCAGTAAATCAAGTGAAATTTTTGGATATTATTATAAAATTAGATATCATTAAGGCCTATGATAAAGTAAAATGGGACTTCTTAATTAAAGGTCTTAGTAAGATTGGGTTTTTCTACAAAATGGTGCAAATAGATTCTCTCATACCTAAAGATAGCTAAGTTTTTAGTCCTCATAAGTGGATTCCCAACCAGTTTTTTTCTCTCCTTCACAAGGAGTAAGGAAAGGGGATAGTTTCTCTCCCTTTATTTTTTATTCTAGTGGAAGAAGCATTGGGTACGAAAATATCAACTTTTCATACATCAAATAAATAGTAGTTTATAAAAATACCAAGGACACACATCTCTTGTACACATTCTTTATTCACACATGATACATTAATTTTTGGTCATCCCTCAGTGAGTGAAGCTAAAAATATTAAGTATGTGCTAGAAAACTACTATCTAATCTCAAGATAAATCATTAACCTATGGTAATAAAAAATATTTTCCATAATGCTAATAGTTTGGTGATTGGTATCATTCTTTATGTTCTAGAATGCAAATAGAATAATTTTTCCTACACCTATCTGGGTATTCCTTTTTTGTATGGGCTCAAAACTATTTATTTTGGAATAAAATATTTTTGACTATTCATAATAGATTAGCATCATAAAGTGGAAAATTACTATCATTTATAGGGATATTTAATATTATTAGAGAAGTCTTATCCACCATCCCAAATTACTTCCTACTAGTTCTCAAAATACCAAGAGGGGTGCATGAGAACATTGTTAATGCTACTAGGAAATTTCTTTGGAAAGGAAATCTAGACAACTCCGAGAAAATACCTCTAGTTCCCTAGGAAAAAATATGCAAAGAGAAAGATTTTGGAGGTGCTAGATTATAAAAATTGGAATTAAGAAATTTAGCTTTAGGTGCAAAGCTAACTTAAAAGATGGATTCAAATGATTCATCTAAATGGAGCAACATCATGAGATTAAAATATGTATACTTGAGTGATCTAGAAAGAGTCTTCACTCTCAGAAATCCACTAGAAGGATAAAAAATGTGGAGCTTCATCATCACATGCTGAGATGTAATATCCCCCTTTTCTTTCATGGACTGTCAATAATGGTGAACAAATTAACTTTTGGGAAGACTCATGGAATAGGAATCCCCCACTATCTTCATTTAATGGTTTGTTGGAGGCTCGAGATTTTCTAAAAGTAGTTTGGGGCTAAAAATTCAAGCATTATGTAGTAGCAGACAACATAAACTTCAAATCCAATGTTTAATGGAAATTTTTTCATAATCTCCTCTTTCCCCATCACTAGAAGCAAAAGCTACAACTAATATTGGATTTAAGAATTCTTATAATTTCAAATTCAAAGGATAAATTTATTTGTTCCTCATCTAAATCAAGCCAATATAATATCAAGCAAGATTACAAATCACTAATTTTCAAGGACAAAATTCAATTAGGAAAATGGCCATATAATCTTTTTTGGTATTCCTCAATTCTTCCTAAATCAAGTGCTTTTTCTTGGTTACCTCTTTATATGCAAATTATTACAAGTTTTAGACTCTCTAAATTAGGCATAGCCCAACCATTCAAGTGTATTTTATGTGGCTCTTGCTTAGAAATATTGGATTATCTTCTACTATAGTGTAGTTTTGCTAAAACATTTCAGAATTGGATCCAAAATAAGCTACATTGGACTTCACCCCTATAAAGCGAGCTTTTGGAAGTATTCTAGAGTTGTTCATTACTATATAAAGGCTCTCTTTTTAATGTATTATGGGTGGAGGTTCATGCATTAGGGTATGTACAGGATCATCATGGAAAAAATAGGTCCTTAAGTGGCGAAAAATTTAGAAAAATTAGAGTTAGGCAACTTGATGTAAAAAATTGAATAAGTTATCTATACTATTTTAAAAATATGTAAGAATAGAATTTGTAGAAAATTGAATGTAGTTTCTAAACTACTAGGTTTATTTAAAAAAAAAAATCTATTTGGTGAAAAATTGAAATTTGAATGCATAGTACTTAAATTTCAGGAAAAAAAAAAGTAGGTGTCTGTCTGACCACCCTAACCACAATAAAATGATAATATTTTTATAAGATTTTAGATATAAGTAGAGGACTCATGTCCCGATGTGATGCATATTTTATTGTAATTTTTTTCCAAGTAAATAATTAATTATGATTTTTTATTACAACTTTTAAAAAATATAAAACTCATGATGACCACCTTAACTTGGTCAAAAATTCATATTTTTTAATCCTATAGTATGTGAAGCATAGAATGTGACACATGTTTCGATTCAAACAATGTGATACCGCTTTGAAAGATATAAATGTTTTTCAATCAACTTATGAATCAACTTTAGTTAATTCAAATAGAAAATGAATAATAATAATTTATTAAATTCAAAGTAAAGCATAATTTATATTAGTGGAAAGCCGAATCTCCTTTAAAACCCTTTCATTTCATCAAATTTTGGTAAAAAATGTCATCAGCCACATACCCTACACATACCCATCATATCGCCACTTTTTGGCGCATCATGATCCTGCACATACCCATTACTTTTTTGGAACATATGGCTTGAACATAAAAAAAGGATTTTTTAAAACAAACATCTAAAATTGAACACCTTTTTCAGTAAATTAGATAGGAATATATCTAAAGTATTAATGACAGATGTGTTGAAGAATCAAACCCATTTTACTCATTCTCTAGCTAGGACAACAAAATGTTAAAACTTTGGCCTTTTCTCAAAGTTGCAAAATAGAACACACATTCTAAGGTTCAAAAAGTTGACAAGAGCATTATAAAATAGTGTGCTCCACCTCCAAATTTCATAAAACTAAACTTTGATGCTACATCTAAAGGAAATTTGGGTATATCCATATTAGGTTGTGTAATTTGTAATGATAAAGGAGAATTATTAAAATGATTATTTCTAAAGTTACCTACAAGTAGAAATAATGCAACAAAGGCTCATGGGTTATTAGCAGGTGTTATGCTAGCACATAAAATGTAGGTCAAAAATATCCACATTGAAGGAGATCCACTAAAAATTATCAATGCATGTAGAAATAGGCAAGCCATAAATTAGGCCATCTCTTATGTCTTGACACCAGTTTGGGAACTTCTTGTGGATTTTGTTTTAGTAACAACCACACATTGCTATAGGGGATCTAATTTAGTAATAGACACCTTAGAAAACCATGCTTTTAAAATGGAGACAAAATCCCTCCAAATTGATTCATCCAATTTCTTTAAATTAGAAGACTTTGCACAAATAATTTGTAGAGAAGGTCAAGGGAGTGATGTCTATAGGGTCTTAGGTTAATCGAGTAGTTTATATCTAGTCAACCTTTTTTTCCACATCATTTTTGTGGAAATCCATTTTACTTGGTATCAAGTTATTTGTATTGCTAGCTGTAATACCTCCATGATAATGTCATGTGCTCCACATTGCATTCCCATAAGGGAGGATTTGAAGCTTACATCTTTGCTTGGATGCCTAATAGTGTTATGCGGAAGTAGTAACAATTAATTCCTGGGTTGATTGTGTTGATGCTTCAAGATTGTGCTTGCATGATAATGCCACAACCATTGTCTGACGCTCTCCAAATAATTTTTTTGATAAGTCTATATTTGAGCCTAATTTCTAAGAGTGCCATGTGTCAATTGCATTAAATTTTAGGATTTTTTTGTGCCAAAGGGATTGAGGAAGGTGCTCCATTGGTCCTTTTCAAACCTTTAAATGTTGTAGGAACTAGCTCTTAGAGGTGTACTTGCTGCTCCTTTGGCTATTAGGGCATCAAAAGCGGATCCTAAAGTTTATATAAAATGTTTGATGACTAATAGGGCCATGTAGAAGCTGTTTCATTTGGATCTTATTGCAATTATGTTGTCATTCTAAGCTTGTGTGGTAATGCCATGGTCATTGTGTTACATTATCCTATTAGACATTTTGAAAAATTTATATCTTGATCTTGATGTCTAAGAATACCACACATCATATGTGCACAAGTGCGAGAATGATTTTAAGCTTGAAGATGGATGGAATATCACCATTGGTTCATTTAAGATTTACTTAGGTTTCTCAGAGATTTTTCCACTACTCAGGATATCAGGGCATTGTAGATCATTTTAATACCTAAGTGATAGAATCTAATAGTGTTATAAAGAAGCTATCTAGTTAGGTTCCTTGAATGGTTGTGTTTTATGCCTTGAGATTACATGATAATATCTCAATTTGCATGTTAGATCCCCTCAAGGAGGTTTTGGAAAGAACATATATTTTTCTTGATGTCTGATAGTGCCACATGTCTTATGCATGCAAGTTTTAAAATTATTTAAAAAGGAAGGATATGGGAAGTGCACCATGTTTGCTATTTTTTGGAACCAAAATTAATCTCTCCATTCACCTATGAATTTTCCAGAATCCAATGATAAGTAAAGGAAATGATTGGCCACCAAAAAAGTAAGGATTATTAGGCCTTTAATTCTACACTTTAGGCTCTATGAAACCCAGGAGGGTGATCCTAACAATGTCTATATGATACTCATGTGCCATTCTATCACTAACATTGAAAATAAATAGATATATTCCTACTTAATGCAAATAGGAAAAGATCCTAAAAGATTTGGCAGACCCTCTAGCAAATTGTACCTACTGTTAGGAATAAGTGGCACTTCATACCACTATACTGCAATCATAGGTGTGTCAAAAAATTTCATAAATATTTGTGTTCTTTATTAGGTACAGACAACTCACTAACTTCAAAGATGATCAAACAAATGGACTAGTGCCTTATCTGAGGGTGATAGATTCATATATGCAATAAATAGTAATACAATAACAAATGGAAACAAGTATTTGTATACTATTGTATATTACTTTGTAACATACAACTCAATATGTACAAACATAGGATCTTCTTAATAATCCTAGTATTTCACTTGCAAATCCATGATCTCATTTAAGCACTTACCTAGCACTTTGAACTAAAGAAAAAGATGAAACCTCACATTCAATCAAATTGATTGAAGACAAATAACTAAACCTTGATTCCTTTATTCATAATTCAAAAGCCAAAATTATAGAGGAGAGAAACTAATCTAGGAACTTGCAATTATCATTCATATATCTTTTCTATTGTAGAACAATTAAGCCTATTATAGATCTAAATACATTCCTAAGACTTTAAGACTAATCTATCTCTTTGTGCTTGAAATTATCAGAATTCATACACGAGCTCAAAAATTGCTTAAACCATCAAAATACACTTTGTAACTAGCCTTGAAACCCCATTTGTAGAAACATGGGAGCAACAAGCATCATGAAAAATTACAATAAAAGTCACATTTGCATTTGACATACATTTCAATTTTAATTTCAAAATTCCCTAGATAGTTATATTTGCACTTTGCAAAGTGGGGGAAAGTGTATAAGACAAAATTTATCTTCATTCACTAAAGAAGATAGACCAACCTTCCAAAAGGCACCTTTCACTCATTGCAACAACATTATAATATATTCCTCATGAGCCAAAATGTTAACCATGTGCATGCCTAGTCAACAAAAACTCCAAAAGCATGAAAAGAAGAAGAAAGAAAGAAGACCAATGCATCTAGGTCAACATTTGTGTCATCAACCTTCCTGATAGGGAGAGAACAATATTTTGTAGTACCTCAATTGATACAGGAGCATCCAGTGGTGTAAGGGCAATCTTGCATCACCCAAAAATAGTTAAATTTCAATTTTCTCAATTTTTAGATATTCTTACATTTTTGGATACCCTTTTCGTCATAATGAAATTCCCAATTTATGGTTTTTATTTTTGTTCCTGGGTGGAAAGATATTGCAGTTTTAGTTTCCTAGATTTGCACCTGAAAATCTTTTGAGTTAGATTTGAAGCACTTAGAGTTCCTAGATCAGCCTTGAAACTTACTGAAATCGGCGTAGCAGACTTTGAGTGTGTTGTTGACTTTGTGACCTTTCCAACGGTTCAAACAGTTCATGAATCGGAGTCCCGGATCAAAAGTTATGGCCCGGGAAGTTGGCACATTTTCTAGAAGATACAATTGCAAATGTTCTTTTGAAATTTGAACTTCAAGTTGTAATTTTTTTTGCGCCAAACCACCTAAACTCAAATTTGAATGTTTTTTTGGCTCCAAACTAAAGAGGAGCTCTATTTATGGGTGGATTTCTAATTTTTGGGTAACTTTTTGGGGACAAGTTTGCATATTGCCAAAGGGTTATTTTGTAGCTATCTATAACTTGCATGTGTTGTAGAACTTGGGGATTTGAGATCCTCTGCATGTAAGAAGCTCCATTTTCTGAATAATAAAATTATTCTCTTGTTTGTGGGTGATTTTCTGTGTCTCGGGTTGTGCCCTCATCAAGTGGTAACAGAGCAGGTTTTCTTGAGTGTGTGGACAGATCGCCGATCGTGAGGCAGTTCGCACCAAGACCGTGGTTGTGGGTCAAGGTCAAGAAAGATGCCTCCAAGAGTGATGCCTGGTAGGCATGGTGGTGCCATAGGTGGTTGAGGTGGTAGAAATGCTAGTGGAAGAGATGCACTGGCAACCCTCCAGAGACAGATTGACGCGTTACAAAAGCAATTGAGAAGAGGGCTAAACCCGAGGGAGGAAAGTGAGGATGAAGGAGAGGAAGAAGGTTCAAATGTAGAAGAGGAGGAAGAAGCAATTAATCAAGACCAAATGCGGCTAATAAGGGCCATTTCAAATATCGGGAAAAGACCCAGAGCAGAAGTCCCCAGTTATTCCGGAAGTCTGAACCCGGAAGAGTTGATCGACTGGATCAACGAGCTAGAAGAATATTTTGAGTATGAGGAAATAGAGGACCCAGATCGGGTTAAGTTTGCGAAAATGAAGTCAAGGG